>CM045566.1:7036561-7078306 GCA_024721245.1 Mitragyna speciosa | reverse complement strand
TTGTAGGGTTTTATTTCGATTGTTTTAAGAATTATGTGAAAGTTAGTTTTTACCTTTAAGTAAAATGGCAAAATACTTTATAATTAAATCTACAAGTATAAAATTTATCAAATTGTATAAAAATAAAATTCATATTTACAAATATACAAATTCTCAAACACTCCTAACGTCGACGGAATTGTTGTTCATTTGAGTCTCGCGGCGTCGATGAGCAGCAAAATCTTCTCGGCCTCCTAATCTGGCGTCGGGCATACACCTCAAGATGGGCTGACGGCTCATCTTCGTGGATCTCATCATCATCTAATTCTTCGACTATCATCTGGTATCTTGAATATGCTGATGGGACCATGGTAGAAGTGGATGGACCTCGCGGTAGCTATGTGCAAAGGAAGGAACCGGGGTGAAAAATGCTGGATGGATCTGCAATCATAAAATCCACCGGCATGACTGTCGAGGAACTGAAAATATGGGTGCAACTCAAATCCAGTAGAAGTGAAGCTGAATGTGGCTGGTGGCCTAGCGGCAGAAAGTACCACCCGTATGCATAGCTAAAGAATAGTATGGATCATACACACCGGCTGTACTCGTCTGAATGTGGGATCTGTGCACTACCATGAGACGTATAAGCATAGTAACCAGTAAGGGTTACCTTGCTCATCTCGTGGAACCTGATCATGAAATCCATGCCGGTGACGATGTCTATCTCCACGAGACGATGTGCCAGCCTAGACTAGGGACATGACTGACTGGCCGCTGATAACGAGAACTGCGCGATGTAGATGCGCCAGTGTCCCCTCTGAGGATCTGGCCCACAAACATGCGATCTGAACGCTGTAAGTACTGCATGGACCCAAAAGCCTCGTCCCTAATCATCGTCAAACTAGGATGAAATGTATCGTCGGGGTGAGTATGACGAAAGATCAGGTCACTGACATGTCTCCAATTCTGTGCATGCTGCTCATCTGTAAAAGAAATAAATTGTAATGATTAGTAATTCACTCATATGACTTATGATATAAAAGATAAAATGTTAGATCTAAAAAGATTTAACGACCATGTACTCATACTGTTCCGGAAATGCCCTGCAGCCCTTCACGCTGAGTCTGATGGACGGGAGGAGTGATATATAAGACTGTGTGGCGATGATACCAACGCAGATACTCGGTCGATGATCGTAGTGTATCCGTAGGCTCTCCTGTAACAACCGAACGTGCACGTAAATTCCAATAACCAATTCCAATCCCTGTGAAAATGACTTCCAATCCCATCCATCATGTCCTGCTAGTCCAAGTGAATGCAATCCGCCGTGATCAGTGTCAACATCTTCTGGAATATACTGCCGTAGTCCGAACTGTCTCATGACACGATCGAGAAAATGAAACTCAACAATATGCCAAAATATCAGCGAGACTCTAGCCCTCCAAATGTGTGCACTCGCTGTGCAATAATGAGGTAGAGATGCTAGCATATCGTCGCTATATGGCATCCATATGAACTGCAATAAATTTTCAATCGTCATTTACATATAACATATCAAAAAGCATATAGGTAATATTTAAAAAATATGATATGTCAAAATACCTGATCGGGGTGTAATAGGGACAACTGATCTCTATAGTAACTGGCTACATGCTGAGGTGCATAACGAGTAGTACGCTGAGTCACCCATATACCTCCTCTAGGATAAGCACCTGGCGGTCGTGGCTTAGTGATCTGAGGTCGGATGGTCGGAAAAACGCTCCCACGCCCAAAGCTATTAAAATAAGACAATTAGACTCTTAAGTTGTAAATAAAATTGTACTGCAACGTATACGGTAACTGTTAATTATTTTACCTGAAGTAGCATGTATGGCCCTGCTGTGGTCTTAGTACTGGCATGTGATGCATGGCACATACGGTGGTACAAACAGGCGAGTACGGCACTCCCCCAACTGTACTGTCCCATCGCCTCCAAATCTCTCAAAATATCCAACCACGAAATATGTACAACATTTCCCGCATGTATCTGCAAATAACTGTCCACCAAATAACATCAAAATATACATACGGGCATACTGTCGAACCATCTCAATAGTAGCATCTGGTGGTAGTGGATGATCATGTAAATAGTCGGCCACACCCTTGAGCTTCATCCGTGCCTCCCTGAAATGAGCTGCTGGAGGCAAGAATCCCAACAAATCATGAACCAACTCCCGTCGCTCCTCACTGCTCCGTGAACGGTGGACTAATGTAACTGGTAAACCATCCACACGTAAGCCCCACAACACCTCCACATCCTGTAAGGTGATGGTAGCCTCACCAATACTGACAGGAAGATGAAATGTGTGTGTCTCCTGCTTCCAGCGCTCAATAAATGCAGTAATAAGATCCATGATCCAAGTTGAATGAACCAACTCGGCAAACCCCTCCAAAGTCGGCAATATCAATAAAGTGAAGAACGCGGGGGTCAATAACCTTCATCAACTGCCAAAAATGTCGGTCGCACCTCTTGATATCGAGCTCACCACGCTCACCGTGAAATATCGCCGTAGATCTATGATAAGGCTGAACCTGTAAAAGAGAATCATCTATAGGACCTTGAGTGGGGGCTGAGGTGCTCGCGTGCACGTGCTCCATATCAACTCACACCTACACATATAAATAATGAACAAAATATCAATAATAAATATAATATTTAAATTCTCATTTAAATGTACAAAAAATATATATATACATATATATATATATATATGCATACAAAATGTACAAATTATTGATATTTGAATCATAAGTAATCAAAACACATAGTATAGACTTTAAAACCCTAAATCCTAAATCTTGGACCTAAAACCAAAAAACTAAAAACTAAAAACTAAATCCTAAATCATAAATCCTAAACCCTAAAACTCTAAACTGACAAAAACTAAACCCTAAAAACTGAATGACAAACCCTAAACCCTAAAATCCTAAACCCCTAACTAATAATCTAAATCTAAACCTTAATCTTTAAAACCCTAAACTTTAAAACTCTAAACCGCCACAATTATAACCTAAATCTTAAAACCCTAAAAAAAACCTAAAATAACTAAAAACTCTAAACCCTAAAAACTAAATGACAAACCCTAAACCCTAAAATCCTAAATCCTAAAACTCTAAACCGACAAAAACTAAACCCTAAAAACTGAATGACAAACCCTAAACCCTAAAATCCTAAACCCCTAACTAATAATCTAAATCTAAACCTTAAACTTTAAAACCCTAAACTTTAAAACTCTAAACCGCCACAATTATAACCTAAACCCTAAAACCCTAAAAAAAAACCTAAAATAACTAAAAACTCTAAACCCTAAAAACTGAATGACAAACCCTGAACCCTAAAATCCTAAACCCTAAAATTCTAAACCGACAAAAACTAAACCCTAAAAACTGAATGACAAACCCTAAACCCTAAAATCCTAAACCCCTAACTAATAATCTAAATCTAAATCTTAAACTTTAAAACCCTAAACTTTAAAACTCTAAACCGCCACAATTATAACCTAAACCCTAAAACCCTACAAAAAATTTAAAATAACTAAAAAACTCTAAACCCTAAAAACTAAATGACAAACCCTAAACCCTAAATCCTTAACTAATAATCTAAATCTAAACCTTAAAACCTAAACTTTAAAACCCTAAATCGCAACAATTATAACCTAAATCGTAAAACCTTAAAAAAAACCTAAAATAACTAGAAATCTCTAAACCCTAAAAACTAAAAATTAAATCACAAACCCTAAACCCTAAACCCTAACCATTAACTAACCTAATCTTAAACCTAAACCTTTAAAACCCTAAACCGCAACAACTATAACTAAAATCCTAAAACTCTGGCAAAAAAAAAACCTAAACAATTACAAACTCAAAAAACTAAAAAAATAAAAACTAAAAAACTAAATGATAAACTCATGTATCTAAAAAAAACTAAAATGAGTTTTGTTTTATTAAACAGCAAACCTCCGTGCAAGGGAGAAGGGCGCCACCCTTAAATTTTATTCACTTGATAATTTAAGAGGGGGACATCAACCTTACCTCTACATCACAACACAAAAACACGCTTAAAGAGCAAAATAAATAAGGAGTATATACTCCCTTTTACAATGAACATAAAACTTACATTGCTAACGGTTAAAATATCCACTAAAAGGACAATTCGGTGCCGTGTGTCCGGGTTGTGAACAATTACTACATCGACGTGGTGCATCGGGGCATCTACGATCCATCTGATTCCGAATCCTTGCAGTTCGTAATGGGCCCGGTCGCCTTTGTTTTAGACGACTAGTATTGATTGTCAAATTGAAGTGCGACGGCGGCCAATAATTTTGATCATTGAGAGGATAGAATTGATGTCCAAATGATGCCTTGATATGAATCATACTTATATTCATTCCCGACCAGATCCATGGGGTTTATTCCACTGATAGAGCATGCTGTCATCGCGTGCGAACAAGGAAAGTGCAGTAGTTGAAACTTTTGACATGTGCACTCCCGTTTGCTAAGGTTTACAATTTGACTTTTTCCGCCTTCGTGACCGCGCCTATGCCCAGTAATGATGCAAAAAATACCTTCTGCATGATTATATATTCGAACCTCGTGATTCTTACCTTTTTTCTCATTGAGCACATATTTCTGCCAACTATATTCTGGCAGTGGGTACCGTACATCACAAGCTAACTTCACATTCTTAACAAACATTTTCACCGTTTGGCTCAATGTGAAGCGAACACATGCAGTAATAGGTAACAATCGGGCATCCCTCAGCAGCCTGTTGAAACACTCAGCTATATTTGTCGATGTATGACCCCAACGGCTTCCATCGTCCTTGCTTAGGGCCCATTGTTCGGGTCTAACATTTGTGCCTGTCAGCCAATTGTAAGCTTTCTTCATTCAAATTTCGTATTTGATCCATGTAGTGATCGTACTTGTAAGGTTGGTTGGCTTTTCCAACTGCCATTACAAGCTTCTTCAACCTAAACAATTACATATTATGAGTGCATCACTCCAAAGATTTTTTAAAAAATAACCTTAAAAATTAGACATTACCTTTCATTCTTAAATTTTTGTGTGAAATTACTTTGCACGTGCACAAGACAGAAGCGATGTACTCCATTTGGTTCCCGCCACTCCGGAAGCGTCGTCATTGCATGAATAATTGATTTGTGCCGATCGATATGACACATACTTTTTGAATGTTGCCACAAACATGAATGCGCAATAACTTCATGAACCATGACCAACTTCGATTGTTCTCCTCGTCAACGAAGGGCGAAAGCTAGCGGCAACAGGTGATTGCATGCATCGTATCCGACAGCAACAAGTAATTTTCCTTGATACGCTCCTTTCATGAAAGTGCCATCCACACATATTACCGGCTTCATATGTTGGAAGGCTTGAATAGCAGGACTAAACGACCAAAATACATAGTCGAAAATAAAATTGTACGGAGTGCTGTCAATATGTGGTTCCCAAACAACAACTGTCCCTGGATTGCTACGTTGTAATTCCTCCATATATCTTGGAAGGATATGTATTGACGACGGCCAGTCTCCGTAAAGCATATCAATTGCAATACGACGACCATACCAAGCTTTCCTGTATGAGACATCGCAATGCAATTGTTGCTTAATTGTTGCTTGAATATCCTTCACTTTGAACATTGGACCGTTACTAATATGAGGTAAAATATGCTTCAGCAATTAAATCGGCGCTCAACTGGCGGTGATCATTCCTATTGCATATTCGAGCACATGTATGTTCATCTGCAAGAGTAACTATCATCCACATATTATGAGATTTACGCAACGTAGCTCTCAATTGCCAATTGCAGGGAGGTGTCGAAGTACGAGCCCTGCATCGAACATACCATGTTGTTGGAGTACTCTCTCGAACTCTGTACTCTCTGTTTTCCCTAATGGACCACCTTTTCACCGCTTTATAACTTTTTCTTTATTATCAAACAACATGCCTCAATCGAATGTCTCCCGTCTGCTCATTCCACAGATTAAGTTGCTCAACGGTACTCCCGTTAGGGGGTCGAACTGTAACATTGCATCTACGCCAGCATCGTATTGAAGTGTTCCAGGATCGTAACCCGTCCACGCTGAACTAGGACCGAAATCGGAATGTCTTCGTGCATCTTCCTGTCCTGTAACATTATATCCCTGTTCCATTTCATCTTCAGACTCGTCTTCTTCCGGTTCCGATTCAGAGTCCATTTCAATATCGTCAACGTCGATTTCCGGTTCGGCAGTCGGAAGATTGACTGTATCATAATCGTCGCTTGCTACCACCAAACTCTTCTGCAGAGGACATATAAATTCTCGCTGCGCTGCTACTAGGGCGATTGTCGACACGGTGCCTACTACCTCTCCTACGTCCTCTTCTACTTGGTTGGACAGCTCCTATATCTAAGTCAATATACTGACCTCTGGACGTATCAGTTGCCCACGTTTCTTCCATTGCCAATGTGCCACGTACAGTAGTACATTCTTCAAGGTATAGAGCTAGCAAATTCATTGCCTTGAGGATGCTGTTGTTCTACTTGTCGGATTTCTTCAACCTCAACATAGATTTCAGTTGGTTCCCGAGTGTTTACTTTAAAATAATACATCGTGTTTACTCCATCATCGTCTTCCAAAGGTGTTGCACTAAATATACCTTGTTGTTGAAAGCAACTCCTATGTATCAAACTGATTTTGTATCTATTTCTATCTACATTCATGGCATTATAAACTCTATCAACCAACTCCTGAAAGCATACCCTTTGCCGAAGGAATATAACTTTTTTCGGCATAGGCGGGTCATACAACATTGATCCTCCCGCATACACGATTTTTCCTCCCCAATAGAGATGAATTGCTAAAGTATCATCGTTTGACATTTTTGACCTAATGTAACCAATGTGCAACTAAGTAAGATTCATAATTTTTACAAAATGTAAGCGTAATTAATCATGAACTATTTATAAAATTCACAGTTCAAATTTAATTATGCAAATCGTGCCACGATCACATTTCCAAGTGGATCAAGCCTGCCATACGGTTTAAGGCTCCCGAACCTTCAGACTTAGGGACCTAAAAGTAACAAATCTAGTCAATTCCAAGGGCCCCGGTCGGTGGTTCGAGTGATCCCCTAGACACCGCTACATGCACGAATGCGATGGCCGCATGTCCAGACAGATTGGTCTTAGTCCTAAAGGGATGGGTGGGTGGCAACCACCAAAAGATAAAAAGGATAAAAAGTATCGAATGCATGTATGGAGTGCTCTTATGAGAGGAAGGAATGCAAGCGCTGTCGAACAAAGCGATAACAAGTAAATAAATAGTACATACATCACATAAGTGGTCAATTCATAATTTTCATAACTTATACGGTCAATTCATAATTTTGAAAAAAGTCATGTCCAAAATCAAATTTTCAAAATTTAATAGGGCAAAAGCAAATAGTTAAATTTTTGGACTCCAAATCTAATTATTTATTAATTTAGGTCACAATGTAATTATTTAATAGTTTAGGGGCTAACTCGTAATAATTTACAAGCGCTCACTAATATTGCAACTCTCTGAAATTATAATCACCAAAATGTAAACACGCAAACAATTTTTGGGGTCAAAATTAAATTACGTACAAGTTTCTAAGCCAATTTACAATTATGTAAAAGTTCAGGGGATAAGAGTTATAATTTTTATAAATTATAGGAGACAAAATATAAGTATGCAAAATATTTCGACCAAATTTTATGTATGTAGCGATTTCGGGTCAAATTTATAAAAATATATTTTTTGGGGCCAAATCAGAATTTTGCCAAAATTATGAAGGTAAAAATGTAAATTTTCTAAACTTATAGGTTCAAACTTGAGTTATGTAAAACTTTCAGGAGCATTTTATAATTATGTATAACTTCGTGTACTAAAGTGTCATTTTTCTAAATTATAAGGATAAAAATGTAAATTTTCATAACTTATGCGGTCAAACTTTAGTTATGAAGGCTATTTTATAATTTTGTATAACTTCATACGCTAAATTGACATTTTCTAATTTACGGGGGCCAAAATATTAAATTTTTTAAACTAATGGGGTCAATTTTAATTTCATATGAGTTTCGGGTCTTATTTACAATTGTGTTTAATTTGTTGGGTAAAATCGTAATTTTTCTAAAATACTAGGGTCAAAATGTAATTATGCACAACTTATGGTGTCAACTTTTAATTTTTTCGGTTCAATTTATAATTATAATAACTTTACAGGCCAAATTGTCAATTTCCTAAAATATAGGGGCCACAAAATTCAATTCCGTATAATTAACAAATATGTTATACTCAACAAATCTAACACACATTAAACTAATAAATTAACAATTAACAAAAATATTATACTAACTAACATTAAACTAATAAATTAACATTCAACAAATATATTATACTAACTAACATTAAACTAATAAATTAACATTCAACAAATATATTATACTAACTAACATTAAACTAATAAATTAACAATTAACAACAATATTATACTAACTAACATTAAACTAATAAATTAACATTCAACAAATATATTATACTAACTAACATTAAACTAATAAATTAACAATTAACAAAAATATTATACTAACTAACATTAAACTAATAAATTAACATTCAACAACATATATTATACTAACTAACATTAAACTAATAAATTAACATTCAACAAAAATATTATACTAACTAACATTAAACTAATAAATTAACATTAACAAAATATTATACTAACTAACATTAAACTAATAAATTAACATTAACAAATATATACTAAATAACATTAACTAATAAATTAACACATATTACTAACTAACATTAAACTAATAAATTAACATTCAACAAATATATTATACTAACTAACATTAAACTAATAAATTAACAATTAACAAAAATCTTATACTAACTAATATTAAACTAATAAATTAACATTCAACAAATATATTATACTAACTAACATTAACTAATAAATTAACAATTAACAAAAATATTATACTAACTAATATTAAACTAATAAATTAATATTCAACAAATATATTATACTAACTAACATTAAACTAATAAATTAACAATTAACAACAATATTATACTAACATCAAACTAATAAATTAATATTCAACAAATATATTATACTAACTAACATTAAACTAATAAATTAACATTTAACAAATACATTATAATAACATTAAATTAATAAATTAACATTAAATAAATAAATTATACTAAACTTGATAATTTTTCAATTGTTACTTAAACTGATTGGCTCCACCTCCACTGAACTCCAGCTAAGCTAAACTCCACTCCACCTCCACCGGCAGAACAAACTTGAAGACTGAAGCTGAACCTTCTGAACTGAAGAAATGCAACCAGGAAAGGAAGAAGAAAATTGTGAGAGGGCTGGGGGAAGGAAATGGAGAGAAGTGCAGATTCTGCACTTCTCGTCCATTTATAGGACGCAAAGGCCGTTGATCAAATTGATCAACGGCCATTCTATTTTTTTTTTTTAAATTTGGAGCTCTCCCCCACCGCGTTTGGCAATGGGGGAGAGCAACCTTTTGCAGGCTTTCTGCAAAAGCTGCAGAAAGCCTGCAAGCCAAGCTTTTGCTGCAGCAAAAGCTTGGCGGGTAGTGTCTGGCGGTCGCCGCGTTTGGGAGATGCGGAGGGTCCGCCGCGTCTGCCAAACGCGGCGACCCATAAAAAAAAAAAAAAATTTGGCCCACCGCGTTTACCAAACGCGGTGGGCATAAAAATTACCAACTCCTCCACAGTAACCACAAACGGGGTATTAATTTTTTTTTAACAATATTTTAATAAATTCACCGAAGAATCTGGGTGAACACTAAAATGTTCAACAAAGTTGCCGGGCGTGAATTATAATATGTGGAAAGAGAATCCCAAAACAAATAAATAAAAAACGGGGCATAAAAACAAAACAAAGCCAAGTCAAGAAAAGTTGGCAAGAAAATGTTGCTGTAAAATTGTTTCCCTCTCATCTTCTGAAAGTGAGAATCAGCGGATGGGGAAGAAGAAAAGAACAGCATTTGCATATACTAATAATGATAGAATTACCAACTTGGTTGTTCCATTCATTTACTTTCTACTATTTTCTTGGATCCTTTTAGTCTCCTCAACTTCTGCTTCTTCTTCTCAGCCAAATCTTCAGGTTTGCTTCATTCACCTTCAATTTTTTTTATCAGTTTTCTTGACAAGAGTAATTGGTGTTGGAAATTTGAATTTGGTTGCCGATTCTGTTGTTTTTCTTGCTCAAGAACTGTAGTAATGAAAGAAAAATTGAATCTTGATTCAACTTTGTAGTTCCGTGATTTTGAATTTGGTGAAAGATATTGTTTCTTTTAATTTTCAGGGAGATATGATCTGGGATTTATTTCTTCTTTTTTCTTTTTCGGCTCTTTTTAATTCTTTTTCTCTTATGTGGCAAGAATTTATTTAACCAGGTAATACTGACTTTTCTGGCATTCATGGCTGCACCAACACCGCTAAATGGAATACTTTTAGTGTTCATATGTCCTTAAAACCCAAGTCTTCTTTTATGGTTAAGCTGAGAATTGAGTTCCCCTTTGAAAAGATACAACTTTTATTTTTTTATTTTTTTTCAGTGCCTAATTCTAAGTTTCAACCACACCATATTCACAATTCCTTTTTTTTTTTTTTTTTTTTTGTGGGGGTGGGGGTGGGGGGGGGGGTGTTGTGTTTTATGTGTGTATCGTGTAGTTATGTACAGCCTATTCATTTGCAGGGGTAAGGCTGTGTGCGCCTAGCATTACCCGGACCTTGCAATTGGGGAGGCTTTGGCATTGACTTTGCCCTTGTAGGCCGATATGTTCTATTTGCCAAGAGTAAAATTGATGCATATGTCTTTTCCAGCATGAATTTTTGCATAAGTTAACCTCATTTTATTGTCATTTTCTGTTGACATGTAATTTAGTTTGTTGATTGACTTTTTATTATTGTGATACAGGGCACAGATGATCCTGGTTCCAGGTAACTTGTTCTGTTATTTGGCTACATTATAATTTCTGTGTTTCATGTTGCTGATCACTTGGTTTGGAGCTTTGCTACTTTTGAAAGGGAGAATAGAAAATTTTCGTTAATTGATTCACAGCAGGCGATTGTGGATATAATGTCAGAAAGGAATTTAACTTTGAGATTCATATGATTCTCTGCTCCCATATCACTTTTTCTTTATTGCCATTTGGTTTTAGGCTCTAAATTTCATGCCTTCTACTAGTGCTGATCAAAGTTGTAGGTTTTTTCAGTTTAGCTAATATTTTCAATATGTTGTTTTAGCTGCTGTAACATCTGTCGTGCTTGCCTCTCCCCCTCCCCCTTTCTTTTAAAATGTCGCTTAGAACTCTTAAACAAGAAGATCCTCAAGTTCACGAAGTACATTGTTCCCGAGAGAGAAGTCGTGCTGCACGGAATATTATTGAGGAGGTATGTGACAGTAGACAGACTTCAGTGAATCTGCCTTGTCAAATGCTATTGTATGATAACATTAACTATAACTTTTTTTAGCTTATATAATGCAGTATTTGATGCCATTTGTGGAACAAGAAAAATATCAGCTTTCAAGTCAGTGTAGACTTAATCCCGGCAATGATTTATTTAAAGATCAAGAGGAACATAAGATACACTATGATCTAAATGAATGGCGATGTGGATACTGTAAGAAAAGCTTCAGTGCTGAAAAGCACCTAGATCAGCATTTTGACAACAGGCACTACAACCTTATAAATGTATGTCAAGGTGCTTTTCTTCTATCATGTTGTAGAACATTTTGTTTCAGCTTGCATCCATCAACCTTTTAGCTCTAGGAAGATAAATCCCATCCATAGTGGTTTGTAATTAATGCAGTGGCTTGTCTTTGTTTTCTTTTGGTTTTCAGTATAGAAATGCTGAAATTTTTAATTATTTGCTTGTAATCCTATTTTGTTCCTTGTTTAGTGTTGTAGCATATAATTTGATTAATAAGTTAATGCACATGCTGAGTGAAAAAAATACATCAAATTTGACTGAATAGAATATCTGAAAAGCATTTTGAAAATGTTTGTTTTTTGGAATATTTTGTTAATTATATCTATTCAAGCCGCTGGGTTCATTATAGTCTGAAGTTTATCTTCGATCTTATGTTCTTATGTCTCCATTTATCAAGTTTAGGTAATAAAATCTTGTGCATTTGGTTAATTCCTGGGGTTAAATTTGTTTATTATGAAGTGCCATAAAAATTTTTCCACAAGTGTGTGCATGATAGTATTATCTGCATTAAATCATTAATTTCATTTGTTTGGGGAAGGCTATCTTCTGGTCGGTTCACATTTTTCTTTTTTTTTTTTAGTGCTTTTCCTGATATTGACGTGCATAATTTATTTTGTTCTCCAAAACTTCCATTTCTTTAGGATCAAAAGTCACTCTAAGGGTATAATTATACTTTCTTTGTGATATAAAATTTGATAATACTTGACTAATGAGGTCTCCAAGTCTAAAATTAACTACCTCAGCTTTCTATGCCCCTGTGTTGTAGTCAGATTCAAAGACAGTTTCCTTGGTTTAATATGCTTATAGTTTTAAATGTTAATGTATTAATTTTTTTTAGGTTTACTCACACAATACTTTTTTGCAGATGCTAGTGTACTTGCAGAAAAAGAGTCTCAAGATTGCATAATATCTTATAGCTGTTGTGGTTTTTATTCTCTCCCCTCCTTTCTTTCATTTTAGCATCTGGATAATGCAGTATTGACTACGAAAAGCAGATTAAACTATTGGATTCAGAAATTGACATACTGTTTCTACCATGTCTTCCCAGTTCCTAGATTATTCCATTGCTCTATTATCAAATTTTATGTTTAGTAGTATTAGTTTCAATATTAAATTATATTTTTTGGGATCAAATATGGTATCTGTATTTCATAATGATTCACAAGTGCTAACTTTAAGCTTCCAATGGTTTCAGAATAATGGAAAGTGCTTGGCAGATTTATGTGGAGCATTGCATTGTGACCTCAAGATGGACTCAAAATCCCATAAAAGCAAATGCAATCCTGCAGCTGCTGCTAGGAACCGTCATTTGTGTGAGGTTGGTTGTGTACTCTATCTTTTATGTCATCTTTTTTTACAGTTTTCCCATTTTGACATCTGGTTATGAATGCAGAGTCTCGCGGATAGCTGTTTTCCCATTAATCACGGTCCCTCAGCAACTCGTCTTCATGGTACATATCCGCTTCTTCCTTTGAAGCAAGAATTACATTTCATATGCTTGCTCTTTCCTGACATCGAACTCAATCTTGTTTTCTAGTAGATTTATTTTTGCGCCAATTCTGTGATGCTCATACTTGCTCCAGAGGAAAAAAACCATTTTCTAGGGGAAGCAGGGTAAGTTTTTAATGGTACTTACCGTTCTTAGATTAGATTAATATAGCTGAAGAAACTTGGAAACTTTAGCTGGAGTGCATATTTTGTTATTAAGGGGGATGTTCTGATTATCTGTGGAGAGAGCGATATTCATAGATTATTACAATATGTCCTTTAAGAGGCTCAGATGTCAAATGGGGTTGGTGGAAAATTCCTATAATTATTGCTATATTGGTTACTTGAATTTTTCCATTATTTGATTGGATATGCACAGAAGTTTATGATACTTTCGATTTATTGAAGCTCTGTATTTTTTTTTTTTTGGGTTGCAAACCTACTGTTGTGTTGGCTTTCTTGTTATTCTGTCTGGATTATTGCTTTCCTGTATTCACTTTTTTTGTTTTGGGTGGTATGTTTTATATACAGAAGCATACAAACGTACTCTACCTGGCAATTTCCATATTGACTTTGATGCTGCTTCCTGTATTCTACTTGATTGTATATTTGTACCAAAGGTGCTCTCTCTCTCTCTCTCTCTCTCTCGCCCCTCCTAAGTCCAAATATCTCTTGCTCTCTGAAATGCATAAAAATTGTTAATCTGTTTTTTGCAGAGAAATGCAAAAGGGAACCCAAGAACTTAAGCGCATTTCAAAATTTGGACAAAAAACAAAACCATCTTAAAGGTAAAAATCTGATGTTTGCCTTGGTTGTTTAACTATTGAATTTTTGCATATAGTATGAGGTTTTATTCATTTTGCCTGTCTACAAAATTTTGGCTTTTTAAACAACTATTGCGATGTGTTAGATTTGATGAAAAGGGGTTTTGAGCCTCTTCTTTGGCAGAAGGAGGTTAATAGGAAAGAGATGAAGGTTTGGGCATCATTGGCATTATGTGTTTTCACCTTCTGATCTGGAAGATCATCGTTACATGTTTTTTGGTAAAATGGAATTAGTTTAAGTGCTGGACCTTGATTAGGATTTCATTGTTGTCTCATGTACCATATGTAGCACTAATGTCAATGTAGGACTAAGAATGATAACGATCTAAGACAAATGCGCTTTTTCTAAGATGCTGCCTGGTATCAAGCCAGATATTATCTTGATTGGGCTTTATCTTCCTCGTGTGCAACAGGTCGTGTTCCAATTGTTAACTTTGATGATTTCATTTATATATCCTGTGTCGCTCGATATGGGTCATGCTCTTCCATTACCAGACAGTGAATCATAGGGGATCAGAAAAACTTTCTTTGAAGATGTTGCTTGAAATTCCCCTTCAAAATGTTTGACGTGCCTGTATATTTGCTGGTGTCAGCAAATCAGACAAAATAATTGCACGAAAACTGGCACAATTCTTTTTAGTGTTTTTGCCCAAAAGTTATCTTTACATTTTTGCTGTTTAGCATAGAACATCAAAGATATGTAAAACATGCTTGTAGCAATTATAACTGTACTCATTTCTTCACTCAGTTATTATTCATAATTGAGGTACCTTCAACTGATTTTTATGTGTGTTCATACAATTAACTCGTGACGGATATGATGTATATTTCTCCATCTCTCCTTGCAGGACTAAGTGGAACGTGTGTTCTACCCAGTGTGTAACTTAGTTACACTGATAGACCTTGCTGTGTGGTTTGGCATGAAATAGAGCTTGAGTCTGACTGCGCGCGCCTGTACACAGCCTTACAAATTGTTCAACTGTTTTTATGTTTGCGTTGATTGCACCAAAGAAAAAATAAGAAAGCACAGCGTTTTCAGTTTTTGTCTGTCAGATAGAGGTGTGTTTACATGGTAGCAGGTTTTGTAGGCTACAGCCCTTGGCTCAAATGTGTCATGACAGGATATCCCGAGCAAAAAGTAAAAATAAATTTAAAAAAAAATAAAGGGAAAGAAAGCAATTTAGCCATCCGACAGTACGGTCACTAAAAAGCTACAAAAACTATTAGTATTACATTGAAATATTTTTTTATGTACATAAGATTAACATCTTTTTTAAGATGTTGTGTTAGTGGAGAGATAAACAATATATAGTATTGGGCGTATAACAAATTAATGTATTAAATTCTGCAGTCATAGACCTAGCTGTATACCACCTAAAAAAAAAAAAAGGAAAAAAGCATATCATGAAAGAAATTATATGCATAACATTCCTAAGGCAATTTTATATACCTCCTTGCACATACTTCTCCTCAAGTATTGATAATTTTACTTACACTCATGTGTTTATATTTTTTATAACAACAAATTCATTTTGAGTGTTTTTTAAAAAGAAAAACAAATCTTAAAATAATTCGTTAGTTAGTCCATAAAAATGTTAAAATTAATCATACTTTTATACTAAATTTTCAATTTTCACTGAATTCTATTCTCCAAAACTTAGTTATCCACCTAATCTAAATAAATCTATTTTCTCAATCAAAATGTTACAAATAAATATGTCGATAATAAAGAGATTATCAATTTCATAAAAAAAAAGTGTGTAATAAACTTGGGAGACCCAATCGGAAGGACAGAAGATTTTAGACTTAGGGTTTTATTACCATTTTTTTAACTTATTGTTTATTTTCAAAAGCAATTTAGAATTGGTTAGGGATATTTGTTGGTTATAAAAAAAAGCGTGTGTAATAAAGAGATTATCAATTTCATAAAAAAAAAAAACGTGTGAAATAAACTTGGTTATAAAGAGATTATCAATTTCATGAAAAAAAACATGTGTAATAAACTTGGGAGGCCCAACCGGAAGGACAGAAGATTTTAGACTTAGGGTTTTATTACTATTTTTTTAACTTATTATTTATTTTTAAAAGCAATTTAGAATTGGTTCGGGATGTTTTTTGGTTATACAAAATATGCACAGAGGGGATATAAGTGTTATTATAAAAACCTGAGGGGAGGTGGTCGCAATTATGACAAACTAGGGAATGTGAAATTCTCACTTAAATTAAGCCTAATAATTCTCACGAGGGCAGGAAAAACTGAAAAACGGAAACTTTTATCTCCTGGCTAAAACCCTCCTCTGCCACCGCCTTCCCCTCCTCTAATGGCGACGGCGGAAGTAGCCGAGCCTCGGAAGCTCCCGCGGCCGGGCCGCGGCGGCGTAATTTCCCACAACCTAACCGAAGAAGAAGCTCGAGTAAAAGCAATAGGCGAAATAGTGTCCAACATGGTAGACCTTTCTCACAAGGGCGAAATTGTGGACCTAAATGCATTAAAGTCCGCCGCTTGCCGGAAATACGGGCTTTCTAGGGCTCCGAAGCTGGTAGAGATGATCGCTGCGCTTCCCGATTCCGAGCGCGAATCTCTTCTCCCTAAACTCCGAGCTAAGCCGGTTCGGACAGCCTCCGGAATCGCCGTGGTGGCGGTTATGTCGAAACCGCACCGGTGTCCTCATATTGCTACGACGGGGAATATTTGTGTGTATTGCCCCGGTGGACCAGATTCGGATTTCGAGTACAGTACTCAGTCTTATACTGGGTATGAGCCCACCAGTATGCGTGCAATTCGAGCTAGGTAAGATTTTCAATTTTTTTTTTCAATTTAATGGACTTTGTTAGCTTTAATTATAATTAAATTTGATAAAAAAAATATCTAATTTTGGTCGAGAATATTTTATGCCATGTTGTGCAGTAGGATCAATTTAAGAAAAAAGGGTGAGATTGGGAATATCATTAGATTGGTTGGTCTTATTGAAGTGTTAAATAAATTTGCAATGGTCATTTAAGTTCGGAACATGGAGGCAGCATGCTCCCGTCCCATTGCTGGGATTAGAAAAATCAATGATAACTGTTTATGTTGATAGAAGAAGAAAGAAACAGGAGTAGGATTCGAGGCTTGATCATCAACAGGTGGTGAAAACCTTTTGATCGCCAGAATCAAGTATAGTAATCCCCAGAAAGGCTATGGATTCGGTTGTGCTTTGAGAAATTGAGAAGCGTTTCATGATTTCAACAACTTATGATTATTTATTCTTTGTATTTCTTTACCTACCTCGGAGAAGAGAAAAGAACAGGCAAAGTTTGCTGCTTCACTGTCCTATGGGTTGCATGGTTGCGGTAAACTCATGTGACTTTGTTATGTGAAGCCAGAATGATGTTCTCAACTTCTCACTAATACCTGATCAACTATTTTGTTGTATCAGATGCCAAGGGAACAACATTCTTCCATTAAAACAGTTATAACCAATTTTGGATGAGAGAAAAAAACATTTCACTGGCTTTATTGGTATTTTGAATCTACTTTTAGATTTTCTGGGAATCTTCCTATCTGAATTGCATGATAGTATCAGTTTCAGTTCTTCTGTGTTCTAGACATTCTCATAAAAGGCTTTAGCTTTGTAAGGTTCCTCCCTGTTTCTTTTTTCATTTTTTTAAAGCTCTTTAAGCTTTGTGTGTGCATGTTGAGTGCCAAGTCTTAGCATAATCCTATGAAATCCCCTGACTTGAATTAGTTAAGCGCAGACAATAATAGTGAATAAATAGAAGAAAGGATCACAAAGGCTATTCAGGGTGTTTTTCAAATATTTTATTTGGATATATATATATTTTTTAACATCATCTTTTGTTAAGCACAGGGAGATCATTCAGGTGGTTTGGATAACATAATATCTTCTAGCTTATCGTTGTGGGAAGAGAAATTATGTGTATTTTCTGGTCTTTAGCAACCTGGAAGTCTCTTTTTGGATTTCATTTGCAGAGAAATTTTTGACATCTGTGGCTATTCATGGGCCTTTATTGCCTCCTAAAGTGTGCCCTAGCAGTAATTTAGTTCCAAACTTTTCAGTTTGATCAATAAAATTGTTAGGAGGTAGTGGAGGAGTGTTTTTATTTATTTATTTATTTTTTGGGGCGAGATAGCCTAAAGAGCAGCCAGTCCTAAAAAATGCAACTCTAAAGACTGTTATTTATGCCTTCTTGTTGAATATGTAAAATAATTTTTCTTAATGTGTTGATTGGTGCCCTTATCTGTCCAGATATAACCCCTATGTGCAAGCCAGAAGTAGGATAGATCAACTGAAGAGGTTGGGTCATAGTGTTGATAAGGTTTGGCATCTTCTTTCCATATTTCTATTTTTTTTCCCCCATTGTACCAAGGTTTTAATTCCTGCTTTCTAACATCATCTCTCTCTCTCTCTCTCTCTCTCTCTCTCTCTCTCACTCTCTCACAAACGCACACACACATATGCAGGTTGAGTTTATCTTGATGGGAGGAACTTTTATGTCATTACCATCTGACTACCGTGATTATTTCATTCGGAATCTTCATGATGCTTTGTCGGGACACACTTCTGCAAATGTCGAAGAAGCGGTTGCATATTCTGAACATAGTGCGGTAAAGTGCATTGGGATGACTATTGAAACGTAAGTGATACCAGCTCTAGATGTTCATTTATTTATTTTATTTATTGTGCCAATCACTAAATAATTTGGTGCTTTTTAGTTTCAGATTTGACCGAATTTATTTATCATTTGTTAGTATGTTTTAAAGTTCCTCAATTCTTGTATTTATGTTGTTAAGAGCTTTCCAACATGATTCTTAATCATAGGGTGTTCAGTATTGGCAAGGATTGTGTTGAGATAACTTATGACATCATAAATGCAATTCTATGGCAGCAAGATCATGTTGTAAGTGGCTAATGTCTCTCTCTTTAAAACCAACCAGGCGCCCAGACTATTGTCTTGGGCCTCATCTTAGACAAATGCTTTCTTATGGCTGCACCCGGTTGGAGATTGGAGTTCAAAGCACATATGAAGATGTAGCACGTGATACAAATAGGGGTCACACAGTAGCGGCTGTTGCTGATTGCTTTTGTCTGGCAAAGGATGCTGGATTTAAGGTGCTTTTTTCGTCTGCTCTCGTAAAAGTGGAAGTGGACATCTTCCGTTATCACCACTTGTTTTGTGTATATAGTAGTGTAGAAGGAAGTATTATTCTATAATCAGAGCCTTTCATTGGGGGAAGTGAGAATTGGGCATATTTGTGGCTCTCTCTAGAGATAGGCGTAAGAATTTCCTTTGGAATGGAGAAATTAATTGATTCTGAATTAACCCCTGATGCAACACATATGAAGGATCCATAAAATGCATATCATCAGGAGGTGACAAAAAGAAATTGCAAAAAGAATATGTAAGTGATTTGCACTAGAAATCCAAAAAAAAAAGGCTGTAGGTGCTTGATTCTGATCAGGGATTTCTCTGTCATTTGAAATGTTTTGGGGAAACGGTGCATGGTTGGCAGAAGACATGCAGGATATGAATAGAAAAGGGAAAAGAAAAAGGAAATGTAAGAAGGATATCCACATTTCTTTACTGTTTCTTGTGATCCCAGGAGTACATCTTTTGTTATCAGTTTTCCTTGCATATCCACATTTTTTCCTTGCATGATATCAGTTTTTTGGGGGGCATTGCATCACGATTCTTCCTATCTTTGTGTGCTTTTCCATTGTATTTTGTAACCCACTTCGTCTTTTGTTATAGGTAGTTGCTCATATGATGCCTGATCTCCCAAATGTTGGGGTTGAAAGAGACATGGAGAGCTTTAAGGAGTTTTTCGAGAGCCCATTGTTCAGAGCTGATGGTCTTAAAATATACCCTACACTTGTTATTCGTGGTACTGGACTTTATGAACTGTGGAAAACTGGCAGGTACTTGGTCAATGGTTTTCACAAGCGTAATTTGTAATGCTTTAGCCCACATTCTATACGTTTCCAATTACTGATATTTTGCAAGTACAGTTTGGCTTAGCACTGCACCAGAGGTTTTAGTTTCAAGTATAAGCCTGTACAGCCTATACCACCATATATTGTAGGCCTATATCTTTTGAGAGACCTTCACTAAGTACTTAAAACTGCCACATCACTGGTTTGGCTGGATACTTCATGATATATTTGTTAGCTTGTATGCCTCTCAAATTTTGTACCATTGTTGCTGTACAATTTGTCTATTTTGTCTTCCTCTTCTTTTATACCCATTTTTATATGTTTCTAAGTTCCTATTTGTTTGTAGTCTACCAGTGTTGTCTTAACTTTCACTTCCATCAATCCTAACTTTATGTTCAGAAAGGAAAATGAAGAAGGAAAAATTTTGTGCTTGTTGCAGGAGATTTCCAATGAGGGTTGTTTTTTATGATATTTTAGTACCAAAACCTCTTTTCTAAGGTTTACATGATTTGCAGGTATAGGAATTATCCACCAGAGCAGCTTGTCGACATTGTAGCTAGGATCTTGGCGATGGTTCCCCCATGGACGCGTGTGTATAGAGTTCAGCGAGATATCCCCATGCCTCTGGTAACTTCTGGGGTTGAGAAGGGGAATCTTCGGGAGCTTGCTTTGGCTCGGATGGAAGATTTGGGCTTGAAATGTCGAGATGTTCGAACTCGTGAAGCTGGAATCCAGGTAAGTGGATGCAACATTAAGTCTTGAAGCATGCTTTGACTATGGCAAGCAGCAAAACTGGTTATTCACTGTTCATTTCCGAATTCTACTTAGGATATCCATCATAAAATAAAGCCAGAAGAAGTTGAGCTTGTTCGCCGTGACTACACTGCAAATGAGGGTTGGGAAACTTTCCTTTCATATGAGGATACACGCCAGGTAATTTGAACTACTTCCTGCACCTTTTGTATTTCCTTAAAGAAAAAAAAAAGAAAAAAATGTAGAGAGCAAACTAGGTTTGCAAATTTGCCATGTTTTGCTTTTCAACATGGTTCTAATATCCCTTGGCTGCTTTACTGATGAACTGAGACATGGCATAATATTTTTATGCATTTCATAATTCTGAAAATATGATCTTTGAGAATAAGTGAATGCTAAAAGAGACCAGAATGTGATCTTGTGTTTCATGATTATATTCCAATGGTAGCATACTTTTACTTCAGATTTTAGATCTTGATAGTAACGGTTGTCTAGCCTATCTGATGCCCTAACAGAGGATACACAAGATTGTGCATCTAATAGCTGCTTTTATCATTAGAGAAACTAAAAACTTTTACTCATGTTATATATGAAAAATTTTGTCTGCACCAAATTATTGCCATGGAAAAACTCTCTTGTGATTTTAAGCCACTTCTCCCTCCCTCTCTCTCTCTCTCTCTCTCTCTCTCTCTCGATTTTTATAAAGGTAGGATGATGTGAATGCTTGGAAATTTGGGTTTCTATGACCATTTAACTTTGGCAACTTATGATGGTGGGAAGTCTCGCAATTGGTTTTCTTTTCTTCTATTGATGACAGTTAACTTTGTGACTGACTAGAAAGCTTTGAGTCTTGAGTAATTAGCATGATTATTTGCGGACAAAATTGCCTGGTTTATCTTTTAATTTGAACTTTTCTACTGGCCAGTGAAGCATACTGTTTCAGTTGCACTCTTTTTTCTTCTAATATTCCTTATTATTCACGTGGAGTACTTGATGAAAAGGCTGTTACTACATGTTTTGTGATTTAAATTATTTTTCCCTTTTTCAAGTGGAGGTGGAAATGCTATGCCTCATGATGATCTTAGTTTCCTTTCATTGTGGGCCAAAGCAGCTTAAGCCTTTATTTTATCTCATTATTGTTGCAGGATATTCTTGTTGGGCTACTGCGCTTAAGGAAATGTGGGCGGAATGTCACTTGCCCTGAGCTCACAGGAAGATGTTCCATTGTTCGGGAACTCCACGTGTATGGAACTGCGGTTCCTGTCCATGGGCGGGATGCTGATAAATTGCAACACCAAGGCTATGGTACATTGCTGATGGAGGAGGCAGAGCGGATTGCTTGTGGAGAGCATAGGTCCACAAAGATAGCTGTCATTTCAGGGGTGGGAACCCGCCATTACTACAGGAAGTTGGGCTATGAGCTTGAAGGTCCTTACATGGTAAAGTACCTGTCATGAAGAGATTTCCGTGCCACCCAAAGTCTCCTGATTTACTATCCCGTGCTAACTGAATCAACCTCTTACAGTTTGTGGCGCGAGAAGACTTGTGGGAAATTACACAGATTTTTGTAGTTTTGTTTAGTTGAGCAATTCACCTTAACTTTATTGTATGTATAATGTCTTTTGGTGCCAATTTTGTGCTTTTACATTTCGTAGTGTTGAGTTTTAATAAAATATTACATCTGTACTGAAAATTGAATTTATTCCATGCGACACAAAGTAGATTTGTTGCCTCATTCTGTTTGTCCATAGACATTCATGATTGACTACCATGGGCAAGTCACCTTCACTTATCAAGTGAACCGATCATGGAGTTCATGGGCATGTTCTCACTTCGGCAATAATTTATCCAGGAAAAAAAAACACTAATTTCCCTATGTCGATAGACAAGTGATCTTACATATTGGAGAACAAATATATTGGTTTCGAAATTTTAATTGGCTGCCAGGAAATTAGCGCAAATGCGAAATGAAACTTGGCGTTGGACAGCTTCAAAACAATTTACCATAAGGCCTAATCTGGCTGTAGATTTATAACGAAACAAAAATCAGAGTTGAATATGGAAAAGAGAAGAGAAATTGAGACACATAAAGGTTTTTTTTTTTTTTTTGGATAAATCTTATACTATTTCAATGGGAGCAAGGAATTAATATTGATAGGATTCGAACCCTTGTCTTTTAGGATGGAGTTATAGAGCTCTAACCGTTCGATCTTCTGTTCGTTCTCAAATAAAAGCATATAAATGGGTAGAAAGATGTTTTGCAGTGAAAGTTCAGAGTTCAAACATGTTTTGCAGTACATGTTTGTTGTAACACAACGTTAATGATAATACCATCCTAATGAGGTCATTATCATGCCATATTATATTCGACCAATTAGCATGACTTATCGATCAAATATCAAATGACTTTAATAGGTTAATTTAATCAATTCGTTCATATTAGACCAGTTAGCACTAAATTGGGTTTCCAAGTCTTTGAAAATGAAATCCTAAAAGTGGTTTTTGCAGGGTGGAATTTTGCCTATAGATTGCAAAATCAAGCTCAAAATTTCTTGTAAATATTGCGGAAAAAAGCCATGCTAAATAATAAGAAAGCTATTTATTTTTTTTAGAATAAACTCATTTTTTCATGAGGAAAAACCGAGGGGATTGAGAATAATAACTAAAAAGGGACTCACTAACCTATAACTTTCAGGTAATTACTAATTGAAAAAGGAGTCAGTGGAACTTATGTTCTAAACCCATCACTACCTATAACCGAATAAGAAAGCTATTAAAAGCTTTTCTTTTACGTGTAGGCCAAATAAATGTCTGAACAGAAATCTTTTTACAATTGAATTGGAAATTTGAAAGATGGAGCTCGTTGTTTTCTTCTTCCTATTAGCACACAGAAGCTGGCTTTAGCAGTATTGTTTTTACCGCCCAACATGTTAAAATTATCCCTCTATCCCCTACTGCCTACCTTTCCCACCAAAACCAAATCTCCAAGGCTTTTGAGCACCATAACAAACACACTAAAACAATCCCCTCAAACTGTTCGACAAAATGCCACAACGACATCCACTAACACCCCGCCGCACAAGCTTCCCCCAAAGTCAGCCTACGTTCACCTCCCATTCTGTCGAAAACGCTGCCACTACTGTGATTTCCCAATTATAGCTCTTGGGTCCTCCTCTGCACCTGACAACGACCCTCGAATAGTAAACTACATCCAAACTCTTTGCCGAGAAATCAAAGCCACCCCATTAAGTTTAGAATCCAGCCCACCTCTTGAAACGGTGTTTTTTGGAGGTGGGACACCTTCTTTAGTTCCACCGAAGTTAGTTTCTCTGGTTCTTGAAGCTTTGAGTTCGAAATTTGGAGTATCTTTGGAAGCTGAGATATCAATGGAAATGGACCCTGGCACATTTGATGGAGTGAAATTGAAGGGGATGCTGGATTTGGGAGTAAATAGAGTGTCTTTGGGAGTACAGGCTTTTCAAGATGATTTGCTGAAAGCTTGTGGGAGAGCTCATGGTGTAAAAGAGGTTTATGAGGCTATTGATATTCTGAAGAGCTGTGGGGTTGAGAATTGGAGTATGGACCTCATATCTTCTCTTCCTCATCAAACTCCTAAAATGTGGGAGGAGAGTTTGCAGCTCACAATCCAGGCACAGCCCACCCATGTCTCAGTTTATGATTTGCAAGTTGAGCAAGACACCAAATTTGGAGTATTGTAAGTCAAAAAACTGTCTTTGGGCTTTAAAAATAAAGGGCAAATTACATTTCCTTTTCTCTCGTTGGAGGCAATAATGATGAAGGGATTTCTTGGCATTTTGTTCTGTCTTCTCTAGGTAGTTAGACGTTGCTTCATTTAATAGAATCTATGCATATGGCATGGTGAGTAATGGAACTGTTCAATACTAAGGTGGAAAGTGTTCTTGCATTTTTTTGGATATAAGGTTCAATTAGCCATTAGATGTGCATGTCAAAGGATAAAGTTGAATCAGTTCAAGAAAAAAGGAATTTAATAATGAAAGCAAGTTGAAGGGATTGAGGTCTTCTAAAGCAAGTTAGAGAATACATTGAAACAATTACACTCAAACAGTTGAAACAGGAGACATTGAGTGTCCCAATAATGCTTTTTGAGGGAGGATTTAGGAACTTTAAGTACTTGACAACTTTTTCTTTTCACCCACTAGTTTCTTATATTGATAATAATTTGTCTGCAGGTATACTCCAGGTGAGTTTCCGTTGCCTTCTGACGATCTGTCTGCTGAGTTTTACAGAACGGCTTCAAGAATGCTGACAAATGCCGGTTATAATCATTATGAGATTAGTAGTTATTGTAAGCCTGGCTACATGTGCAAACACAATTTCACATACTGGAAGAACAATCCATTTTATGGCTTTGGGCTTGGATCAGCTAGTTATGTCAATGGGACACGTTTTTCCAGGCCAAGGAAGTTGAAAGACTTCATGAATTATGTGCAGAATTTGGAGAATGGAGTGATAAATTGCGGGGATGGTGGTGTTGATGCTAAAGACCTTGCCATGGATTTTGTGATGCTCTCTCTCAGAACTGCTAGAGGCTTGGATTTGAAATCTTTTGGCGAAGCTTTTGGTTGGGAACTTTTGCTCTCTCTTTGCAAGGTCTATCAACCTTATATGGAAAGTGGCCACATTGTATTCTTAGATGAGACAAGGAGAAGTATTACTGCAGATGAATTTAGTTCCTTACTAGCTGATGACCACAAGATGAGTGAAGTTATAGCTTTTCTTCGGCTTAGTGATCCAGATGGCTTCCTGCTATCAAATGAATTGATATCCCATGCCTTTGGTGTCATAGGTTCATAACCCTTGTTCAGGGTTAATACTTTGAACTTCCTGATGTATTTGAGTCCAGTGACCAGCTGTTTTGTCCACGGAGGTGGATTGAGATTCCAGGAAAATTCAAAAATACGATTATCATACTTTCCAAAGGGACTTCCTAAACATAAGGTGCAACATCTAGTATTAGCAAATAGCAATGATGCTGTGGATAATGAACCTGTTGGAACAAGAAGATCCAAGTTGGGTGGAGATGAACAATTGGAAAAGCAAAAGCAAGTTGAATTATTCTAGCATATTGGAACTGCATATTGCCTGCAAATAGAGGAATTTATAAGCTGTTGAGTATGGTACAGTGGGCATTCTCCTTGCCCGGAGGAGAAAGAGGAATTTGAAGATTGTCCTAAAACAGAAGTCTAGTGTTTCCTTGTTTAATATTTACAAATATGAGATGGTGAATGTCAGCAGTATGCCACCCTTATATAGTGCCATTTAGTTTTGTAACTTGACAGCACCAATTGCAATAACATCTTTGTGCTTTTTGTACAGATCAAGTCCCACGAGGTTTCAATTCGAAGGGAAAAACAAATAAGGAACTTCTTTTTGGGATCTTTAGACCTGTCCAATTGAAGCTTTGACTAGAACTGTGACCATTGGCCATTTGTATAGAATTATTTTTATTTAATTAGACAGTCGATCATTCTACCTTTCTTTATCAATGACATTGTTTAATTAACATTTAAACAAAGTTGTTTAAATATTAATATATAATTAAATCAATGAAACCCAATTCACTCAAATAATCAATTAATAATCTCATTGGATCAAAAGCTTAATTCACCGTATCGGCCGAGTCGGTGACGTATTGTTCGAGTCATAACTGGAACAGGGTCTACCGATTTGATACCGATACCTGCATTACTCTTAGAACTAAAACAGATACATATCACCGAGAAATCAACAATATCGGCCAATATGGAATGATATTACACGGTATCGGCAAAAATCAGCCGAAATTTCGGCGATATGTATCATTGTGAACTCAAAAAATTTGAGAAGGTAAGTACGATTCTCGCTAATGTCCTCCTTTAATAACAAAATACTAAAAAGAAAACAAAAAGTTGAAAAATAGTAATCAAAATGTGGGAATAATTAATCAATAATCAACTTTCTCACCCTACTATACAAAGTAACGACAGTACAAATTGGTACCAAGTATTAAGCATATATTATACCCTTAAAAGAGAAAATCCATCTTATACCAAGAAATCCAGCCCTATCATCTCTCTTTCCTTCTTGTCCACAATATTTTAAATCAAAAGATACAAAATTTTCATTTCACTACATAGATTTTTTTTTTCTTCTAATTTTGCATCCTTTTACAAATCTATCATTGCAATTCAACCAAAAGTTTTACTGATCAATTTATGATGAAAATGATCATTGAGAATATGGTGAAAATGCTTACTTCTTTATATCTTTGTATTTTATAATATTATTTGATAGATATATGTTTCTTTGTTGTATTGAACTAAATACTATTACTTTCTTTGTGTAATTCTTATTATATTATATAAGATATAATAATTTTTACTCTTATATTTAAGTTTTGATGTCATATAAAATTGATGCTAAAATGATTTACTGCTAATATTATAGTTTTATGGTTACAACAGCATTACTTTATTTAAATAATTAGCGGTTACACATGACAATATAGGTATTTAGTACATTTAACTTGATAATTGTACTTGTTATGGTATGTTTATTTTTAGCAATTTTTTTAGATTTTTAGTAATTTTTTTAAAAATATTTATATACTACAATGTGCATATCACTCGATATTTGATCGATATGCTGCGACGGATGTACAACAATGACGACTAGCACACGACTTGCTATGGCAAACCATGTTCAGAAGGGTTAACACACAAAAGAAATTAAGGAATGCGAGATGAAATGGGGTTATACATAGGGATTTTAGTGCAATTAACCCTTTAATTTACAATTTATAAATTCTATACTAGTATATTATTGAATATCAATTTTTTTAGTCAAATTGTCCATACCAAGATATATGCATATATATTAATAGCAAAGATTTGTACACACACTTAATAAGTCATAGTATTGTGGGTCGATTGTTAAGTGTTATGGTTCAATTTTTCAGTTAATAATTACCCCGATAGTATTAGATTGTGGGTCCTATTTTCCTTCCCCCAATTCCCACATAGAAAGGGGAAAAAAGTTGTACATATATTGTTTTTCTTATGAAGGTCGTGAATATTTCCGAACGCGTCTCCAACTATATATCATTAGCGGGGGAGCGTGAAAAGCACATGAGAATATACTTCTTCTAAAGGCTCCTCAAACGCCTTCTTCCATCACTCTTTTCTCCCTCCTCAAAGGCGCCTCTCTCCAGTCGCTTCCGCCGCCGGTGAGGTATATACCTCTCTCCTCTCTCCTTTCCCCTTTTATTTTTGTACTTTATTCCTTCATCCTTCATATATCTCTTTCCGCCCTTCTTCTCCTTCCCTTTCTTTTTTTTTTTGTATTTTTTGTTTGGGTCTTTTTCTCTCCTTATTTTCCTCCCTTGGCCCTCTTCATTTATACCTTTTTTTTTTATCTTGTTTTAGTTTCTTGTGTTTTTTTTTACTGACTTTAAGGGAACGATTACTGAACTTTGATTCACTTTTTTGTGGGTGATTTAAGCTGCAAATTATGATTTCTGATAGTAGATACCATTGATTATGTTTAGGTAATTCTTTGTATTGTTTGAAAACATTAATCTGCAGAATAGAGTAAAAATGCATTTTTTGCATATTCTTTTTCAGGTGTGACATTTACTTTACTCTTTTTCTTTTTCTTTTTCTTTTTTTTTTTTGTGTCAGAATGCCTTCTTCCCATCTGAAATTATTGGTAATTGTAGTGACATTAATTTCTTGTAGGTTAAAAAAAAAAAGAAAAAAGAGGCTCAATTTTAAAGAGAGATGTTTGTTGGTTGGGTTTTTTGTGTGATTAATTTAATGTTTCTCGTGCATTGGTTTAATTTTAAACATGGTTTTTTTATTTAAAAGATTATTTGAGGTTTTGAATGCTGAATTCCAGAATTTAGAAAATTTAGGTGTCTATTTTAATTATTTTTTCGAGTTTGTAGTTCAGGTGGTCTTTCCATGTCTCTGTCTCTGTCCGTCTCCCTCTCTCTCTCTCTCTCTCTCTCTCTCTCTCTCTCTATATATATATATATATATATATATATTGGTTTAGATGCGGGTTCTGATTATATAGTTCAGTTGAGGGCTTTAAGTACAAAAACTCGAATTAGAGAATTTGGGTTGCCATTCTAATCTATTTGTAGTTTTGTAGTTCAGGTGTAGTTGCCATGTTATTTGGTAATGCGTATGGGTCGGTCTAATGTACTGAGCATAGTGTTTGCGGCTGGTGTTTGGTGTGCTACATACGCTTTGGTTGCGATTCTGGGGATCTTTCAGATTTTTAATTTCATCAGTACTTCAATCTTTAATTGATAAAGGTATTTCAATAAGCAAATAAGAGGAAAGGAATAGAGAGAGAGAGCTATCATGGGCTACGCACAGCTTGTTATTGGCCCTGCTGGCAGTGGGAAGGTAGGTGATGGATCAAATTTTAGATTTTATCTACATTTCTTGCATTTCTTACACATTCATTTGATAATTAAGAAAGGGCATCCAAGATTTTAGCTGGCTTTAGTCATGTAAACAAGTTGTATGATATGATTGCTTTATGAAAGGTATTACTTACCTTTTATTTTCTTGAAACAGTCCACTTATTGTTCTAGTTTATACCAACATTGTGAAACTGTGGGACGCCAAATTCACATTGTAAACTTGGATCCTGCTGCTGAAAACTTCGACTATCCAGTTGCCATGGGTGAGTATGAGGTGGTAGCTATTCATTTATCTGATAATATAGTAACATTGGGTTCTCTTTTGTTCCTAAAACATTGAAGCGATTAATTTTGGCAGATATTCGAGAACTCATATCTTTGGAAGATGTTATGGAGGAACTTGGCCTTGGTCCAAATGGTGGTCTGATTTATTGCATGGAGTATCCTTTGCCAACGAGATCATATTTTCCAACCTTATCTTGTCCCTATGGAATATGTGACACGTGAAATAATTTTTGAGCTTTAATTTTTGTGCCATAGAGAATAATGAAGTCTTTTCATTTTAGGATTTGATCTATCTTGTCCAGCCTTAAATCTTGACACACAGGCACCTTGAAGAAAATTTGGATGATTGGCTATCGGAAGAGTTGGATAACTATATGGAGGATGACTATCTAGTTTTTGATTGTCCAGGTACCTAAACTTGCTTATACGTGATTTCTCCTTCCCTTTGTATGTAAGCTTATTGTTTATCTTGATTATGTGAACGGATTGGATGAAAAATTTGAGAACATCTTTTCCCAAAAAATTTGAATGAAACACAGGGAACTCTCTAAAGCATATGAAGATCTCTTTTCTTTTTTTTTTTTTTTTTGGGGGGGGGGGGGGGGTTGGAATCCAACTTTTCTATTTTGAATTTTTTCTTGGCCTCCCTGATACAGGACAGATAGAACTATTTTCACATGTTCCTGTACTGAAAAACTTTGTGGAGCATCTGAAGCGTAAGAATTTCAATGTCTGTGCTGTGTACTTGCTGGATTCTCAGGTATATTATATTCTCTATGTTTGATATTTATCATTTTCATTTGCATTAGCTGGATTTTTATTCATTGTTCTGTGAACAGTTCATGACAGATGTTACCAAGTTTATCAGTGGTTGTATGGCATCACTTTCCGCGATGGTTCAACTTGAGCTTCCCCATGTTAATGTTCTTTCCAAGATGGACCTTGTGACAAACAAAAGGGATATTGAAAAGTTTGTGCTTCTAATCTGTGGTCATTTTCCTTCTTACATACGTATACTAATCCCTTTTGGAATCTTAATCCATCTGTTTGTAACATACCCACCCAATCCTTCTTTTGGTTACTCTCTCCAGTTACCTGAATCCTGAGCCTCAGACTTTGCTGCCTGAGTTGAATCGGCGAATGGGTCCACAATTTGAAAAGCTTAACAAATCTTTAATTGAACTGGTGAGTTTTGAATTAAGGAATCTTTTTCCAGTTATAATTTGTTGACAGAATTTGCTTCCATTTTGGACCAAAAAAGAAAATGTTTTGCTTAGTATGTGGTGGGTTCCAGATAGCTCTGTAACATGGAAACAGTTTTATTTGTTGCTAGATTTGGAGTCAGCTAATTGTCAAGCATACTTCATCTTTTCCTGTTTCTGTACGTTATACCACAGCTTGTTATAAACTGGCACCTTTAAATTTTATTTGAGGAGAAATGGCTTGAAGTTTTAAGACATTAGATATTAAAGCATCCTTCATTTGCTTAATATAATGCTTCATTAGAATTATTTGTTATTTAATCTCAGTCTTAGGGTTAATGTGCATTGGAAATAAAGTCAGGCAGAGCTTTTGGAGATTTTGCTTTCATGTCAGCTTGTAGATGAATCAGTTTTGCCAGTGATTTGGGCTCAGTGTGAACATAAATTAGTAGGTTGTGACTGATTGACCATTTTTTAATTGTATCAGGTGGATCAGTATAGCATGGTCAGCTTTTTACCTCTTGATTTGAGGAAAGAAAGCAGGTAACTGCATTTTTCATTTTTGTGTTAAAAAATTAACAGAAATATGGAAGCCTTAAAGAATTAGTATGTAATAAAATGATCTTCATGCTATGAAACATTTGCTTTTTGCAATATCTTTTTCCTTGCCTGGTTGGGGAGTATGGGAAGAGAGTCAGTTGTGGCACAGCGAGTTTTTCTTCTTGTTTTTAGAGGAAAACATGGTCTCCTTTGTGATTCTGTATTTGATAAACATAACGATCTCTTTTATATATATTTTTTTCAAAAGCGGCAACTTATATATATTATTAATCAAAAGTATTTACAGTAAGGTACCTTCCAGAGGGCAACTGCCCCAACATTCGGTTGGATTTATAAAATCCAGGCAGGAAAGGGATGTCTCCATTCAATGTCCTGCAGCAAATTTTCAGCAAATTTGGCTAGCCTATAGCTAGCACTTTCTCTATTCCTATTACAATAACAAAAATAGCAAGATTCAAACGAGGCTTTAATTGCAACAATGTCTTCTAAGAAAACAGTAGCATGAAGATCCTTGGTATTTTCTGCATTAATCTTATCAATTGCATTGGGGAAAATTGATCATTATCTCGTCAATTGCATACTCCTCTACCCCTATATACCAAGATACAAAAATTTAAGAAATGAAAGTGAAATCTTTTGGGGAAGATGGGTCATTATCTTTTCTAATTCTGTACCCTTTTGCCGTACTTATCAAGATAGAAAAAGCATCGAAATAAAAAAGAAATATTTTGGGGAAAATTGGTCATTATGTTGTTGATAGCATACTCGTTTGCCCCTACTTCCCAAGGTACAAAAGGTAAAAAGTAGAAAAGGATTTTGAAGCCATCCCCTTTTATACTGTGTATATGTGCATGTGACGTGTGCCTTTTCAGTTTTGATGTAATAATGATGTTTTTTTTTTGGCAGAAATAATATTTGTATTACGTAACTCAATGTCGAAGTTATGACTACTTTGCCTATTCGCATAAACAACTTGTCCCTCCCTAACAAGCGACATGGAAAACTGATTTGGACTCTGAAAACTGACAGCATTTTTAACAATCAACTGGCTAACTCTATTTTCAGATATTCTTATACAAAAAATTGGCTAAATAGCTAGTTTAGAAATATTGTATCATCTAAAATTTTAGTAACCTAACCATCATCCACTCTCTCTTCCTTTAACGAATAACAACCTATGCACAAGATTTATGTCTACTAATTGTTTCGTACTGGCGCTTCCGTAAGCTATTTTGCCTGCATTTTTCTTGAGCAGCTTTTCCATTAGCAAAATTTTGAGGTCGTCATACCTCGGTAATGGGTTATTGATCCAACTTGCCACGTGCTGACGTCTCTGCTCTTGTCTGCAGTCTACAGTACATCTTATCTCAAATTGATATCTCCATTCAGTATGGAGAAGATGCTGATGTGAAGATTAAAGATTTTGACCCAGATGCGGATGATTGAAGCTATAAAGTTTTAGGTTTTGTTTTGTCTAGGCTAATTCTAGCTCTCTTAAGTTTGAGAGTGGCAATATACAATATCCTGGGAACGGTTACATTGTGTAAATGTCTTATTTGAGTGTCCTGAAAAGTGTTTTGTTTGAAACGATTGTCATCTTATCACTGAGTTGTGCATTCTGGTACTAACCTAGTAGAATGAGTATTGAACTTTAGGCTGTGTATTGGAAGACATTGATTTTTCAACTTGTGCACCATATATGACTTGACTTCCCAGATTTGCCGCTATTATTATGCCTCAATTATTTGCCGACATTGTGACGCTTGTTGATACCATTTATTTGTTGCTTTGCAAATTGGTTAAATTATGAAAAGGAATTACATTGTGCTATACTAGCATCACACATCTCAGCACTTAATCGCTCTTTTCTCTTAAGTTGATGTGAAGGCCACTCTTAAATGTTGGAAGTGGGCTTTGCACAATATCCTCTTTTCTTCACCTGGTAAATATTGCAGCAATACGAGTTGCTAGAAGCGTTTATTCAGGGGCAATATTTATGCGACCAGGTCATGCAGAAGAAGTGACACCTCTAATTGGTGACTAAAACATAGAGGAAAATGCTCAGAAAGGTCCTGGTGTATTCTGCTCCTGCACATTGACTCGTGGCTCCACCAGAAAATGCAAAATTTCTGGATATGACTTCTTGTTGAATAAAGGTGTGAACGAGCAACTCGAAAAGGCTCAACTTCAGGTCAATTTCAAATTCGAGCCGAACTCGAATACCTTGACTCGATTATCGAGTTGAATTTGATCCTAAATTGTTTTACTTGAATAGTTCGTTGAGCTATTCAAGTTTTATTATATATTTTTTATTTAATATGTAAAATAACTAAAATATTTTTATTTTTCATAAAAATTACATCTTTCATCTTTTAACTTTAAATTATATAGAGGTAACACTGTCAAATTACGTTAGTGTGAAATTAAAAAAGAAGGCAAAATTGTAAATTGATTAATTCATTAGTCATTCCCGTTGCTTATGTTTGTGAGTTTACTGCATCGTCGTTCTCTCCTGTGGCCATTGTTTCAAGTTCTTCAATCTTTCATTATTTTTCAAAAATCCAAATCACACAGAGCACACCACAAACAACACAAAGAGATGCATAGAAACACACAGACACTAACAACCACATACACAAGGTTTATTTTATGGCATTTTGTTGTGTTTTCTTGGAATAAAAATGCTGAACTTTAAAGGTTCGATTCAAGCCTTTTTTAGTTTGTTTGATGTAAATTGTTGTTAAAGCCATGTTCCACGCATTGACCTAACTATTTTGGTGTAAAAATCAGTTCGATTAGAGGTGATTTGGTTGGTTGTCAATAGTGTCACCTCCGTGACTTTTTCTTTCAGATCTTTGCATTTTGGGTCATTTTTGGTTAAATCCAAGTGTAGATATGTAATTTACAGGATCAAATGAGCAGGAAAGTTCAATTTTTTGGGTTGAAATTGACTGTCGGCGAGTTGCCTGTGAGTTGTCGAAGGCCACAGCTTGGGCCATCTCTTTTTAAATTAGATATAGTTGGAGGACTTGTGTGCAAATCTATAAACTTTGAAACTTTTTAGTCCTTGTATTTTTCTCCCTACAAAGTTTTTATAGTTTACAAATTGGCCCTCAAAATTTTTGAAAAGTCAATAGATCTCGAGTTCAAGTTCAAGTCGAGCTCGAGTTCTAAAATTTCTCGACGAGCTCGAGCTCGAGCTCGAGTATTGTTGATTAAGAGTCGAGCCAAACTTGAGCATGCAATGCTCGAGTCTACATGCTCGAGCTCGACTCGGTTTGATTACACCTTTCGAAGATCCTATATTTTACATGGAATATGTTAACTGTACAGAAAAAAAAATCTTTCTTAATTTTTGTGGGACAATACTGAAACACTTTGTAAATTAATCCATCTAGCATTGTTTTTTAACTTTCTAATACAAATGTTAATAGTTTAGTCAAATCAAATTCTTATATTAATTTCTGTTCGGTTAATAATATAAACAGTAATGAATCATACTATAGATTTTATTTGCATAATCAGAAACAGGAAAGCTGAGTCTAAAATAGAATAACTTTAAACATACTATTCACCCCATGCATAACACAAACAAAATGAATGATGTGTTTGAAATTTCTTCTACAATAAAGGTGATTCTTTTTCTCTTACATATGGTAGTACGTTTTTATCATGAAGACCAGCAAACTAGTTGTTGTCCACGAGTTATTTTATGTCAGAATTATATACAGCATACAAATAATCAGAATCATAAATAACAATTAGAAACTGTTAAGAGTACCACATTGAAATCCTAAAGATTCATAAATTAATTGATAAAGTTCACGAGCCACTTCACTATCACCAATTGGTTTTGAGATGAAAGCCCATGTTATTTAACAGAAACAACTGATGACTTGAATTCGGAAGGTTTTAAGAGGACTTTTATTTGTCAAATGGCACGGAGAAACTCTAACGCACGTTCCATCTCCAAGGATTGAATTCAACAGGATCCTTAAATTCTTATGATTTAAGTGCACAAGTGTTGTGGCAATCATGATTCCCCAGCCTTCAGGAGTAATGCAAGTGCGTAACCTACAAAAATAGCAATCAGTTAATATAGAAGTATATAGTAGACTTAAAATTACCTACAATCTTGATTAAAATTATGTAAGACAATTTTTATCATTTATTGTACAATCCTTTTTGGCTCTTCTCAGTCAACATAATCCGTATGCAATAGCTTCAGCTAAATCTGCCCATCAATCTCAGCCTGCATGTATTTGCAGCTTTAAGTTTTCCTTTATACAATTCTGTTACACTCTGATGTACTATTTATAAAGGTGACTCGTGTCCTTGTATTTAATACAATTTGATGTTTGGTAAATCATGATTCCTCACTAATAAGATTTTCTGCACTAACAGGTTATTGCTAAAGAGTACTAATAAATGCATGAGCCAAGAAAGACAATCAACCATTAGAAATTTAGGACCAAAGGAATTATTGTAAAGCATAAGTGAACTATACTCGGTCCCAGTTTGAATTGCCTGCAGTACTGAATGAAGAGAGGTAAACAACAAACCATGACAAAGAACCAGTTGAGGAGAAACATGAACCACTTTTAGAATGAGAAGAAATATAAACATCTAAATTCTACGCAGATACCGCTACTTCAAGCTGAGTTCTAAACTTGATGTAATTTCCATTATATTCTTCAAATTTTATCCCCGTAGATTGAAACAAAGCAATCGTCGTTATGACATGAAGAACTTTTTAAACTAGAACAAATTATCTGTTAGAAAAAAACCTTGCCAAGTAATATTACAAACAGTCATGAAATCTCTTTGGAAGGCATATGGATATCAAACCAATCATTTGCGTGCCTAAAATATTTCTAATTACAAACTTTTTATTGGTTTTGCAGGTAAATTGTGTCACTCAATATCAGACACAGGATTGAACCAAATGCACCATGCTCGGACATCTGCAAACTCGAAGACCTTAACTTCTTAATTGTACTTTGAATATGAAACTAAGACAAGTTCTTCTGCTTAATACTATTTCTTGTACGCTGAAAGATAATACATTAGTTAGCTGCTCTGTAGAGTAAGGAGTCTGAGTTCAACAATTACAACATGAAAATTAAAAAAAAAAGTATTTTTTCTTAGTACAATATGAAAATGTTGCATTGCAGTACACTGTTTACCAAAAAGCATAAACCACTTCTCTCAACTTAATGAATACACAATTACTGTTATCTGAAACTCGAGCAGTTTTGCAAACGTAACTACCATAGAAGGACATCCATTTGTGGAATTCAAAGCAGTGAGGAATCAATACATTTCATTATGCATGGTTTGCTTCTACAATCTCCTAAAGAAATTCAGTTTGGTTGCCAGAGAAACAATCAATTAACCCTGAGATTTGTGCTATACATGAATTTTGCCAGAAATTGTTCAGTGGACTTGCTGATGTGAACTAGAAACCTAACAAATTTGTGGGCATATATACCAAAATAGACAAAATAGGAGATGACTACCTGATTCATCAATTGTGATTTGAAGATCTAGTAGTGAGAGAAGATCTCATGTGCACGATGGCAGACTCATCTGCTCCCAACTTAATTGCTTCTTTGCTTGCTCTAATGAATCTCGATACTGCACCTTTAGTGTATTCATGAGCTTCTTTGACATTCATTTTCTTGCCCATGTCATTCAAGGAAGCTGCTCAAAAAATGGTCACCATGAGAACAGCAGCCAACTGCACTATTTCCCCTGAAGCTGAGAAAGCCCTTTATTTTCATCTGCTTGAGTGCTTCTTAATGGAGTAACATCAGGAAGGACCTCTGTCATTAGATAACAGGTAACAGCATGAATAATTCTTCGCAAGCTTAATAGCAAAATGAATGGCAGGGTGTAAAATTGGGCGTATGTAACAAACTTTCAGAACTGAAAGGCGTATGAAATCTCTTATACAAAATCTTTAGAAAACATTTTTATTGAGACATGTACCAGTTGATCAAAATCTTTTCTTCAAGACATGTACATTGCTTTGCTTTTTTTCCCCTCTAAGTCCTAGTTAATTTATCTTTTAGCTTATGTTAATTATTCGATGGCCATAACTTACCAGGGCAATCAGTTCTTGGAGAGGTCAATTCCCCAACAACCTGTTCAAAGGTGCCTGCCCATGCATCTCTGTGTGTCAAGAAATTGGATGAGAGATTGAAAATCTTCTTTACAGTAGCAGGCACTGAGGAGTGCTCAAACTCGGAGTACGGAGTAGGTCCATTTGGCCTGCTTATTACTGAAAACAGGGCAAACCACTCATCAACAACATGCAAGAGATAAAATAGAAAAAGCTATTCTTGTCCAATATATTCTTTTTCTGAAATGGTGTAGAAGCAAGTTTAGTGTCAAGTTTAGAATGCCAATTGGAAGAGACCTACAACCTAATAGCCACATCAAACTCTAGAAGATTGTAACAGTTTATAAGTTATCCTGATCAAAAAAACTGATAGTCTCTAAAACATAACAGAAACAAGAATCATTTGAATAAGATGGTATAATAAAATAACATGGAATGTCAAGTTTCAGGTGGCCATGTGCTTATGTGCCACTGGTGCTTACCTACTACCAGTGAGATGAGGAAATTAAGAAAGATCTTGGTAAAACAACAAAACACATCTTGCTGTTTCCTGACACATATATACCGCAAGGTTCATGGTTTTACAAACAGGAACTCACTTTATTCTCCTTCATTTTTTCATCTTCTGATTCATATAAAGGCAAAGAATTAAAATATTGTCCAGCCTAGTAGTTAAATCTGTTTCATTCTGGTCTCAAACACTTCCTTACTACACTCAGTGCCAAAGCTAAAGAATCAGTAAGTGCTATACAGTAGTTGAGTATAATTGTCTGTAACCGTCAATAATGTGCATAAAATACAAATTTACTCTGACAAATCTAGTTTTGTTGCCATCAGACTTTGCCCCTCTCAATTTCTCTATTTCATAGACTTGGACATAAAAAAACATCATACAGTTCAGCAAGGCGAAAACAACGATCTATTTGTGCCAGCTGTAAAAGAAGTGAGGTTTACCTGTTCCTTTCTTGATCCAAGGAGAAACCATAATTGTGGGCACGCGAACACCAAGTCTGTCAAACTTAAAGAAATAAGGAGCTGGTCCTGTATTTCCATCAGGATTGGGAACATTAACATAAGGGGTCTGAACATGATCATAGAAACCACCATGCTCATCATAAGTAATAATCAAAAGAGTCTCATTCCACTGAGGACTTGATCTCAATGTCTCATAAACCTCTTTCACTAGCATCTGCCCATTAGCAACATCATGTGATGGATGATCATCATTTCCTGGAAAACCCTTTAGATCAAAGTACCTAGGCTCAATCACAGTTAAGCTTGGCAATTTCCCATTTCTTGCGTCCCTCTTAAACTTCCAATCATATTGATGGAACTTAAAAATATACTTCAATTCCCTCAGATTCCTGAAGAACAAAGTACTTGGAATACTCTGAAAATATATACCAAAATCCAATCCATTCTCGTGAAGTGAATCAAATATAGTCTTTTGAGGGTATCCAAGAGCCAACTGCTTTATCACATGGCTAGTTGAGCCATGAGATGTAGCAGAGTAAACAAACAACCTATTAGGTTGAGTCGGACCAGGAATTGAAGAAAACCATCTATCGAAAACCGCAAATTCACGAACTAATGCAGCATAAACAGGCAAATTCTCAGGCTTGAAACCTTTCATAACTGTTTCGGACAGATTTTGTGACACGTTTAATGCTTGTTCAACAAAACCAGTCATTGAAGGAATTGAACCGGAACCAAATACCTGTTGCAGCACCTCTTCAAAAGAGTGTCCGGGGTCCGGATCCACGAATTCAGCATCATCAGAAAAGCAGATTTTTTCAGTATCCTTGGCCTTAGTCGAAACTGGATCTGCACTCAATCCCCTTGTAACTCTCATTCAATTAGTGGATTGATGTAATTCTTCATCCACCAAGCATGTGATCAAAAGATCTGTTCTCCAAGACTATATACAACAACTGTCCTGATGCTGCTGCTCTGTTCTTGATTGAGTAGAAAGACAAACTACATAAAACTGTGAGAAAAAGCAGGAAACAGAGGAAAACTGCAAGGTCCTTTACTCTGTATTTTTCCATTCTTGATCTGAAGCTTTACAAATTACTCATCACGCTTCAATCCAATTTTCTTGTATCTATCTAGAATGAGTTTTATTGATTATCTAGATGGAAGAAGCGACAGTACTAGTGAAAGACAATGGTGAAAAAAGAAGCTGGAAATGCAATTAAATAAGCATACTTTGTGTGGGAAAAGGCTCACCGGCAAGAGAAATTTGTCCCCATCCGGAAAAGATTAACACAAATCCACAATACAGAAGCTAAATCCAGTAAAAAAAAAAAAGGAAAATTTATATATTTTCACCAAATTGGGGAAATGCAGAAACGAATAAAATGCAATTAAGTCAGCAAAGGAGTGTTCTGGTCTCGGTTTTGTCAGTCACAGTAGTGTTAAAAAGTGAAAGAGCGGATGGGAAACAGAACAGTATGATGGGAGGGAGGAAAAACGACAGAAGACCAATTCTTCACTTTTTAAAAAAGATTGCAAGAATGAATCTGTGATTCAAATGCGAAGAGACATGTGGAAAATTGGCCGCATTTGGCAGATTCTGTTTTCACTTGTGTTTCAAGATTATCTTTTTGCACAAGAATCACAACATGGCTGAGAATTTCAAACGTCGGTGCAAATCTCCCGCAAAATCCTCCGAATGCGCACCAATTTGTAGTAATTACACTTTTGGTACAATATTTCAATATTTATTAAGCAAGTTAGTCCCTCGACTTTTGCAAAAGAAATTTTAGCACCACATTGGTTTTTTTTTTTTTTTTTTTTTTGAGCACTTGGCTTTCAACACAAAGGGAAATTAATCATACATATCATGTTATTGATTAGCAAATGTTCCATTTTTTTTGTCTTGTTTTGAAGACTTGCTTGATCGCTCAAAATCAAGAAGCTATATTAGTTATAGTTTAATTAAGCAAGATTCTAAAGGTCAATTTGAGCCATAGTATTACTAACTTAAACATAAACGATCTATTTATTCATTTACTTATTTAATTCTATCCAAAAAAAGAAGTGCTCTCATTATTCTTAGTTTTACCTTGATTTTGTTTATTAAAAAAATAATACGTTTTGTTTTGTCGAATGCATTTAATTTGGTACCTTAAAAAAATAATTGTGGACACAAGTAACTATCTTTTGCTCCAATTGTTTTAACCAAAAACACGAACATAATCACAACTTTGATGATGCCTTTCTCATGATTAAATTTTGATGTCAAAGCAAAATTAATAATAATAGTAATCGGGATAATGACTAAATTTATAGAGGAAATTCGATAGGTAGGTAGGTCATTGAGTCTTTTCTTTAATCACAAACGTGTAAGGTAATCCACAACCTATCTTTCACCTATCTAAATTGGTTTCCTCTCTAATGAAGGATATTTTTAGTGATAAGTTTCAAGTTGGAGTACTCGAGACAAAAACATAAGACAAGATTTTTGGCTCACATGGAAATGGACAAAGATTTGGTTTCAACTATCCTTGTCTCCCTTTAATGCACCGAGACAAGAACAAAACAAGATTCGTTTCTTGATGTAGAATTTTACATGTATTTGGAGATGTAATAGAAAATTCCTCACAGGATTCCATCAAAATGGTTTTTGACATAAAAGGTGTCAATTGTTTGTTTAGCTGTTGGCGAAGTTTTTGTTCATTCCACATAGATACCATTTTGTTTTGCAACAGTAAAAAAGAAGTGATTATCAATACATTAATCTAAGAAAAGTTAATTCATGATCTAAATCTAATGAAAAAGCAAAATAAAATACAACATTTAGCTAAGTTTTGTTTCCTTCCATCCAATACATAAACTGAAATAACAAATTAATCTGTTGATTTATCCAATTTTCACATTTTGATTTTCACTAGAGTGCCACTTTCACCATGTCATAGCTGCAATTAAAATATCTCCCTTTGTATGGACATGTATTTTTAAGAATATGTTTTAAAATAATTTCAAACACGTTTAATTTACATATATGTTTAGACAAAATCACTTCAAAACACACACACTAGGATTTTTAGATGAAGCAAGGTTTTGAATACGTATTTCATGAACATAACACAAATTGCACTAGCAATATAGATCTGTCAGGATTCTTAGTGCTTGATCTTGGAAACATCAGTTTCGACCGAGTTTGAGCTTATTAAAAATTAAGACCTTTTTATTAAAAAAAAAAAAGTGAAAGTCGAATGAATTATTGGGTGGAGCTCGGATCCAATTGGATTAATTAGGTGTCCAAAATGATTATTTCTCAAAAGTTCTTTTTAATTAAA
>CM045566.1:6605952-7036461 GCA_024721245.1 Mitragyna speciosa | reverse complement strand
ATAGCTGGAGATGCTGTTTCATTTATTTTAGTTACTATAAGCAGTTGGTTCCTTGTAATCTCTTGGCTCTTTGCCCCTTATATCTTCAACCCATCTGGATTTGAATGGCAAAAGTAAGATTCCGTTTGTGATCTCCTTTAGCTTGAATTGTTTTTGAAAGCTAGTTTCTTTTATACTTATTCAGCAATGAAATGTGAGGTGTTCTGCATGTTCAAATGACGCAGGATGGCTTGAGAAAACCTGTATGGGTGCTTGGAATGGACCTAGTATGGGTATTCAGATTGAATTACTGGCCAGATACATTGCATAAACTTGTAATGACTAAAGCTTTTCCTTAGAGGCTACATTGTTGGCTGAAATGTTGAAGTAAGGCTGTAAGATAATAGTGTAAGAGGAGCAGAAGACTAGATGGCCAACTAACCTAATCAGCTAAATAGCCCACAACCTCCTATCTATTTATTTGGCTTTCAATGTGAAAGTGATCTTCAGAAACCATAGGATTCATGTCAAATATTTTGTTCTTTTTGTACGCTATTATCAATGGAGCATGCAATAGATAATTAATTCGAAGACTTCTAAGACTGAATCTACCCAGCAAGTTTTAACTTCTTTCTGGGATTAAGTGCAATAGATAATTAATCTATAGACTGATCCTACCATAGTAAGCTTGAATTCCTATAAGGGATCCATCAATCAAATAACCACATTACCAACTTTCTGGGATTCACAGAATTTACAAATATTATTGAAGTACCTTAACTGCTCAATATACCATAATAAAATTAGCTTAAACCTATAAATTTGATTTGAGACTGAATAAGATTGTAGTGAGGATTGAAGCCAAGCTAAAGAATCTCCTGAGAGCTTGATTACAGCTGAAACAGATACTGAAACTGCAACTTGAGTTGTCCTTTTGATGCTAATCTTACAAACTTAGCATCTGTTGTGCAGGACTGTCGAGGATTTTGATGATTGGACCAGCTGGCTTATGTATAAAGGTGGAGTTGGTGTTAAGGGTGACAACAGCTGGGAGTCTTGGTGGGATGAAGAACAGGTTTTTTTATGAGATTTCGTTTTGGATTGTATCTTGTATATACCAGCAAGCTAATTTGAACTTGTATTTCAATCCGTTTAACGTTGCACTTCTGCTTGACCAGCCTGCTTTTCTATGTTTCTGGAAGGTACCGCTTTTTCCATAACACCCTCCAACCCTGGGGCCTGCCGTTGGGTTTCCTTCTTTCTCGTTCTTTCCTTCTTTTCCTTTTGGTGGCACACTTGAGAAACAAGTGGTCAGGGGAGTCAATTTGACTCAATAAACTTACTGAGAGTACTGGACAATAATACTATTCTGAACCATACAAAGCCTTTGTTTCTACTTATATGCCCTCCTTTCTGTACTTCTTTTGGAATGGGGCATAGGGAGGGGGAGGATACCTACTTCCATTTTGTTTTTTGTTTTTTTATTTTTTTTTCTCTCTTGTCATTAGGAGTTTTCATGTCTTTTTGACAGATGCATATCCAGACTTTGCGAGGTCGTATGCTTGAGACAATTTTGAGCTTGAGATTTGTCATATTTCAGTATGGCATTGTGTACAAACTCCATCTAACTGGAAAGAACACTTCACTGGCGGTATATTTTTTTACACCCTTCTCTGTCAATGACACTAAGTAACATGAAATTGAGTTGTGTAATTTCTAATTCTTTGACCTTCTACGTTCTAGAAAGTGGTAGTATGGTCTCTAGTCGCAATGCTAGAAAATCCAGCAGGGAATCAATTATTTCGAATTGGCAATCTAATTCTTTTTCCCCGTGATGAGACATCAATTTATCTTTTTTTTTTTTTCTTTTTTTCTTTACAGCACAACAAAATTGTATTGAGTGTAATCGACAGTTTTTTTTTTGGGTTGGTGTTTTGTGTTTTTTTATGGGTGGTTTTTTTTTTTTTTTTTTTTTGGGTTGGGGATTTTTTTTTTGGTGGGTTGGGGGGGGGGGGGGGGGGGCTTCGAAGAATGAATGTGTTTATTTAGACGTGTTAGTTGGGAAATTGCACTTTTGTCATTTTTAAGAATCACCTGAAGTAGAGGACTTGTTTTACTTGTTCAGTTTTGCTTAAGCTGTAAGAAATCACATAAGAGGGAAACTCAATAAATATGTATACCATTTTTCATGGATAGAAATGGCTTCCCATTGTTTGAGGCATAAATTGTAGCATATTCCAAATATGATGTCTTTATGCTAATAGCATATGCGCGCACGCACTATTCCGTATGAATTGGTAATTTGGTATTGTACTGTACTGATGTTTTATGTTTCTTGTCTTTTCTTTTATTTTTTTCCCCCCCTCTTACTGGTATTAAGTAATTACTGTTATTTTTCAGATCTATGGTTTCTCTTGGGTTGTACTTGTTGGAATAGTCATGATTTTTAAGGTTTGTCTAGGTTCCTTCCATTATTCTATTTTGTCCCCCCCCCCCCCCCCCCCCCCCCACCCCCAAAAAAAAAAAAAGGGCGGCAGCGGGTGTGATAAACAACGTAGTTTTGTTCTACCTTTTTTTGTTTGGCCTTTTTGCAGATCTTTACTTTTAGCCCTAAAAAGTCTACAAACTTCCAGCTAATGCTCCGATTCGCTCAAGGAGTTACAGCTCTGGGACTTATTGCAGCCCTTTGCCTTGTTGTTGTGCTTACTGATCTATCTTTTCCAGACTTGTTTGCCAGCATCCTTGCTTTTATTCCTACTGGATGGCTGATCATATGTGTAAGTGAACAGAATTAGAGTTTGCTATTTTCCCTCTTATATATGCAGTTATTGATTACTCTTGAGGTAAATGGAACAATTACTAATGATTACAACGTGTTAGCCCCTGAATGCAGCTCCCTGATTTAGTTGTTTTAGATTGGTTTTCTGGGGATGTTGATGACATATTATTGTAGCACTATGTATAATGTCTCGTATAGTTGGATGTATGATTCATATTTGGCAGTATGTCCCATGGTTCTATAATACAGTTTTGGTAGTTATTGGTACTGATTTTTAGGCTTTTGCTCAGATGCATCGTTTTACAATCAAAGGTCTCTCATTTAGGCACTGCTTCACTTCTAATAAAAAATTCTTTTGTTCACTTCTATGCTTTGAATCTTTAGTTTCTTACTTTTCTTAACACGTCAGTGTAATGCATTTTTGGTCTTTCGTTTGATTAATGCTTCTTTTCAAATGTACTTATTACATTGACATTTCAACCCATTTTTTTTGTGGTGACACAGCTTGCGGTCACATGGAAGAGGATAGTGAGGAGTTTAGGACTCTGGGATTCAGTGAAAGAGTTTGCTCGAATGTATGATGCTGCGATGGGGGGGATAATTTTTGCCCCAATAGCAATGTTGTCTTGGTTCCCATTCATTTCCACCTTCCAATCTCGTCTACTCTTTAACCAGGCATTCAGTCGTGGATTGGAGATTTCCCTGATTTTAGCTGGTAACAAAGCTAATGTTGACGTATGATTGTCTTTGCTTGGTTCAAAAGCCAAGGTGCTTGTGCAGCTTTATGAAGTTGTAGCAAAATTTTCTTTGTAATATTATCCCACTACCTCTCGTATTAGTTAACACTTACATTTTGAGGATTTAGTAAAATGTCGGGGGATGATATTGTTTTTGTAAATATTAATAATTAGTATTTCAGGTACTCATTTTTTGTCTTTTAATTCTTTTTACATGGTATATTATTTTTTTAGTCTTGCGTGTCCTGATGCAAATGTTTACCCACTTTTGTTGAATTTTCTAAAATTTAGACTGTGAGATATTTGTAAGCTTGATTTTGCTATGTGAATTGAATGGAGAGGAAAATTTGTTCATTACCGAACTTTTCGACTAAAACATGATTATGAATATCTAATGTACTACAAAGCCTTTAAAGCATTAATTTAATTAAAAGGTGATCAACACCAATTCGTGCACAGGATGAATCCTGATCTGTAAGAACATATTCTAGATCGGGTTTGCGCTTATCTTCGAACCTTGAGATAGTAAAAATGAAAAATGCTACTGAGAGGTTATGATATCTGTCGGTAATTTATATCGTACGTCCAAAATAGAATGCTTATACCTTAATGATTCTTCACTGCCATCCGGCATATCCTGCTGTGCATTACTGGTTCTGGTTCAATTGAGGGGGTGTTTGGTAAGAGGTGTTTGAATTGGGAATGGGAATGAACTCTAAAATGAGAGTTTGGATTAGGGGAAATGGAAATTGGAATTTGGGAAGGAAAACAAAAAAAAAATTGAAATTTTCCAATCCTAACAATTTGGTGGGTTTTGTTCAAAACTCAAATTTTATTTTCAAATTTTGTATATGCGTGCACACATATACATACACGTACATGCAGACCCACCCACACACACACACACATATATACACACAGACACACACACACACACACACACACATATATATATATATATATATATATGTATGTATGTATGTGTGTGTGTGTGTGTATGTATGTAGAGTATAGTAATAATACCCATTCTAAGTACTAAACCAAGCAGCAATTATAGTAATGATGACCATTTTGAGTAATAGATCTAACAAGTGTATTAAAATGAATGAACAAACGCCCCTGAATTTATTACGGATGGCCAAAGAACTTGTGTTTTAGGAGTAGCCAAATTCTGGAAAATGCCACCCACAGAGATGCATTTGAATGGTCAAGTACAAAGTGTTTGATGGGAGGTAGTTTTGTTGTAATATTTAATGAAAGTTATAAAGGTAAATGTTACTAGAAAGAAATTGTAAAACTGTAGGTTGATCACAGTGGCCTATGAAAAGGACAATGGAGATCAAATAATGCTTGGTTCTATGGGTGTTTCGTGTATTTAACCCATTTTAGCATATGAAGCAACCCTGATTTTAATTGATAAAGTAATCACTACTAATTTGTGCAAAATTGATGTCCGGTTTAAGCGATGTATGTTTAACATGATTTATTAAAGGTTAAATCACAAAATACTCCCTTGTAGTATTGCATCAATAATAAATTGCCCTTTGGATTCTTTGTTTTAATTTTTGGGGCCTGATTCAACTGTATTCTAGCCTACCCCTAACTTGCCCTATTGAAAAGGTTCAACTGACTGTGGAGAACTGATGGGACTAAACCACCATTGGGGCAAAGGGTATATTATGGTGTTTCTCTAAATTTTTTGTCCAAACTACGGTATGGGGAATTTGATCACCTAACCTGCGATGGAGGAGACCTTAAAGGCCTCTTCCTGACCACTGCGCCATTAGTCCAGTGGCTAATTACCCCTTGTATTCAAGAAAAACACAAAAATTGCTTCTTTGAATTGACAAAATACATTTGTGCCCTTCTATAGGTAATAGGTAACAGTTTGACAATTTTTTTTCTCCTGAAAACACCTAAAATTTTTATGCAAATTTACCCATGAATGGGTATAACAATATGATAAAGGAGAGAGCAATCTTAAACACAAGAATTGCCAACGAAAAAAAATAGTTTGACAAGAAAGAGAGTGATCTCTCTGCCTGAAATTCTCATGGATTGCGAGAGATGAAATGAGCAATGGAAATCATAAGGTGTGATAAAAAGGTTATGATCTATTGTGGATATTTAACTACTAGTTATCACATTCGTTAGAAATATCAAGGTATGGGGAATAGTTTGTGGTGAAAATTTTTGTAATTTTGGAGTCATGATTTTAGTTTTTTATGTAAGAGTGCTACAGTAATATGGTTTGGAGTAATGGCCTCTTTATATATATTTCTATATAACAAAATCAACAAGAGTAGCAATACTTAAAAATTATGAGGACAAATTTATCCTCCGAATTTTAATAGCTAAACTTTAGGAGCAAAGACTTCAATTCAAAGATGAAGTGCGTATTCGGGAATAATTTGTTATTGAGGTAGACGGAAAATTGTATGTTTTCCTAAACACTAAGGGTAATTTGTACTAATTCAATATTATAAATAGGCATTTTGGAATTAAGCCATTATTAAAAGGGATAATTACATAAACCTCCTTGAGATTTATGACAATAGGAGACACCTCGCCTCAAGTTTTAAAAATTACACCTAGCACCCCTGATTATGTGAAAAGACCATTGTATCCCAGTATCAATAATTTTTTCCTTTACTTTTTTGAGACAAAACAACTTGTGAAAAAACCTTTCTCCAATCCAACCCCTCCTCCCTGGTTAATATCATCTCCAGCAACTAACCCCCACCAAGCTCCACCACTCTTCCCCAACCCAATCCCGCCACCATCCCTTCACCGCCACCAATCCACTTCACAAACACTTTCCTCAACCTCCTGTCGTTGTCATTTCTCACCACCTACCAGCATCGCTCTTCCCCAACCCAATCTTGCCGCCATCCCTCCCGAATCCAACCCGCCGCTGCTCCTCCCAAATCTGTTCTTCCTTCTATATCCAAACTCACTTCCATAACTTTTCTTCTTCAATCTCTTGGTTTCAAATTTTCCCTTTCAAATTTGATCACATAAAATTCCATTATCTCATAACATATTGGCTCCAAAATGGGGAAAAAAAACATCCGGCCACATTCATTATCCTGTCTCAAAAATCTCGTCGACATCCAAACTCCGGCATTCAAATCCATCGTCGTCGTTGCTGCCTCCTATTCTTATTGACATATTCTATTGTCTATCTTTGGTAGTTGAATATATTTAGGCTTGATTGTATTATTAACATATTCTAATATCTATATTTGGTAGTTGCGTATGTTTAGGCTAAAATGTATAGGGTTGATTACTGAGTCTTGTATATAGGGATTGCATTCTTTGTAACTAGGAGGCATAAGAAATATACAATCTTCTTTCATATTCTTATCAATTCTCTTCTTGATCCCTAATTAGATTTTTTTTTTTTTTTTTGTAATAATATTTTGGTTAATTTTTAGAGTATTTTTGGAAAGACTAGGCATGCTTGAGTGTAAATTTGTTAACGGTGCATACTACAGCTTTCTGAAAGTAGTTTGTGTATGCATTAATTTTGATTGTGAAATATAATATCTAAACTTATGAGAACGGTTGTGGATTTTGAAGGATGGCTTGATGCTAGCAGAGTAGTGGGTTCGGTTTTCTTTGGTTATAGAAAAATATTTTTGGAACATGTAGTAGATAGGGGATGGGTAGAGATTGTAAGAGAGTTGATTGTAGAGATTGTGCAATTTGGGTTTTGGTGGAAGACGATTAACAGTGTCTGTGGTTGTGATCGTATTTTGGTTAAATGACAAGAATGGGACGGTTGTGATGGGTTCTGGATAAGGGTGATGGTGGGTGTTCTAGATTTTTTTTTTTTTTAAATGTAAATAGTAGTTTTAGATGCTTTTGATATCTTTTATTTATGTTTTTCAGCAAATTTTTTTTTCCTTTTTTTTTAACACATTGGGGGTAGTTTGGTATATTCAATTAAATTTTTTTTGCTTACATCATGGTTTTTGGACCGAGTTGTTACCTAAACTTGGCTGGCATATGAGGAAGCTAAGTGTAATTTTTGAAACCTGAAAATAGCTACATGCAATTAACATAAACTCCAGAGGAGGTTTATGTAATTATCCCTTCTTAAAATTAGTTTTTCAGAGAATTGAAAACCCAGGGTTAGAAATCTTTTGTTTGTACTGCCTTTCTTTGCGGTTTTATTTAGAGAATAATATTGTAACATTTTTTTAAAATGTGATGTATGTGAAAAAAAAAAAAAAAACTGAAAAGAACTTCACTAAGAAATATAAATGGGGTTGTAGGACATGCGCACAGAATATTTCTAGATATAATTTCAAAAGAAATGGCTATTTAGACAGACTAATTGTTCAAGGAGTATAGAAAATGCTTTAAACTACTCCTAAATACATGTGATCTAGAAAAAAAATTATATAAGTGCAAGGTTATCAAATGAAAGTTATCTGAAACTCAGTTTTTATATGTGAATCTATGCTACCGAGGTTGCTATGAAAGTTATAAATGAATAATAACCCTATTCTTATTGGCCACACACAAAGGACAAGTTCTCAGTCCACTTCGCTATCTTAAACGTACCTTTGTCCAATAAAACAAATTGCAAATCACCGAAGAAGCAGTTGGAAGGGTTTGATGCACATTTATTATCTTTAACTTCCCAACTATCTCCATAAATTTTCTCGACCTAACTGAAACAAAATGTAGTGCATATCTATTGCCTCCATAAATTTTCCCATGAGCTTCATCAATCCTCACCGCTATTTCAGCAGTTAATCCTTGACCTCATAGGCATCCTTCCTGAAATCTATACTGAGCAATCAACCAACCAACCAAACTTGTGAAATCATGCAAGATGATGATGGATAATAATATCAGCATAAAAACTACGATGCATATCTGGAAGGTGGAGATGACCAGAAAGTCAATCAAAATTAAATTGTATTTTTCAAATGTTTAAAGACATGCACATTTGACTTCTATTATTATTATTACTACTTTTTGTGTGTGTTTTATGCACATTCTGTTCATGTTACACTCGATGTTTTTAAAAAAAAAATTCTGTGCATGTTATACATGATGTTTGTGGACGTAATGGCGTGGTAATGCTTAAGGTTTTGAGTCCTAAATCCTTTTTTTTTTTTTTCTAATTTACAACTGATAATAGTTTTTGTCTGTTGAGGGGTAATGGGTTGTAAACTTCTCTAAGATAATATAAGCAAATTCTTTTCAATTTGGAAGAGTATAGAGTAAAATATTATTTCCTTTTTCTTTTCTTTTGGCTGATATAGGTGATCAAGAAATGGTCAGAAATGAATGCTTAATGATTAATGGTAAAGGATTTGCACATTCAAATTTAAAGTAACGTGCCAAAATTGTAATGAGAGGTGAACTAGTTTAAATTGTAGCAACATATTTTGCTTATTAAGGCAAATTTAATCTAGGCAAAGATCCATTTATAAACTTAACTAGGATAAACCGATAGTTGCAAATTAGGTTCCATCTATGTTCACATCAAAAATTTCAATTTTGGAAAGGTGGGTCACTACTATAGGGCCATTCGTCAAGAAGAATAAATCAAATCACTTTCAACCATAAATGTAGAAATCATTAATCTGTTTAATTAACATTAGCATATGTTTTTACAGGCACAAGTGTTCTATAAAATCACTTAGAGAAATGAGGTTCTAACTTCTAAAATCTCCCTGAGAAAATGGCCTCTTCTCTCACCCTCCTCACCATCACCTCTACATTCATCATCATCTTATCCTCCCATCTGATCAATTCTGCTATAGCTGCCAAAACTGCAATTCATCCAAATCCACCTTTCAAGTACATTTATGCATTTGGAGATTCCTACACTGACACTGGCAACACAAACTCATCCACTGGTCCAAATGCATTCCTCTATGTATCAAACTCCCCTTACGGCCAAACTTTCTTTCATCATCCCACAAATAGATATTCTGATGGAAGGTTGGTGATTGACTTTGTAACCCAACAGCTTTCTTTGCCCTTCTTGCCACCTTACCTTAGCAAAACAGCAGATAAATCTTATGGTGTGAATTTTGCTGTTGCTGGCTCAACTGCAATAATTCATAGTTTCTTTGTGAAGAATAATCTTACACTTAACATTACCCCTCAGTCACTTCAAACTCAGCTGATTTGGTTTAACAAGATTTTGGAGAACAAAGGGTGTAAAGACGCAAAAACAACCCCTATGGAATGCAAAGCTGTTTTCGATAATGCATTAATTTGGGTTGGTGAAATTGGTGCAAATGATTATGCATATACCCTTGGATCTTCTGTCACAAGCTCAACAATTCAGAAGCTGGCCATTGGTAGTGTGACTCGTTTCTTAGAGGTAATAATATTGCACAAGAAAATGCTTCAGTGATGAGGTAGCACTTGCTTATATAAATGAAATACCGAAAGAATTTCCTTCACTAATAGGATTAGGAGTTGCTTAAAGACATCCTTTTCACTATCTGGCACTTAAATTGTTACTGATACACGATTTTTTTTGGCGAGATTTATCACAAAATTTGAAAACAAACTTCATGTTTTTAACATTTGTGCTCTCCAAAAATAGATTACTAAGATATTTGGATAAGTGATCGACCTTGACAATTTTTTGACTACAAGTTGTTTATTGATTCACAGGCCATACTGAACAAGGGAGCAAAGTATCTTGTTGTTCAAGGGCTGCCTTCAACAGGATGCCTAACACTAGCCCTGGCACTAGGTGCTCAGAATGATAGAGACACTTTGGGCTGTGTGGCAAGTTCAAACAAGCAAAGCTATGATCACAACACAGTTCTTCAAGCTAAGTTGAATGATTTCAGAAAGCAGTTTCCAAATGCTGTGATTGTTTATGCAGATTATTGGAATTCATATGTCTCTGTGGTGAAGAACCCCAAGAAATACGGCTTCAGAGAACTGTTCAATGCTTGCTGTGGATCCAGCTCTGGATCATATAATCTTGATCTTCTTAACACTTGTGGTTCACCAATGGCTAGTTCCTGCCCCAACCCTTCTCAGTACATTAATTGGGACGGAGTCCATCTCACTGAGGCCATGTATAACGTTGTTGCAGACTTGATGCTTAAAGGGAATTTTAGTCACCCTTCATTTGAATACTTGCTGAGCATAAAAAAGAGGTCAGGATGAAAAATGGGACAATACTGCATGATCAGCTCAGTGAGTTTAATGCAATGAATTTCACACGGATTACTGAGTAGTTTTTTTGGAAGCTACATACTATCTGCAAAAGGGATTATCGTAGTCTATGGAAGAGTTTGATTAGGATTAGGGAATGGCAGAATTTTTCTAAATATGTGGTGGATCCTACATGTTGAAAGAAATGACTCTTAAACATATGATCATTCGTGTTTTGTATGTGCTCACAGATATCCTATTTCTTTTCTTTTCTTTTTTTTTTTTTTTTTGGTAGCTGAAGAAGTTTATACAATATTTACATTTGACAGGTTACTTGGGTCTTTCCCAACTAACCTGTGCTATATCTGCATTAATCAACGAACCTAATCCCAATGGGCGGTTGTCTACAAAAAGTAAAGCGAGAGTTCGTTTTGACTCCTTGATTTGCCAAAAAATCTGCACAAAAATTTCCCTCCCTATACGTATGTTGAAATTTGATCTCTAACCCATGAGCATAGGCTTTGCAATCAGCAATCAAAGCCCAAACATGCGGAGGCACTTCACATTCATTCTTTAGCATGTCAATCGCCATCTTTGAATCTGACTCCATAATTAACTTCTTATAGCCTTGTTCCTTCGCAATATTGATACATGTTCTAATGCTCCAAAGCTCTGCTACTAAGCTAGTAGATGTACCCAGTTTCCCGTAATATCCAGCTAACCACTTCCCTTGGTCATCCCTGTATATCCTACCGAAACCTGCATCTCCCAGGGTTCCCTTTAGCTGCACCAACTGTGTTTAGTTTAATGAAACCTGCAGGAGGAAAATTCCAACTGATTAGATTTGTGTCTTTATGTGTTGCAATAGACTTACTCGGGCTGAAGGTTGTGTGAATTTCTTTCGCATAGTCAATTGCCAATTTGGCAGTCACAAAAGCTGGCTTAGACATTCCTTGAAATGAGTCCAAATTCCTATCTTTCCAAACATACCAGAGTATTGTGGCTAATATATAGCTCCAGGAGATATTCCATCTCGTGACTCTATCCCTCCATCTCAAGTTAAACTCTATCCAATCGAAGAAATTAATGTTCAGATTATGGGTTACCTCTTCTTCAGATAAGAAACACTTCCAAACCTGTTTAGCCTTGGGGCAATCCCAAAATAGATGAATAAGATCTTCTTTTGTACAGTCATATCTGTGGCAGCATGCATCGCTAGCAAAATGTCTTTTGAATCTCATGTAATTTGTGAGTAGTTTCCCATGTTTTAAAGTCCAAAGAAATCCTTTTAACTTCTGTGGGAGCTTTTGTTTCCAAATCCACTTCCAATCCCCATGCGAAGTGTCAGCCCCACAGATTTTCTAGTAAGCAGATTTGGTGGTAAACTTACATGAGCTATTTAGACCCCAAACTTGTTTATCTTCAAATGCCATAGTTTTGGGTGTAGGAGTTGCGATAATGATTTGAACAATGTTGGTCGGAAGCATTTGGTTAAGGTACTCTATATTCCATCCATTATCAACTGAGAAGACTCCAGAGACTTTGAGTTTATGGTCATCTTCAGTGAGTTCCCTTAACTTGTATGAATCCAAGGTTTCATCTGCAACCCACCAATCATGCCAAAAGGATATATGCCTCCCATCTCCTCCAATCCACTAGGTATTATTTGCCATGAGATCCTTAGTCTTCACAATACCCTTCTAAATATAGGAAGTCGATTTACCTAATTTATATTTCTTCAAGAGCAGTTTTTTAAATATTTGGCCCTGAGCATTTGAATCCAAAAAGGTCTTTCTTCCGTACTAACCTTCCATCCAAGTTTCAAAACTAGAGTCAAATTGTTCATGTTGCTCCGTCCAAGTCCCAAACCTCTTGAATTTTTGCATCTGCAAACAGTGCTCCAGTTTACTAAATGAACCTTTTTCCTGTCATCCACATTTCCCCATAAAAAATTTCTGTTCAGTCTATCAACTTCTTTACAAACAGCTGCAGGGAGGATGGTCATTTGCATAGTATAATTTGGTATGGAAGCTGTGACACTTTGGATGAGTGTTGCCCTTCCCATGAGAGACAAAAGGTTCGCTTTCCAACTAGCAAGTCTAGTTGAGATCTTATCAATGATGTCTTTGAAATGTTCCTTCTTCTTCCTTGTATGAACAAGTTGCACACCTAGGTACTTCCCTAGATCAGTTGTCAAAGAAATACCACTATTTTGGCTTAACACCCTTGCACATTGACCTGAAACATTTGGTGAAACAAACATTCTTGACTTGCTGAAGTTGATTCTGAGGCCCGAAGAATTGCAAAATGTTGATAGCACTTCTTTAATCAGATGGTAGTGATAATTATCTGCTTTAGCAAACAAAAGAAGATCATCTGCAAAAAACAAATGTGAGAATACCAGGTCATTCATCGAAGCTCTGATTCCTACCCATTCTTTTTTAGATACTTTTTTCCAAAATTAGATGAAATAACTTTTCCATACATAGAACAAAAAGGTATGGAGATAGAGGATCTCCCTGCCTAAGACCTCTTTTGGGAGAAAAAGAGGGAAGAGTAGAACCATTCCAAAGAACTGAAATAGTATTGCTTCTCAAACATTCATAAATAAGCGTAATCCACTGACTCGGAAAATTAAAATCTCTTAGTGTATCTAGCAAAAAAGGCCACTCAATCTTGTCATACGCCTTCTCTAAATCAATTTTCATAATCATAAAGCCTGTTTTACCTTTTTTGTAGTGGAGGGAATGAATGATCTCCTGAGTGATGATGATATTATCTTATGTGAGTCTCCTAGGAACAAAGCTACTTTGAAAAGGAGATACCAAATACTGCATGAGTGGTTTAATTCTACTCACTAAGACTTTAGTTAGAGTTTTGTAAGTCACGTTGCACAAACTAATAGGTCTAAAGTGAGAGCATGACTCGGGTTGGTCAACTTTTGGTATTAAACAAATGACTGTTTCACCAACCTCTCGAGGTACCTTGGCACAGGCAAACATATTCATTACCATATTGCAAAAAGAGGGATAAACATAGTCGCAGAGTTTTTGATAAAACACTGGGTGAAAACCATCAGGACCTGGACTCTTAAAACTATTCATAGAAAAAAGTGCTAGTTTAACTTCCTCAAGTGTAATAGGGGAAAGCAAACGCAAATGATCCTGTTCCTGTATTTTTGTTTGAAAGGAATTAGGTAACACCTTATTAATAGAAACATCTGGTCCAGCAAACACATTCAAAAAATACTCCTGAATATGTAATCTAATAGCATTCAAATCATCTGACCAAGAACCATTGATCTTAAGCATATCGATTCTATTCCTTTTCCTTTTATTCAAAGTCGAGATATAAAAGAATCTAGTGTTGTTCTCTTTCTTAACAATCCAATTAGATCTAGACCTTTGGAACCAAATAATCTCTTCTTGCTTCAGAACATTATTATATTCCTCAACAAGTTGCTTTTCAAGATTGCATAAATAATACGAAAACGATCGCTCTTGGCTTTTTTGGATACCTGTTAGTCTAGCCATTAATTATTTTTTCTTTCTAAAGACATTACCGAAAACATTCTTATTCCAATTAATGAGGGCATTCTTAAAACTAATCAAGTTATGAGAAAAATCAACAGAGTTATCCCAATTATCTTTCACAAAAAAATCAAACGACTCATGAAGTAACCAGCATGCTTCAAATCTAAAAAGACGAGGAGAGTAAGTTTGAGGATTAGTACCTCCTATATGAATGACTAATGGCAAATGATCTGAGTAGACTCTAGGTAGATTCTTAACCACGGCCTCTGGAAATTTATCTCAACATTCAGCATTTACAAGCACTCTATCTAAACGGATATACGTCCTTGTTTGACCTGGCCTTCCATTGCACCATGTTAGTTTTGGACCAGCACATCCCAAATCCATCAACTTTCAATAGTTAATATTGTCGTTGAACTTTGTCTTTCTCCTGTTATCATTAATTGGCCTTTCCCGTCTCTCTGAGGTTTCACGGTAGTCATTAAAATCCCTAGCTAACATCCATGGTTCATTTATGGTATGAGAGAAAGCTTTGATATTATCCCATAATTTCTCCCTCTCAATCGGCTTTGGGTTTCCATACACAGCAGACAAAATAAATTTACCCAAGAGTGCTGAAATTCGTAAATGAAGAACCTGTTCATGCCTCTGAATTTCACTAGCTTGGACATTAATAGATTTTGAAGCAACCCAAATTCCTCCTGCTCGTCCTCTAGCTTCTACCACATTCAAATTGTCATACTGAAGTTTACTAAAAATTCGAATGTTACCAGTGGTGGGCACCTTGGGTTCCAATATAATCGCAATATCCGGTTTATACCTGCAGATTAAGTCTTTAAGCACTCTTCTAAACTCCTTATTCCCTGCTCTCCTACAATTCCAAGATAGTATTTCCATAGATAATGATAAAGACTATTTTTTGCATTGGTGCTCCGATTCCAATCACATTTGCATTCCTTCATTGACTTCCATGCAGTCTGAACTTTCTTGAAGACGTTTCTCAAAGTCAACATGGATCATGCTATGCCCCTTAGGATCATATTGGATCGAGGTCCCTCCATTGGTTATATCTGGATGTTCTTTATCTTTCCAGGAACCCGTGATCATGAGGGTAAATTAATTATCAGATTGTATGATAGGTGGTGGCTCTATTGAAACTGAAGTATTTTTTGGTAATCGTTCTTTAGAAACCTGCAGGTTACCTGTTTGTGGTTGGGAAGGTTGAGTTTTGTGTATAGGCTGTTGAGGTTGTGTATGTGAACTGGGCCTTTGGACATGTTGACTAATCTGGTACATGGATCATTTACTCGCTGGTGTTGTTGGGCAAAAAAAGACTCAGATTCACAATCTTTTATATGGATCGGGCCACCCCTGATGTTTCTATGTCTCTCCTTGGGCATCCATTTTTTAGTTAAAATCTTATTGGTGGACTGTGGGCCATTTAAGTTGGGCTCTTCCCAAACCTCCTCCTGGGCCAGGGCAGAGAACATATTCTTATCCAACCCCTTATCCTTGTATTCCAGACTTGCCTTAGAATTGGGCCTTCTATTCTTTCTAGTAGCCAACATCCAGGGTCCATACATGGGCTTTACACCAGATTCAGTTGCCCAGCCCAATTTCTGGTTTTTATCCAAAATTACAGTCTCCTCAACGGTATGATTTTTAGCCGTTGTATCTCCGGTCATCCTCTCCAACGATGGTGGTGGAGCTTGATTGCAGAAATCAATCTTGTGTCCAACTCTACCACATCCAAAGCAAATAGATGAGATGTATTCATACTCCACCGTATATACTTTTTTCCTTAATTTAAAATGGGAGATAAGAGGTTTACTAAGATCCACCTATACATACTCTTGCAAATCTACCTTTCATTGTTGAAGCTGTATTGGAGTCGATCTTCAACGGCCTTCCCAGCTCCTTAGCAATTAGAAACAAAGACTTTGACTTATAGTACTCTACTGGAAGTTATGGAAATCTTACCCACACTGTCGTCTTTGTTTCCTCTGTCTCCGATGGACGGAAGTCAGGTATCCATTTTCTAACTGTTAAATAGTGGTTCATAATTATCCAAGGCCTCTCAGTGAATACTTTGTGTGCATCCTTATGAAGATCAAACTTGATAAGGTAGAAATTATTGCCTAACCCGATAATGTCATACTCTCCATCAAGGTCCTATAAATTCAGTAGTTTCTGCCTTAAAAGCTCCTGACTAATTGACCTTCCTAAGAGCTTAACTATCAAACTGTTTTTCCAATCTCGTTGAAGTGCTTTGATTAGTTTTGCTGGTATATAGATCTCCGGCCCCAAAGGATCTTTTTCCTCTATGCTTTGTCCCACATCAGTTTCCTCACCAGATCTATCATCATCTTCCATTAAACTGTCCTCTTCCAAGCATTTCTCATCTTCTGATTCAAAAAGGACAGGAGTGGGTGACGGTTTGCCCATTACCGCTTCCTTAAATGACTTAGACCACACATTAGTCGGGGGCGATTCTGGCTGTGGGTTGTTGCTCCAACTGGGCCCTTCTTGGGGGATCTCCATAATTGGTTCTTTTAGTATTTCATTGATCTCTACAGAAGTCATGTCTATGGCAGCCGAAGATGAGCTTTTGATTTTTTTCTTGCTTCTGTTTAGATGATCCTCTTCCTCCTTTGAAGGGGGAAGATCAACAGATTCCAGGTTAGCTATGGCTGAGAAGTTCATTGGGTATTTTTGCTTTTTCAAGGTTTTAACCTGGAAATGTCACCGGTCAAAATCCACCGGAGAAGGAGAGCAACTGTTTACTTTAGTGACTTTTTTATGCAATATCCTATTTCTTTTCATTCTTGTTTTATATGTCTCCACGACATTAACTTATTGTAAATTGATAGCCACGTGCAATCCGCACCGTTTAACAATGTAGTATCTTGCAAACACACAAGTTCAGCCCAAAAACAAGAACAATATAAGAAAAAAGAACACTCGCACGCACAGAGACAGCACAATTGGACACAAGTCATGAGATAGCATTTACTCCCATATACAGGTTGGGAAACCATTATGCAGCTCTGTTTAGCCAATTTAGGCTAGGAACAGAAGGAAATAGTTCAAAGTGGGGCAAAAAATTGCCAGAAGAGCTTAACTTTTAATATAGGATTACATGCGAACCTAAAGAAAACAAATTAACATTTTTATCACTTCAAAGGCCCCTTGGAATAACTTTTGTTAAATAGGATTCTTAACTACTGAATTGAACAAAATTTAGGAATGAAAAAAATTTGGCTATACAAGCAATTTATCATTAAAATTCACATCCACTTGAACTTTTCTCCAAGCAAGTCATCTCAGGTTACAGACTTCAATTTATACCGTATGTGAATTGAACCAATCTTCATAATGTGACACGAGAAATTCAACATTAAGTATAGAAAATTTTCAAGATTGAGTTGCGTATTGCCAATATAGGTCTTGGACAACACGGTTTCATCTAAAAAATAATTAATTATGAGTGGAGTGCCTATAAACTTTATTAACTACTTAACAACTTCATTAATTAGTTGATTTTATTAACTAGTTTAGAATTCTTTAGAATTTTGATGTGAGACTTTTTGCTTCTTTAACACTCCCCTTACACGTCATTCGGATTGAATAGAGTTCATGAACTAAAACGGACGGATTGAAGAAAGCTCGTAAATTGAGATTGAGAATTAACAAAAGTCTCATAAATTAAAAGGAGTTAAGAATAAACTGAACGAGTTAAGAATAAACCAAGTTACATGTGAAAATGAGCCATTTAACCTATAAGCTTAGTGTTACTTTATTGCTATAAGTAGAGATCCAACCATACAGCCACCAGCCTCAAACATTTGACTAGGCCAATGGTGCTGGCTAGCGTGAAATTCGATAAGCCAAGAGTATCATAAATATTGGAGGAAGAAGATACAGTTTTGATGAATCAAATTTTGAAAAAATTAAGTGATTTGTATAACACATTGTAAAGAATATTAAAATATTTCATGAGGTGATGGTATCAACATAAAAGCAGTGACATTATCTGCATAAAATATATTTTTGTTTTAATTTCCCAAGAAGAAATTTCTCTTTGCTATTCCAGCACTTGACAGCTTACCAAGCACACTCCAGATCTCTATTACAAGAATGTGGACCGCTAGTTTGTTCTGTTTTCAGTGGGGTAGGAAGAGAAAAGGTTAGGGGGATATTGAGAGTCAAGCTTCCTTTCCAAAATGAAAACACGAGTTCTTTCACCATTTGGTTATATTCAGTTCTAAATTGGTCAACATACTTATTAGACAGCAACCATTTATCATTTCACATAGTAGTATTTACCTTGTCAAATCAATTAAAGTCTGAAGGATACATCACATATGCTGCCCCACAAACCTTATTGCCCAGAGTGGACAGCCAATGCACTCCACTTATTATACAGGATTTTATGATTTGTCCAGAAAAAAGATTAAATGCATTCTGTACATAAATCGGTGGTGTACTAAAATTAATAATTTATCACCACGTAATAATAGTGAATCATATTATTAATTACTTGATAATAATTAATTAATTTTAATATATTACATGACACGTCAAGCGTGATATACATAGTGTAAGCAATATTTACTCTTCTGTCCGTGACCCCTACTTACATGGCAAAGGGTCCTTGGACGATCTCATAGCTCCTATAGGGTGGAGACGACGAAGTCGATCTATAGATTTTCTTTCTTATGCTTTTGCCACATTTTGTACAACCATCAATAAAAGTCAATTAGGATGCAAAAATGCCCACCACAGAAAAGTATCGTCACCTAAAAAAATTCAAAGTCCGAATAAAATGTAAATTCTACTCTCTAAGCTTAAGATTTGTATTTCCTCCAAGACCAATCTGTTGGAGGCTTGATATTCCGGAACCTCCTAATGTGAAAGAAATAGGTTTATATACATTGCTTGAACATTCTCAAGTACAAGGCAAAACACAACACTCTACAGCTCCAAAACAAGCTTTAGAACAACCGTTTTGGAATTCCATAGATGATAATGCACCGAAGGAGAAAAAAAAAAAAACAAACACACACACACACACACACCCCCCGAGACAAGCTGAAGTATATTTTTCATATTTATTTATCAACTTTCATTTGTACAATTAAGATATACATTATTCTGCACGGAGCTAGAATTGACCCTCAGAAGTAGAGATGCAAAATGGAAAAGAATGAGGAATCAGACTAATCATATTTTTACAGCTATGTAGGTTGGCAATTGAACTTCCTCTACCTTTTTGCCTATACGTATATATTAGAGTAAGTACTCGTAATAAACCAAGAAAAGAGCATCAGGAGTATCTTTAGGAAGACTATTCATATAGAGGTAGAAGCGTAAGGTGTCCTCCTTCAGAAGGGTTTCACGGTCAGATACTTCTTTATCGCATGTGAGAACCCAAAGGTCCCCTGAGCTTACTCGCTTCAGGCTGCCTCGGCAAAATGGGCAGGATGCCGACCTCAAATTCCTGCATAAAGGTGACATGGGAATGTAACAATAAGTTTTTCTATGTGACACATTAGGGTAGTCCTCCTGAATACACAACAAAGGAAGAAAGCTATTATACTCACCAATCACGGTAGCAATTGATGCACATTGCATGGCAGCAGTTGGGCAAAACCATTCTGGTGCAGGGCTCCAAGCAGATCCCACATTCATCTTCTCTCTCTGAATCACCATCAATGTGCTTGTAATTTCCTTCGAATTTGCTCCTGACAATCATTTGTAAGCTCTGGCCTTTATTGTCATCACCATGTAGCTCTGATGAGTCAGCAGTCAAGCATTGAAGTGATGGTAATATAACACCTGCAAAGTTTGCCATAATTAAACATAGAAGTACAGTTGCAGAACAACTAAAAGTGAAACCACTGACTTTTTTTTTTTCCAAATGTATTAGACTGCACTAATCTTCTCTCAAGTAGTAAACAATTAATGCTACGCCTATTTAATCAATTGTCAACCAAGAACAAGAATACTATAAATTCGCCCATTTCATATGCTTGACCAAAAAAAGTTAATTATGCTTCTGTAAAAACTAATTGACATCCGTACTTGTCCAAAGCAGAGAAGAGATAATCCCTATACCGTAAAACTCTCTAATGGTTGCTTTCCTTCCATGTGAGGTGCACATCTGCTTACCATCAGTCGTAACCTGAAAGGCATATGAATAAATAAATAGACAATTTTAAATTCTTACTCTTGTGAAAGGAAAAACGTATAAAGAGAGCATATTCAGAAAAAGCAAAAGGAATGACAGTCAAATGCCTGAACAAGAATGTGGAAAAACAGACCTCATATACAATGATATGGAAGAGATTTAGATAACTTGGAAGTAGGCATGTGCATGAGAAATCCATCCACTGCAGCACAAACAAAAGTATTTGTGCCAAGTGATTGTAGACTAATTTCATTTGGAAACAAGAGTTACTGCTTGTTCTTGAAACAGAAGCCGCCCTGAAATAAGAGAGTTTATGTGATATCAATCAGTCATAAACCTTAAGAAAGTTGGGTAACTTTAAATTTGAAGAAAATGCGAAAAAGAAGATTTATGATTCCCAAATGAAGCACCAAATTAGAACATCTGTATAAGAGACAGCATATAAGGACAGAGAATTGCACAACATTTGTCTTGTTTGTTATCTTGGTCTCAAATTCTCAATAAATCCAATACTTTCACCAAACAAAGACAACCGCTACAAAAGTTCCATAATCTACCCCATACCCAACAAGAAGCAAAAGAAAAAAGAAAAACGATATAGAAAAAGAGTCAAATGACGAATCATATCCGAAATCATCAGCAATAAAAGCTTCGAAGGAGAAAGTAATATTTTTCTATAAAATAGTAAAATGCATGAACAGTCAATCTTTTCTTTGTTAAATATGCATAAATACACTTGCAATGAGATTTGGTTCTCAGCGAACTCGTTCCCCTCCACCCCTGCCCCCACCTATCCCGGTTCTTCCTCCTTTCCCCCCTCTTCCCCTGCTCCAACAACCTCCCCCTTCTGAAAGATTTTGAAAACAAAATACAGCAGTTGAATCAAAATTTTTTTATGATTTATGCATAAATTAACTTACAGAAGGAATTGACAAAAACAAGTGAAAAAATTAGAAGGGGATAACTTTCAGACATTCATTATTGCAATTCAATAGTACCATAGAAATGAAGTTGAGGTCAAAAGCACATCAAAAAAACAGAGGAGAAACACTTGCACATACAACCAAATGAATGCATTAGTAAACCAACAGACTAGAAGTACACAAAAAATTTAACCAAAAAAATAAACGAATAATGACATCCACCGGGACTAATTCAGAAATCCATACAAGAACATAACCATCCAAAAATTTGCTAATTTCATACAAAAGATAACAAAAGTAGGGGGAAAAACTATAAGCATAGCAAAACACCAAGACTGAAGCAACTAAACAAACATGATTAACCAGAAATTTCTCCCAAAGCACCCACATTGTCACATATTTCGTCTAAATTTCACTCCTACAACACAACCATCAAAGTTCAATGACTACATTCAGGCACTAAAAAATCCAAAACTCACCCGATAAAAGCCATAAAAAAACCGCTATCAGACTCCAAACACACCCAAACACACACACACTAATGATCATCAAGAGAAAGAAGGAAAAGCACTCACAAAATATTAGCATGTCTAATATCTGCTTCAAGGGCCAAAAGGGATTCTTGATAAGAGCTAGAACTTGCAAGCTGAAAATAATCCATCATCAATTACTCAACAGAAGAACCGATTCTTGCTTTTTCGGTACAGGGATTCTGCCTTTTTGGAGAAACACCAAAAGGAAAAATTGATCAGTAAGCAAAGCCCCAACAACCTCAACAAGAAAAGGGGTTGGCCTAGAATCTATATATGTAAATATAGGACGAACAAATTCCACAGAGACAGAGGAAACTTTGAGGGGGTTTTAGCTTTTAGGGGGGCAGTTGCTGTGAAGACCGAGTCTTCGGTCTTGATGACGTTGTTACGAGGTTGATACTTTTGTTGTAAAATGTAATCTGATGTTTGAATAATATTTGTGTCTACGAGCACGAGAAAATTTATAGTAAAACCGGTTCAGCAAAAAATTGAATAGAAATTGGTTACTCGGGTAACCGGGTTGGATATTTAGATTGGTTATATTAAATTTTTTAAAAAAAATACAATTTGTTTTTATATTTTTCACTCCTTACTCTTAATTCCTCTTTTTCTAAATGAATGCATGATACAAATTTTGATTGCATTTTTTAAATAAACTCTCATTAATAGCTAAAGAAAAAAAATGCAATAATCAATTATTGGCTATCTATTTTTTGTAAAACAACCACTTAACAATATAACAATGGAAAATAACTCCATTTGGATGATCATTTTTGGGGTTTTTTTAACGTTTGTGTAATGTTTTTTGATTTTTTAAAGAATAAGTATGTGAATTAAAAAGGTACTTAAAAAATGCATTTATATTTTTTAAAAAAGAGTGTTAAAAAAAATCCATCCAGACGATTAGTATGATAGAAAACCACACCATAAATTTGAGAGAAATAAATCTCAACTGTCTTGTCATGATGAGAGATTTAATAAAGCACCTAATAGAAAAAGAAAGTTAAGAAAAAAGTAAGAAATATAGATTAGATAAAATTTATATTGAAAGGCTTGTTGAAAAAGACGTTTGCTATTCCATACATTCAAAAAAATACAGGATAAACTTTATGGTTTTTTTTTTAAAAAAAAATAGATAAAGTAAATTTTGCATATAACTTTAGTGAAAGAAAAAGCTAGTTTGTGTTTGATTTTAAAAATCAAGGACCTTGCACTTATCAGCCCAAAATTTGAACCTTGAAAATTTTTCTGGTTTGCTTATCTGGTTTGTTGATGCTAAACCATCTTTCATTAGTTTGTACTGATCTCCCCTAATGAAAATTTATTTCCTATTTATCACTTTCTTTTGAATATTCAGCCCTACCTTTTTAGTTCGTCCATTGGATTTAGTTAAACTTTAAACAAACTAATTAACGAAAAAAGGAAAGAAAAAATTATGACACAGGATAGCAGATTAACAAAAATAACGTTTTGATTTAATATGAACATAAATAATATAATTGTGAATGTCCTTAAAAGTTGTCTTAATCAACTCAACTTATCAAAAAAAATATTATTAGTGTGATATGGTTAACATGTTTTAACATTTCCTTTATTTAATAATCCTTATCCTTAACCATTTATCTTCATTCTATTTGTAGAAAAAAAATAGTAGCATGGAGAGAGGGAAAGATTATTTTCCATCTCGCCAATATACATTATATTGACGAAGTAGTGTGCTTAGTTTTTAAGCAAATTTTATAAAGCATTTATGTTAGAATCTTTTTTTCTACTCTAATAGTCAAGGTTTGATTTAGCATAAATTAATTGCCTGTTGTAGTATTTTCTTCTATTCATGTTAAAATGCATGAATTCAAAGTTTATTGAATAAATTCATATTCAAGAATTGTATTTTACAACCAAATGATGGAGATAAGGTCAAATTGAATATCAAGTACTTCAATTTCCTTCCATCTTTGCTTATATTTGTTTCTTAAAATTATTATTTGTTACAATCTGATACCTTAAAGTCCACAAGGCGTATTAGTCATCCATGACGGTTTAGCAGGGGGTTGATAAGAATATTAATATAATTAGAGGTGCCAGATTTAAATTTTCTATACTCGTTGTATCAATTATAAAAATAAAAAAAAAGAAAGAAAGAAAAGAAGGAGTAATAATGTTAGTGAATTTTTTTTAACAGTATAATTTCATTCATTAACTATTAATTTCCTTTTCTGAAAGTTTTTAAATGTCCTCCTAACGGCAGCTTCCTATATCCTCCAAATTATTTATTAATTATCATAGTAACATATGATTTAATTTGAAGAATACAATAACTTTTTTAATGTTTATCATAATTAAATAGAAAAAAAAACTTATTTCTACTCGCTGAAATTACAATAAATTGTTTATAAATTTCATATCATGTCACACCAATTTCTCTTATCGTGTAATCTTCGTGGAGACCAAGGCCAATAAAACTCAAAATTTTCAAGAAATTTCGTAAACAACATAAGCCAAAAAGTTTGAAAAAAGGAATTTTATGCTATTTTGAACACATTAAAAGCGGTCTATCCAATTAGAATAATATCTATGGGAGTTCAATGTCTTGCTATGCTTTGAAAGTAGTCGATCAATTTTCAATTGTGTACTCCCATTATCCCAAAAAAAAAAAACAAGAATTATACAATTGAAAGTTCAAAAATTTTGAGACTTTGAAGTGGTCAAATTTCTTGGCTTCAACACTTCGAGAATGTCAACTGGGACCGTTTGACCATATCCACCGAAAAAAGCCACCTCAATTAATAGCTTCTTCACTTGAAGTCAACATAACAGCCACTGACTTGAACGAATACGTGAAAAATACCACGTAAACATCGGTACCCATATAAAATTATGGGTAGATTACATATTCCACCCCCACTCCCCCATTTTGTTACAATTGCTTAGGGGCACCCTATTATTTTGAAATCATGTAGCTCAACAAAATATTTACAAAATCACAAATACATTGTGACGCTAAACCCTTAAAAGAAAATGATTATTTCTCAGGAATTCTTGCATTCCTATCATCTCTTCCTACGTGCTTCTCTAAAGCAAGTTTGGCCTTTTGTTGTTTTCCGCTACAGTTTTTATGTGTGTTATTTGAATTTTTTTTTGGGGGCCAATTTGAAAGAACAAAACAAGATTGGGAAATTTTGGACAGTGTACCCTTGAAATTAGGAGTAGCACTCAAGTCAGGTTCAAATTGATGAGTTGAATTGAGACTCAAGTATAATAAGAAACCTGCTGACCTGAACTCGACCTACCAACTTGAAACAGATCAAAATAACTAACCCAAACACGATTCGAAATGGGTTGACGGGTTGACCCGTTTGACCTGAAAAAAATTAAAAAAAGAAAATTTCACATGCCATGCCAAGATATTAGGGAAGTTTTTTTGGTTCAAACAGGTCGGCCCGCCCGCCAACTTGTTTGATTCGAAAGACATCCCTAATGTAGTTTTTTCAGGTCAAATAGGTTGACCCGACTCGTTCCTGAACTCGACCTTTTTTTGGTTGGTTAGTTAGATTCAACTCGAATTCCAACCCGAGCCCACTAAGCCTTAACCAAAATGCATTATTTTTTGTGTTAGATTCATGTTGTATTTTCAAATTGTATCAAAAATTGTCATTGTCACGCTCTTAGCCCGCAAGTGCTTGGCACGAGACAATCGCCGTATCCTCAAGACCCGAGAATACAAGGCAACCAATATCATTCTAAAAACACTTTAATATTTAATAATATAACTATATAAGTGGGGTATATACTAACAATAAGAAAATAACCTAACATCCATTTTGAGCGAACATGCCCAATCAAAATACAAAGCATAGCTTAAAGATGTTTTACACATATCCATACTACATAACCTTAAATCTTAACACTAATATCTACTACATAAAACATAAAGTAAACTAGTAAAAGTCATCTTCTGCATCCTCTACTATACCACATCATAGTCCACAAGGTCTGTAAAAAAAAAAAAGAGAGAATGGATTGAGTGACACGATGCTCAGTAGGTAGCATGTACACCTCTATTGGATCATGTAGTTATTACATAGTCATAATACTTTTTGTAACATTTGTCACATCATGCCACATACATAAGTAATTTAGGACAATTAAAATGTAAATTTAAACATGTACATATCCATGAAATCGAGTGACATATATTATATGATAACATAAATATATTCATAGCATAACTTGTCAATTAAGAAAGCATATCAAATATGGCTCAATATGATAAACATGCACATGCAATATTCGGCTTTTGAGTACTCAGCCTAGAGTTTAACCCCAATCTAGGAGGGCGGTAAGTCAAGCATTTTCCTTGATCTTCACTTAACCTACCCATACATGAGTCAATCAGTTGGGCTTTATACCGACTACCATGACTATATATAACCAATCAAGCATTTACTTGATTGTCATATATAACAGGACTATAGCCCTTATCGTCTATTTCATGACCGTTTAGAGCCTTTCGTATTCAAAATCTTTTCATACGTCACATGCATAATTAAATAAAATTAAAAATAGTGTCATTCATTTTTATAGCACTTAGCACAATAAAACATTTGAAAATAGGTATACATGATCCATCTTTTGCATATATCGAAATAAAATATTTAGTTTAAAGAAAATACAGAAGGTAAAGATTACCTACCTTGAAGTGCCTGAACGGGATACTCCTAATACTTCTTATGCTTGACTTGTACCTATAGTAGATACACGATTAATTCTAATTAGATTGCATTCTTTGGTTAAAGATTATATTTTTCACGTTCTAAGTATTTAATTTTGCATGTCTAGATAACTTATAAAAAAAATGCTGAAAATTTTTCCAAAAATGGAAAATTTTCAATTTTGGGAAAGTTTACTAAACTAAAAGGTTATTGACTTATAAAAGAAAAAAAAAGAAAAAAAATCTTTTATCAAAGGTGTCTATTATTTGATACTAAAAATATATACATTATTAATGTCACTTCTCTTTTCTATTGAAAAATTAGATATCCTAAATTCCAAACTTATTTAACGAAAAGAAATTTCAAAAATCTCCAAGTTATTATTAAACCTTAGTTACTCTAATTTGACTATTTAAATAAACTTAAATGTACACTAACCCATAATCAATTATTGAGTTAGGAAATTATTTACTAAATAGAAATTTGATGACACTAAACAAACCCAAAAAAAATTATCTTAAAATATCTATCTTCATTTTTTTTTTTTTTGCCCTTGAAATACTTCCAGTATACTATTAAAACTTTTTATAAACGTACTTTGTTTAATACCACTAATGTGGCAGATAATAATCCAATTCTCTAAGTCCTTTCAACACCCTAAATGTTTGGAATTTATGCTTATGATTGTTAAGTATGTTGATTTAATATAAGAAAAGTCCTGATGATCATATTAAATACTACCAGTCTATTATGCCTAGACTAAAAATTACTATCTACACGGCTAGTAATTAGTGTAGTGAAATTCTTTCACAATATGAAAAAAATTCAAATGGTCTTCTTGATTAAAACTTTTAAGAACTGATTACTACCATCTTTTTTTTTTTTTTTTGAAACAAGATTACTACCATCTTGGCTAACTAGAACTTGAAGTAACTTGTATTACCTACAACAAAAGCATATTATCGGTAGATAGCAGAAATGTGCATAAGGACGAAAAAATTTATCCAGTCATCGTTCAATTTCCTAAGGTTCTAAATTTGTCAAGACTACTGGAATCCTTCTAACCATGATTTTTGCATCTAATGGAATCTTTAATCTTTTAGACCAAGACCTTTAGGACTCTAGTATCACAATTCCTTTCCTTAACATCATTTACGAAATCTTGCATAACAATTTGTCTTTAACTCCAATTTGGAATTTTCCAGCCGAGATCTCAATTTCTATGATTCCCCCTATTCGTTTTATTATTTTTTTCCACCAAACTCCTTCCAAACCTTATTAATATACAGACACCACTAATGAATCTTCCAGGCATAGTACTAAGTTCAATTTAATTGGCAAAAATTATTATTATTATTATTATTATTATTATTATTATTATTAAGCCATGAAATTCAAAAACATCAACTAATAATAATAATAAACTCTTGTTTAGATTTAACTAAATTAATCTGTTACGTAACAAAAATAAAAATAAAAAAACTTATGGGACTAGAAATTAATAGAAAGTTAACATATTCGTAGTAAGAGCAGGGAAACAATAGATTAGGTACTTACTTGTCTGGTCTTGGAAGAGATGCAGGATTCTAATAATTCTACTAGATCTATCCTTCCTTAGATATTTGATTGTCTGATAATGAAGAAAAGAGAGATGGAGAGAGAATGATATTTGATTGTCTGATAATGAAGAAAAGAGAGATGGAGAGAGAATTGGAATTTATACAAATGACGTTCTGTGTATTTACATTCATATGATATATTTAGTTATACAAATAGTTTTGGAAGTTGACTCTCTTATGACAAACACTTACCCACTTTCAAAACATGTCCCCTCATCTCTCTTACCACTATCTGATAACTTTTTTCACCCAATAACTTCCTTGTTTAATTTTTTTGCTTATTAATTATTATTATTATTATTATTATTATATTATTATAGATAAACACACACACATATATATATACTTTAAAAAATTCCAGATATTACAGCCACCCCTACTTGAAATCATATGCAAGGGAATGCCACCTCTAATGCTTCAGAGAAAATATGTTGTGAACCAAAGCTTAGTGGAACGGCATAAAAAAAGAAAAAAAAAAAAAGTAATGCTTGACGGCACATTCTCATGAGGGTGCTAGTAAGAATATAAAATTAAGAAAATTGTGTGCAATGTTGTTGAGATCGTAGATTCATAACAAATTTTACCGAATCACTATCTATTCGCCGTGTTTGTCAATGACATTTGTATAATTTATTCATTTGAAGTAAGGTCACGGCAGAAGTTCAAAAGCTTACAGAAAACGTTAATACCAAATCTAGTGCGACTGTTTTATTATTAGTAAGATTATCTCATCTTGTAGATATTGAGTACAAATTTAGTGAAGTATCAGAAAAATTTTATAAGAAATTTCACGTTGAAAATGGAAAATCCTGGGAAATGCAAAAGGTTCAATAGCTTAAAAAGTATGGGATGCTTTAGAGATATCTCATTTAATTATTAGAATTTTAAAGAGAACTCATTATATTTTCTCTCATTTTAAAATTGTACTATCTTTATTTATCCAAAACAAAAACTTTGAATACAACTGTTAACAACAATCTCTCTCAAAGTCTAGAGGAGGGATTTACCGAGAAATGTATTATTCATTAATTTAGGTCAAAATTTTGTTTCTAACAATTCTTGAAATAATATAAATATTTGGTCGCAATCTCTTTTTCGTTAAGAAAAAGTAAGTTTAAAGTTTAAACTAATGGGTATATAGATTACATATCATCTGATGTTAGATAAAATTGAGAATACGAGTGTAAGAATGTAACCAATCTGTTTCTCTAGACAAAGCTGTTTCTCTGGAAAGCCTGTCAAGGAATTCTTCCAACGGCTCACAATATACATCGAAGAATTGGAAAAAATTATCCAGATTGCAAGAGATGTGGTTCGACAGTGGAAACTGACAAACACGTTCTTTTTGAATGTCATGAAGCTAGGAAGGTATGGCAAGAAGCAAGGGACATCCCATCTCTCAATGGAAACGAATGCAAGAATTTTAAGGAATGGTTTGACTTATTGATGGCAAGGGACAATCAGCAAGAGACGGAACACAAAGCAGTATTGTTGTGGTTATTGTGGAAGTCAAGAAACGAAGAGCTCTTTGAAGGAAAAGGAAGAGGAACCGAACTCATACACCAATATAGCGGCCTGTTTCTTCAAGAATATCAAGCTGCTCAAACCTGTGTTTTTAAACTCGGATCGGACCGGTCGGTTGAACCGATCGAACCGGAAACCGACTGGATATCCGATCTGAGTCACACTATAAAATCGGATTTTAAAAAATCGGTCAAAGTCGGTCAAAAATCGGATTTGACCGGCTAAAATCGGGTTTGACCGAAAATTTTAGAACCGGCAGAGACGCGCGGCTTTCTAGGCACTTTCAAATCATTTCGTCTGTTAATTAAAACCACTTGCAATCCTTTTTTTTTTTTTTTTTTTTTTTTGAGATCCACTTGCAATCCTTTTATGTAAAGTTTGGATTTGACATTTTGCTATCCTACCTAGACTGTACAGCAGGTACAATAGGCATTGGACAATTGAACAAGTTCGACCAGTGTTTAATCCATGATATCGAACTTTGCCTTTATTCACGCTGGACAAGATGCATTAATCGAACAAAATTATATCTACAAAATTATATCTACGAAAATTACAAAAAAGGGTACTATCTAATTTGTAAGCTCCCAAGAATAAAGATGCGGTCTATAAGTTAAAAATTATTACCAGACTAATATTTTGTGAATAATTTGTCATTTTGATAGTAAAAGTTATGTGTGCTATTATTTTATTTCTTTGCCCAATGAGAATAAATAAAACTCAATTTTTAATGTTTTTGACTAGTTATTTTTTTGAAATTTGTTGACCTTTTTACACCCTTAACTAATAATTAAACTTGAAAAAATAATAAATATATATTATGACGTATTTATGACGTCATCCGGTTCGACTCCGAATCGACTCCCGATTGAACCTATTGACTCTTGACCCCTAAGCTCGGCCGAGTTGATACCCGGTCCGAGTCTGAAAACATAGGCTCAAACTCTAAAGAAGGCTTCTGTTGGCTATCAAAGCTAGTCTTGCTTTGATAGTAAGTGGAAGCCTCCTCAAGAAAGTCTTCTAAAACTCAATATGGATGCAGCTTTCAAAGATCACGAAGCTGGAATTGGAGTAATTGTTAGAGACAGTAAAGGTGAAGTCCAAGCAGTTTTGATAGACCACTTTCCGAATTGCTCTGACGCTCAACATGCAGAGACATTAGGCTTCATGAGGGCACTACAGTTTGCAAATGAATTCGGCATTTCCCACTTTGAACTTGAAGGAGATGCTCTGTGTCATCAACAAGATCAATCTCAACCACCAGGATCTTTCTACAACTGGTCATCTTATTGATGGGATACGTCTTCTAAAAGATGGTTTTCCTTTTGTCAAAATCTCCTATGTTCATAGGTCTTGTAACAAACCAGCACATGTGGCTGCGAAATTAGCTCTTAGTTTACGCAGCATGCAAGTTTGGTTTATGGACTTTCCTCAATCTGTACTGGATGCTGTACTACTTGATCTAAGCTAATGAAATCCTTTTATTCTCAAAAAAAAAAAAAAAAAGAATGTAACCAATCTTATCCAATGTTTTTCAATTTGGACTAGCCAGTGAATTGAATGAAGGACCTAGCCGACCGGTTTAAGGTTTTCTGAAATCATTCCATAACATATGGGCTTGATCGACAAGGTTTAATTGGGCTTAACCACTTCACCCCATCCCATATCCAGGACATTGAATCCCAAATTAGCCTAAAAAATTAGAACCAGAAACACGTGATTTATGGTCAATTCCACAACAAGTGGCCCAGTATTTATCAAACTTAGTCCAGCAGGCCCTTCACTTTTTGGCCCCAAAGCCAATTCCAATGAAGCCAGTGGGTTCACCTCCAAAGCCCACGAAGCTTTACAGAGGTGTAAGGCATCGACACTGGGGCAAATGGGTCGCTGAGATCTAACTGAGATCTGCCAAAGCTTGGTTCAAGGGAAGAGCGTAGACAGAAATCAACCAAATCGATTGATATAGGATCCAAAAGTGATGTTGTGTCGGGTCATAGATCCAATGGATCATCCCGGTTTCAGATTTGACTATTCCGGACTTCACTGAAGAGGAAACCTTTGAAGTATGTTCGGATAATTTTGTGTTCCAAAAGTATCCACATTAATGTTTGTTTGTGTCCTCTTTTTTGGCAAGAAAAAAGACTTGTGTTATTTTTTTTTAATTTGATTTTTTACTTAAGTTAATATATTGACAAATTAAAAAATCATCTGTTTATGATTCTCACGATTTTTTATAGTTTGCACGGCTGGACTGGTTATGATGATTTTTTAGCTTCTCTTGACTTTTATACAAGACTGAATTGGTAATATGATCGGTTACGTGACGGTCGAACTGACAGGTATAATTCAGTTCTAAAAACACTAGTCTTATCATTGGGTTTTAGTTGCTTGTAGCTCTTGGTTCTCGGGCCATAACTACAATGATCACCAAAAGCTTAATGATACTGGCATTGCCTAGTAGAAAGGTGCGGTGAAATAAACACCCTTGTGAAGATGCAGAATACTTATCTCAATAAAATGAGCCATTTTATCATGAATTAGATCTATGAGCCTCACTCGTAAACTCATTGGTGGAGATGTGAAGCTACTAAAGCTTGATGGAATCCGCTAAATATGGATGACTCATTTATCCACCATTAGAATCACAGGTGGAATCCGTAGACTTGATTCATTTCAGGAAAATTCGATAAAAAGACCCTACGAAGCCATCATTTCTTAGGACCAGCTTTGGGCTTTCCAGGGCAACTACGTTTTGGTCATTTCGGGAAGATTTTAATTGCCGAATTACATATTTCTTTAATTAATGTAAAAAAGAATATCAACATTTTCTTATTTTTATAGCAAAAGTATTTAATAACAAAACATTCTTCTAAAATTAAAAATCAATTTAATTTAAATTTTCTCCTAGTCATTCACAATTTTCTAATTGATTTTTCATTTACCAAGTTTTCTTTTTCCTTTATTGATAAAAATAACAGTAAGGCAAACATGATTGAGTTTCACAGGAAAATAAATGAACTCATACTAAACGCATTTCCTCAAAAAAAAAAAAAAAGAATTTCACACACATTCGATCACATAGAAATTCTAAACAATTGAAAGTAGAAACGATCCAAGTGGAAGAATTACAAACACAAATATAAAGGGAAAAAATGCACATAATTTTGTACCTAGTGTGTATCCAATTTGGATACATAATATAAAGAAAAAGGAACAATAACAAAAAAAATCTGTCACCTTTTTATTCCTATCATGGTACTATAAAGTTATCATGTATTCATCAAAAAAAAAAAAAAAAGTTATCATGTAAGTTCCAATCCAAAAAGGTATCAATTATATTTAAAAATAAGATAATTTACAAGAATTATATTAATTTTTCTTTATTCCTTGGACTTATCTTAATTTTATGAAATTATATTTTCTCTTCATTATAAAGGGCCTGCTAAAATAAAAAAAGTTGCACAGTAAACAGGAAAACCGTTCAACCCTACCTCATCATTTTCCTCAGTCATTTCCAGGGCAGGTTCTTCCTTTGTTAAAAAAATTGGTAATGCAGCTATTGCTTTCACATGATTCACCTTTGAAAGTTAATTTTTTTGAACCCTGATGATGGTTATTCCTGTTTTAGTTATTTGGTTTTTTTTTTTTGGCGTTTTTTTGTTCTTTTTTATATGTAATAACTAATGCATGTTGATTTTTCTGGTTAAAATTCAATCTTGATAATGTTTTACTGTGTTAATATCTACCGTAGCTAATGTTTTCACCGGGGCTCACTGTAAAAGTTTAGGTAAAAGTTTAGTCTTTAAACGCTGATGAAGGGGAAGGGTTTAAGCACGAGACAATTCGTTTATTTATTTTCTTTTTTTTTTTTTGGATTTTTAAAACCCTCTTTTATGTTCCTTTTTTTTTGTGATTTCTTATCTGGAAAAAATAAAAGTTCTATCTATTCTATTTTTTTTTTTTTAGGGATTTTTACCCCATTTTACCCCCTTTTACTGTATATATAACTGGTACTATATCCTTTATACTTTGTGATTCTAATCTGCAATAGGGTAAAAATTTAATCTTTGTTAATGCTTTTATTTGGGTCACTGTAGAAAGTTAATTTCTAAACCCTTATAAAATTCAGGGTTTTAAGACTGAGCATTTTGTTTCATTTTCTTTTGGGGTTTTGGGGTTTTTGGGGACCCCTTTTTTTACCTAGTTTGGTCGATTATATAACTAGTAATGCATGTTTTGAGATTGATATCTCATTTGGATATGGTAAAAGTTTAACCTTCCTTGTTATGTAAGCATGTGTCTATTTACTTTTCTTTTTCCTTTTTTTGGGTCCCTTTTCTATTGGAGCTGGCATGGAAGAGGATAGCAACTCCAATTTTATATTTGGGTTTGATTTGATTTTAGTCTTTAACATATTTTGTTTACTTATTAGTTATTTTTATATGCTGAATATTGTTGAATGTCAGTTTATTGATCGCGCGCGCGCGCGCGCGCACGCGTGCATGTTGTTTGTGCAGAGAATAGAAAAGGAAGGTGATAATGGGAATACATGCATGCGAAGAGTGTACCCGGAACTGTCAGCTGATGCATTGGAATAAAATAGATTTGTCACCCAGTGTGTCCCGTTTCTTCAAAGTCATGATCGGCAAAGGCTTTTCAAAATTGCTGGTATACACATTGATAAGTTCAATGCCTTTTATAAATATTTTACTTTAATTTTTAAAATTTCTTGTTGGTTTTTCTCTTTTTACGGTCAACACAGTGAGTCACAAATATTTTAATGTTAGCTTCCATTCTATTTAGTATTAACTTCTATTCGGCAAAATTCAAAATACCGGAAAATAGAATGTTTGATTCAATTCTATCGTCGAGAATTAGTTAAATGATCTGTTTTAACTTTTCTAAATCTGGGTGAGGTAGGGTATATTTGGGGACTGGGTTAGTAATGCTTGAAGCAGAACTGTTGTTGAACGAAGACTGCAGTTAAGTGATGGAGCTATATTTCAATATTTGTGTTTTTTGGTGTTGGGCAAACACATTTATTTGTCTTATTATGTTAGTGACTAGTAATTTGCAAGGCATACATTCTTAGCGGAAGGTCTGGCATGCCAAGGGAGGTTAGTGGGTGAGTTTGAAAATTAATCTCTTTTTGTTCCCCATTGTATCCTCAAGTTTCTTGTAACTTTTGTAACTTAAATTACTTTGATGCTTTTGTTCAACTGAAGTTTGCCCTATGGAGATGACATAAATGATTTGTAACCTTAATGAGCTTTTAGATAAGGATTTTGTTTTGTCCAATCGACTAGTAAATGCTCATGCCAATTTCTGTCTTGAGAATTGGACAAAGCAATCAAGATGCGGCAGCATTTTTTTTTTTCACTTCTCGACATCATTGAAAGAAAATATATTTGGTCCTTGCTTTGGTCTCTAAGCTCTGAAGGTAATGGGTATTTTTAGTTGTCACCTTCCTGGTGAGCTACAACTAAGGTTCCTAACTATCAAGGGTATGTAGAGAACTAAGTTTTTTTGAGCCACTTCAATTGTCTGGGCTGTGATGTAATGGTTTCTTTCCACTGTGACATCAGTTTTTGCTTGATAACTTCTCTTAGGTGCTTTCATATGGTTGTGGTATACACCATCATTTTGTCTTTGAGCATCTTATGAAATAATTTCTTTAATGCCCTTTGTGGCCTTTAATTTTCTTCTTGCTCCATGAGTTTTGAAACTAAATCTGGTGTTAGATATCTTTCTCATAAGTTGCACTTTTTAAACTGAAAACTCTTAAATATGACAACTAAAAACATCTTAGCATTTCCTTTTTAATTTTTGATTTATCATGTTGGATTTGTGATATTATAGCTACATTGCTGATAATGCACCATCTGGACATCTGATGTTTGAAAAAAATTTTCCACGTTGAATATTTTTTTGGATTTCATGAACTTATATTAACGGAAATACCAATTTTGGTCATGTGCATTGACCATCTAATAGATGATGTTGAAGTTTGTTGCTTGCTGACTGCAATAGTTAAAATGAAGAATTCGGACGAGAATAGGTATGATTAAGCAGCTTGTGGTTGGATTGTTTAGTCATTCATGTCATGGCTATGTTCCTTTTGTTGCTTGTTTTAAAGTAAGATGCTATTGTTTACTAGGTGCGGGAATTTTGTTATCAGAGCCAATGATACTAGCTAAAGTTCAGAGATAAAAAACTGGTTTTATTTTGGGACAGCTTATGATGTTCGTATCGATCTATTACCTGATTATAAAAAATACTCAGATTGGAGACAAGGACGATGAGTGTCAGGCTTTTATGCTTCTTGAATATGTTTTTAGACAACAAATGTATCTGTTCAAGGGTTTTCTCTATGAACTTGGTTATGTGATTCATATCCGTGTCAATACGACACAACACAGCATGGGTGTCTGTGCGGGAAATGTATTTTTCATGTCAAAATTCATAGGGGCATTGACTTTTGTGAGATGTGATCTTGATGGTGAAGGAGGAGGAGACATGGGCAAGAAGGTTCATGAGATGGGAAGAAAGAAGAAGAATGTTCAAACGGTTGGAGCAATAATGAGATTCTAGGCTCATGGCTGTCTTCTTCTTGGAAGGTTAGAGTGGCGGTAATGGCGGTTGTTTGGGGCTTTTTGAGAGTTTAAGTGACATAAGCAAGTTGACTAGAGGTGCAACCAAGGAAGATGAGAGTTGAAACACTACAAAATAAGAGGAAGATGAAGAGTTGGGACTTGACAATCTCACAACCAAAGTTTGATTCATGCTGGTGTCAGATGGAGCAGTTGAGGGAGAAAGGGAATTCTATCTAATGTAGCTTGATGGTGACGTTTATTTTGTTACAGCTGTATTGATTGCCCAAATAGGAAATTATTATCATCATTTTCTACTTGCTATTGCATGCTCACAAAGAACTCAGCCAGTCACAAGCTTATTAATGCTTTTGAAAGAACAAAACTTAATTTCATTTAAGAGCATAATCATTTTCATTTTGTTTTTTGGCTGCATAAAATCTATCATTAATGAGGTCTCTAAAAAAAATCTTAATTTCTTCTTAGAGGAAAATGATCTAACATTTAGTGAAAGTAAAACTTAATCCATGAGATATATAGCATTATGTTTTTGCTCTTTGATCCACTAAATCATTTTAGTATCTGTCTTGAAAGAAACAGATTTACAAAAACAAGAATCAAAAATTTATTTTATTTCCATTTGATTAAATTTCACTATTTAACCTTGAGGAAGATAAACAAAATCTGAATTAAAAATTGATTTTTGAATGATTGTTGATTATTCTTGAATTTAGCAAACTTTGAGCTGTAGCATTGTCTTGGAGTCTATAGAAGTGTCTTTGTTTCCTAGTTTTTAGAGTTTGATGAATTAGACACGTAGCATTGTTGATTATTCTTGAATTTAGTAAACTGTGAGCCGTAGCATTGTTACCATGTCTTGAGTCTATAGAAGTGTATTCGTTTCCTATTAGAGTTTGATGAATTAGACACGTAGACACACACACCTGTACCCAAGTCCAGGTAACATAGATTCACATCGACCTCGAAAAGGGTTAAAGTCTGCTTCCAGTATTAAAAATTTTCTTGGCATCGGTAACTTCATGACCCAGAAGAAATTCCACTTGCAATTTCTGACCCTAAGTTTACCATGTCAAATTCCACTTACAATTTCTGAGCCTAAGTTTACCATGCTAAATTACCTTTGATCTCTTTACCTACGTTGAATGTTCATGTGCCTTCCCACTCTGACATTTTCAAATTATAAGTACTCTTGAAGTTTTCTTCATTTCCTAAAATTTGCTACTCTTTGACAGTTTTTGCCTCCCAGTTTTGCTGAAAATGTGACACACTTGGTTGGTCAAGAAACCAAACTTGAGGACTCAAATGGCTTGCGATGGCCAGTAACGTTGTCTTCTGTTGAGAAATCAGTGGCTTTCAAGAGGGGATGGCATGACTTTTCAGTGAATCATAACCTAGACCTAGGAGACTTTTTGGTATTTAATTACATCAAGGGAGCTCACTTTGTCGTTCATATATATGGAAAAAGTGGCAGTGAAAGAACAAACTCTGATGGAAGTGGCCCCCCATGTAAAAAAGCTCGGACCAAAGGAAACTTTTCTTCTCGGGGCATCCCTTGTGAAAGGGCAGATACCAATTTAATAAATGGGAAAAGTCTGAGGACCTCATTTGTATCTGGAGAAAACTTGGACAACAGCCATATCCAACCAACAGCCACACAGGGTGCTTCAATTTCTGAAGGTGGAAATGGAAAGTGGTCCTGCTTTGACAGTTCCTTTTGTTTGATGACAGACCGGGATACTTGCCCAGCTCAAGGTGAAGAGAGGACGCATTTGCATGATTTGTCTGCCTTTGAACTGCCAGAAGGTAAGCAAGCTGCTGGCATTAAAAAATGGATAGATGTGGGAGAAGGTACTTTAAATCACACACTAACAAGCATGAGATCACAAGCTGAAGAAACCAAGGATCCCATTCGGACTGAACATTTGAATATGAGTATGTTCACAGAAGAAACTGATATTGGCATGACTGAGAATGAGCATGGTTCTGAACCCAAGTGCAATTTGTCTAGCTTTGAATTGCAGGAAGGTAAGCAAGCTGCTGACATTAAAAAAGGGATAGAAGGGGAAGAAGGTGCTTCAAATCACAGTCCAACAAGCATGAGATCACAAGCTGAAGAAGACAAGGATCCCATTCGTACTGAGGATTTGAATATGGGGATGTTCACAAAAGAAACTGATCTTAGCATGATTGGGAACGAGAAAGATTCTGAACCCAAGGACAATTTGTCTAGCTTTAAATTGCAGGAGGGTATGCAAGATGCTGACATTATAATAGAGATAGATGTGGAAGAAGGTACTTCAAATCAAACTCCAACAAGCATGAGAATAGAAGCTGAAAAAGATAAGGATCCAATTGGGACTGAGGATTTGAATATGGGGATGTTCACAAAAGAAACTTATATTGGCATGATTGAGAATGAGAAAGATTGTGAACCCAAGGATAATATGTGGCTTGAATGTGAAAGTCGACCCTTTACTAACTTCTCAAGAAGTCTTCCCTTGGGTCCTTCTTGTGCAGAACTTGGTACAAAAGGCAATAACATGTCAAATGTGGACATCCAACTCCATAATGCTGAAAGGAGCACAGAGAATTATGGTCAGCTGCTTTTTCTTTTTTCTATTTCCATAAATATCTGGTACATTTTTAAAATTCCCATTGAAGTTGTATTCGTTTTGCTTGTTTGCCTTTCTTTAAATCTTGTTATCTAATATGTTAGGCATCGATTCAAGTTCTTCATATGATGATGAAGGCACTTCACTGGACAGGAATTTACTGATATGTCCAAGTGGCTTTTCATCCTTTTGAGCGTTCAAGTGCTATTTTTAGTATTTCTTCCTTGTGGATTATTTTTCCTCCTACTTCTGTTACCTAGAACAATGCATCTCTGAGGTGCTAAGAGGCACAGGTGCCAGTATGTAGCACTACGGTTTTGTTAAGAGCACAGGGTGCGTTACTCATTAGATTATTATTGAGTTCCCATTGGTGTTGTTGGCTTTTATTGAACTGGCATCTCAATTGTACATTCTAACTACTTTCGGTGCATGTTTGTTCTAATTTAATGGCTATGCCCTGAATTTTCAACCAGTTTGTTTTCGAATGACATTTTGTTGAAAGAAGGGAAGGCACTCTCTTGCAGACAGCAAAACTTTTGCCCCTCCTTTTTCCTTCCACTGTTGCGGCAAGAATACTATAGTGTCTTTCTGCTTCATAAGCTCAGACATTTATTCTTCTTCTACCTCTTCCTCTTCTTTCTTTCCCTTCGCTGCTTCGGTGCTCACTCCTATCATAGGCTTGTAAGATGGTTGGATTTTACAAAACAAATTTTGTTTAGTTCTTATGATTATAGTAATTTTTTATTGATGAACAACATTTATGCATATGTATGCATGTAAATAATAACCGTCTATTTTGGAAGTTTAATTGGATCTGGATTGCATCTGGGGCTTTCAGGCATATACATAGATTCAAATCAGATTAAATGGATGCACAAGCCAAGTCTAGGTTCTATTTGCAGGCATACCCCAAGTATGGCAGCACCCCTTTTTAGTTCATTGCCATTCTTTTCGAATTAGTTCAAGAATAATTGGGGTTACTTTTTAGTAACTGGAATTGGTACAGTACTTTTGTATTCTTTTTGGAAATTTTTGTAGTCTGGTGGCTGTAAACAGCAGATTCCCCCATTGGATGAATGAGGCACGTGCATTGCAGTGCAGCTGTACCAAGAAGCCTTAGTATGGCTTGTCAATTATGCCTGTTATGTGTTTCTAAATCAAGTTGCTTTTCTCATTATCTTTCATTATTTTTGACTTATCTGTCATCTACTTTTTCCTGCTTCATAAGCAGGTGACATAAAGAAAATAGCAAGGAAAGAGCAATCTGAGATGTCACATGGTTCTGCTAAGAGGTTCAGAGGTATCATTTTCTGTTTCACATTTAATTGCTCTTTCATTGGCATGCAAATGATTTTAATGCAAATGCCAACCAAGCTTGACATTGTCAGCTTCATTGCTTAATATAAAAGCATCCAAATGCAGAGTCAGGGCCATCTGCTATAGAGACGAGTGGCGGATCAGCTACAGCTCCATATGTTGGCGTACCGGTGAAACTTGAGCCAGTTGATTCACTTGATATGCCCTCATTGATGTTTGACACTTCCACCTGCTTGGCAGTGATGGATGGTCGAAATTACCTTGTATGTTTATTGGACACCTTTCCTTCTTAGTATTCTCTGTTTTGATCCATTTCCTGCATAAATTGTCATCATTGCATATATGTAACAGTGAGATGTGTAGTGTTCTCTGTTTTTGCTCAACCTTTTCAATTAATCTCACATTCCCAAAAAGGATAAAAGAAGTCACTTTAGTCAGATGAAAATAAGTCGGATAAAAACATTTGCAGTCCTACTGATTAATGTTTCTTTACATTGTTTAACTTGCATTTGTTGCTTAAGACAGGGTTGGTGTTGCATGAGAGGTCCTTTCTAAAATCAACTCTGGGAAATGTAGGCAGGATCCTAAGAAATCACGTGAACCTTATATGTTTTTGGGTTTCTATATATGCCGTTTACATGCATAAATCAACTCATATTCATTGCATGATGTTAGACTATCATTCTATCAAGAGTTATGTATATTCCCTTCGTTTTGTCCTCTGTAATGTAAAGAATTAGACCTGCATATTGCTATTATTTTTAGCAGACTTCATGAACATAGATTTGGTTCCTCTGTTGTTTCAATTCTGTTGTGAAAATGGAAGATTTCCTCAGCTTGGTCATTATCATAATAATAAATCTCGTTCATTTTATCATTTAACAAGTCCTATTCATTCCATGCTTTTCCGTAATCCTCTTTAGCAATCTACCAGTAAATGCTAAGTTATCAGTTTGTGCTTCGATTTTAAGGTTTGAGACTGTTTGAGCCTCTTCTGGTGTCTGAGTTATCAAACAATTAGAATGAAGGCTGTTACAAGATGCACAGGTGAAATCAGATGGTTAAATGTAACTTGAAAGTAATAACCTCAAAATATTTCTGCATAAGCTACCATTGGAAACCACCCGTACAAGTTACCAGATAGTACTTTTTTGCACAAAAACATTAACCCGAAAAGAGTATAGACTGGATAAACACTATTAGAATGCGTTCTTAGTGAGACTCCTTGAATGAATATGGAATTTAAGAAGACTTGCAGGTGATACGCGTGTAGCTATACAGAAGAAAGAAGGTGATGGATATGATGATGTCTCTTTCTAAATGGGGAAGCCAAATAGGTCAAACAAGATACATTACATCCGTGCAGCATGTCAAGTATGAACTAGTTAGGCAATTAGTTAATTGAGAAACAAAATTAGCATGATTTGGTTTGTTTTAAGCTTGCATTATATTTGAAAGAGATAGAAGTGCAAAAGGAAGAGTATTTGCTTTTTTCCATGTCAAAACTTTAGATTTTTATAAATGAAGACCAAGAAGAATATCTGCATAAGAGCTTAGTTAGCCCAGTACAAACCTTGAAAATGCTTTTCAAGAGGAATTCCTGCATAAGAACTTTTACTAGTATAACAGTTCTGGAATCTTATTGAGCAGGAATGATCTCTGTGTGTTACTTGATGTGGCCATGTTAATGTGGCGTAGGTGCCATGTTACTTCATACCCTATGACCACAACTTTGTCAGAGTAGAGATGCTACATTAACAAACTTAGATTGTTTGCCAGTTGCTCAATCCAAGGCACTGGGAAGGGAATTGCACGTGGATATAACTGCTTCATTATCTGTACTTTGCACTGGGTAATTCTGCATGTGCTCCCAGGTTTTTACCCAGTCATTTCATAGTGAAATTGGAGTTGACCATGATATTGAAGTAAACGCAAATGTGAACATAGTGTGCAGAGATGGGCATATTTTGTCATTTCCCATAAGTTGTGTGCACTGTGATCTTCTTTCCTTTCTGTCTTCGTGAAATTCCCTGACACCTTTATGCTTATGTAGGAGTTGCCAGCAGAGTTACCAGCTATTAGATTTAGAAAGGGGGCAATGCAGAGGAAAAGTGTTTTGCTTCAAGACAAGGAGAGAAGAATGTGGCCAGCCTTCTATATTGAGAGATCAGGTTTTTATATTTTGATAACTGCGTGGGATAGGTTCAATAAAGCAAATAGCATTCAAGCTGGAGATCAATATATTTTCAGAGTTGTAGATTTGTCTGAAAGCGTATATTGTGTTGACGTCCTTCGCCAGTCAGAGCGGACCCATCTTCAAGGTCCTGCTTAGTTTGATTGTAAAGGCAGCAGGGGTTTCACATTTTGCAACTATGACCAAAGTTTCGGTGCATATGTCAAACTTTTTAAAGTAGCTTAGATGATGGATATTGAAGTACTCTTTTGTAAATTTCTAGTGGGGGCTTACAAATACCATATTAAGATGCAAGTTAGACAGGTTTACTTGCTTGTATACTGGCCTATCCCCCTGTTTCTTTGGGGCTCACAGTCCAGTTTGTGACTAAGAAAATTTTTGGAAATTATCTGCAATAGTTGCAGCAATTTTCTGTTGGGCGTTTTGTTTACCTACGTGACATATATGTTTGGATCACATTCCTTACCAGCAGGGAACTTATGTTAGACATATATGAATACATCAGATCTGAAGACTGATTACACCAAATCCTTACTAGAATGACACGGATATTCTCATATAGAGCGACTATTATACAAGATCATTCATCTGTGCAACCCCTAAAATCTGGGTTGATCAAAAGGAGCCAGTTGAATGAAGTGCTGGTATAGCGAACGCATGATTTGATGGAAGTTGGCCTCACTTTTGCTTGCCGCTTGGCAATCCAGCAGGTCACGGAATATCATGTAGGGCAATTGAAGACTTATTTTTTGGGAGATGCCGCATTGTAATGCTAATTTTAATCCTCGTTTTTAAGGCCAAAAGTTCAATTGCAACAGTTGTACTGCCATCAGTTCTTCATACAAATGCAGCACTGGTTCATTTTGAAAACTCCTCATTCATATGCCTGCTCTGACGTGCATGGGTAGGCTCATGTACGTTCAATTCAACCCAACTTTGGGGAGGTGCAAATTGCGGTTACCTTCTGGAGTGAAATATGAGATTCTATTGCATGCGCTGGAGAATTCTGGTTATGTTAAGAAATATTTATGGGCACTGGATATGTAACATAATCCATTGTTTAAGCGAGTCAGATTGAAGCTTAAAGGTATAAATGTTGCTACGGTGAATAATATCCTCAAAAAATAGGATAAATAGATGATGAAAAATATGCAAATGATACAGAACAAGAGATAAATTAAGTTCTGATCTCAATCTGGATCTTTCGGCCAAGAAAGAAAAAAAGGAAATTAAATATACAGAAATGTTGGTTAGATTCTATCACTAGGCAAAGGAAATGCACAAACGCCCTTGAAAATCATTGAATGATAAATACTACAACAACCAGATAAGGACTTGATTTTTCACGGTGGTTTGTGCAACAACTAAATTTCTAAGAATGCATAATCATATTATTTAAATATTCTGTTCTGCAGCAGCAGCTGCAGAAACTTGATTTTGTTCCTTGGCCACCGTTCTTCTCATCTTGATTAACCACCTGATCCAGCCAACCACATGGTCATACAATCCAAGTACAATGTACAACCCAATCCCAGCAATAATGCCATTTGAAATGGAATAAGTGAGAGGCATAAGAAGCATGGTAACAAAAGCTGGCACTGCCTCCTTAACATTGTTCCAATCTATATCTTTCACAACTTTCATCATCATTACACCAACCATTACTAGAGATGGACCAATAGCCCATGGTGGCACACTAGTAAGTAGAGGTGTAAAAAATAATGACAATGCAAAGTAAAATCCCACAACCAAAGCTGTTATCCCTGTTCTTCCTCCTTCTCTTAGGCCAGCTGATGATTCAATATATGTCGCAATTGGTGAAACTCCTAGAGCTGAACCAACAATTGTAGAGCCTGCATCAACCATGTAAGCCAGATATTCACCCTCAAATTCTCCTTCCTCATTAACAAATCCTCCAACTTCTGCCATGGTATATAGTGTACCAGTTGTAGCTAGCACATCAACATACAACAATGTTACTAAAGCCACCCAAACTTCACTTTTATTGAAATGTGTAAAGCTAATTGCTCCAGCAGTAGACTTTATGGTATGAAAATCTACTACTTTTTTGAAATATTGATAATTTGTGTCACCTAGTAGAGTGTTAGGGAAAAACGTAACAGATGTTCCCCTAATCCAAGAAACCAATGTAACAAACACTATGCCATAAATCATGCTACCCTTAATCTCCTTCATTAGTCCATAACATGTGATTATGAAACCAACTGAGCCAAGCCAGAAAGTAGGGCTTCTCATTTTTCCTCCGGTGCATTCTCCGGTCACCGGATCTGTGCTAGCGCAAGCTGCAGTGGTCACCAATGTTGTTGGGTCAGGACCCACTAGGCCCACACCCTGGTGGGCTTGTAGGCCCACAAAAGCAATAAAAAGCCCAATACCAGCAGCGCAAGCCAGACGCACAGGGTGCGGTATGAGCCGAGCCAGCCTCGCTCGAAGCCCAAAAACAGCTATGGCTAAAAATGCACAGCCCTCAAGTAACACTACTGCCATAGCAGTCTTGTAAGAAATAAGCCCCGACCCATGAAAGCCCACCAAAGAGTATGCCAAGTAAGCATTAGGCCCCATACCGGGGGCCAGACCCAAGGGTAGATTGGCCAATATACCCATAGCAAAAGATCCAATCATGGACGACAAGGCAGTTGCCACAACAAGATCATTTTTAACCTTAGCAAGGCAGTTTTCATAACCTGCATTAGGTTTGATCATGCACTCGGGACTGGCAGTTTGGTTCACCGGAACGGTGCAGTCGGCGACTGAACACGTGGCGCCTGACTCCCCAAGAATGGTGGCGTTGACACTAATAATGTATGCCATGGTAAGAAATGTTGCAGTGCCAGCACGAACCTCCTTACTGAAACAGCTTTTTCTAGCATCCAACTTGAAGTACTTGCCAACCCTACTCTTTGAAACAGCCTCATCTAAACCCTTCAACGTTTTCTTCCATGACTTGCATATTCCATTCCCTACTCTCCCCCACAGCTTTCCTCCCATGTCTTTCTCTTTTTCTTTCTTGTGTGTGACTGTGTGTTTGTTGCCTATGAAAGTGTGTGCTAAGAGAGCATATAGTTGAGCATAAAACAAAGGGAAACTACATGTGATGGGGTGAATAAGGAATGAGGTTCTTGAGAAATGATAGAAACAATATATAGGAGTAGGAAAACAAGAAACAGTTCTTTTGAGGGAGTAATGCTGAATTAGTGTTTCGAAAATAGTAATATTATAAGCATTGAATATTTAAGATTTATACACTTATGACTAAACTAATTTGCCAATCTTTCCAAACTAGCGTTTTAATTTTTTATTATTATCTAGAATTTATGAATATCTGCCCGTTTTATAAATATTTAGACTGTCTTCTAAAATCTCACGTGTTAGAGTGCAAAGATTAATATTATATATGTTTATGGAATTATTTTCAATAGGTTTAATTTTTTATAAAAACTGATTTTAGAAAATCTGAATATCAGTTGCTCTCAATTTTAATTTAAAAAATTAAAAAATATAGTAAAACAAAAAGTTGAGAATATCACAAAATAGATTTTTTAAGAATCAGAAGTTAAAATCAGGTAAAAAAAAACTATTGAGAGAATGCACTATAACTCTTAAAATTAAAGTGTCTATGATATTATTATAATTTTTTGTGTCATCTTAGTAAGTCAAAAAGGCGTGTTAGTTATTGACTTGCCCAACATTGAAAAGGGTTGTTAATGTTTGTACGCGGGGCTAAGCTTTAAACGCCGAGAAAGTTTTGGTCCACCTATGATCCTACTAGGTTGTTAATTAAACTAGTAATGTTATTGGTCACCTGAATTGATTTCATGCTTCTGAGTACCTTCCAGTATTAGTTGTACTGTGATTTCATATTTTTGTCATAACTAAGGACTTGGTTGGTGATTTAAGATTGTCTTCTTCTTTAGAAGAATTTAAGACCGTCTATTAAAAGATTAAGAGTGTCTTTTTGAAACTTCCTATGTATTTGATGGTATTGTAGTATCGATGAGAGTCTTGTATAGGGTTAGCTTCTTGGGAGCTAAAACTTACACTGAAATCTGAATAAAGTTGAAGCAAATCAAACTAATGACAGGTTCTTGGTTTGTTCTGTCTGGTCCAATCAAATCAAAAGGCCAAACGACTGGTTAAATGATTTTTAGATTAGCTCAAATCGAACGTAAGAATAGTTCTTGACCTTCCTATGTAGTCTGCATCAAATGGCACAGGTTTATTGTCCCACTAGCATATGGGGTGTTACCGGTCAAGTTTTATTGTATCTGACTTTGAACTTTGCATTAATTGTTTCACAAGCTAAAGAAAATAAAAACTCTCTACTGGTGGAAAGATCAGATAAGTGTATGAAAATCACCCAGGGGAGAAGGCAGATTAATCCAAAGTCACAACTTATTTGTTATAACCAAAATTTTCTCTTTGTTTTTATCTGTCATGTTTCAAGATCCATAAATCACATGAAAACAATTTAAAAGAATATTTGAGATCAAAGTTAAATATAGATGCAAAAGCTTCTGAAAAAAAAAAAAATGTGCCAGCATAAGAGTGGTTTAACATTTCAATGGGTTGGTATTACATCATTGTCTTTAAAGATTTGACCTGATGATACCAAGAGACAGTGGTCCTCAACATCCCGATCGTTCACAGGATACTTCTGCCCTCTGTTTCAATGAGCTCCACCGAACAATGTTCCCTTTTTGGATTTCGGCCAAACCCACCAAAAATTATGCAGTTTTTGTACTCAAGGAATAAAACACATTTGTTAGGGCAACATTTGTTGCTAAATATGTTCATCATTAACTAACTTCAGTTCGAATTTTTCTCCTGCCTACACAGTCTTTTCTAACTTTGCTACGTGTTCCTAAGAGTATTAATATGGATAGACACACACACACACATACATACACATATACATACACACACAAAGAGTGCATCAAGAAACAGAAATACATGTACACACCATGATATTAAGATTCCATCCAGTCCCAAGTGACGGAACTTTTTGTCCATCAGAAGTGGCCAAAGAAAGATCCAAAGACAAATCTTTGAATAATCCTAAGACAACGGTTCCTGTTATGAAATGTGCGTAAACTGTAATGGGGTCTATTAAGTCATAAAGGAGCTTTTGTCCACTGCTGACTATATTGGCTTAATGATTATAAATGCCATCATTTACCCCTACATAAAAACTTTAAAATGTCACATAAATTGTCAGATAGTCTAGAGATTTTGATATGATTGACACCAAATGAAGTTGACCAAGCAAAGAGTAGGTGAACTTAACTTGAAGTTTGATTGGAAATATGATGTGCAATTTTCACACTAAACATCAAGTGGAATTGATCGGGCTTGATTGTTCAATGGTAGTAGACAAGAATGCATTATTGATGTTGTGCTACTACTATTATAGGAGATTAAGGCTTTGTTTGTTGGTGTTTTTTAAAAATGTATTTTTTAAAAATTTTAAATATGTTTTTTAATTATATTTTTATTTCGTATACACATTTATTAAAAAGAATTTTTAACACCTGTTATAGTAATATTTTTTTAAAAAATACTCTCAAAAAACAACTATCAAGACGCAACCTAATAGCCTTAATCTTGTCTTGGATGGAGAAGGGAGTGATTAATCTCATAGCATATTTGGAGAATGATAAGAAAAACCACTCATTTACTTTTTCCTGAAAAAAGGGATTTATTAGTACCAAACTAAATGCAACTTTTTCATAAAACATTTAAATTTACCCTACAATAAATAAACCAATTCAAGATAATTTGATCAACAAACCAATTAATTAAACAAGCCCTTAATTTCATATTTTGAGTGCTAAATGGGGTTGACAAAATGAAAGTGTGGACAATTTTGCATTGTCCTCCCCAAGCCGACCAAAGAGCAGATATGCAATTATTTTGTATGATTTTTGCCCACCTTTTTTTTCACTTGTGGTTGCAAATGAATTCCATGAAAAATTGCTGACCTTACATGAGATGGTAAATAGTATGATTTCATGTTTCACCTTTTCAAAAATATGCTGAAGTTGTCCTGTAACTATAGGTTTTTTGGGTTGTCACTACTCACTAGTCAACAAGAAACTAAATAAAAGTTGCAAAGCAAAATGCACATTATATTCAATTTTGTCATCATTCCGAGTAAATTCCTTTCGCATTCTCTCTGTGACATTGAACACGAGCAAGTGGTACTGGTGAAAAAGTCCAAGGTTGCATATAATCAACACTTATATATCAATAGTCTATTATTGTTTTCATAAAATTAATAAATTTTATATTTTTTCTTTAAAATAAAATTTCATTTTGAGGTATTCTCAGCTGAAAAGCAACAATGAGTTTTGAAGTTCAGGGGCCTTTTTTTTTTTTTAAAGAATGATTGTAACTTTTTACTTTTGTAGGAACAAAATATCATTATTGCATTTTTCCTGAGCAACCATTTTAGAAATCAATTCTTCTAAAAGTAGATTTTAAATAGTTAAAACAAATGAAAACAAACATGAACTATAATGTTTCAGTTATGTGCCCTCAATTTATAATCATTATTGTTGTCGAATCTTAATTTTATATGGACAGGAAGCGAATTTTAGAATCGACTAGTAGGATTAAGACTATGTAACTTTGCATTCTAGCTTTTATTCTTGACATTTCAATACTAACAACTTTCACCAAGGCATGTCAATTTGCATTCTAACTTGCATTTGTGATCTTTTAGTACTTGAAATTTTACAACAACATATTTGACATTTGGATCAATTTGATAATTTTTTTGAGCAAATTGATAGTTGAAATGTTAATTCTTGCACAAAAACTATACATACTTAAGTAGCATATTAATCCTAAATAATCGTAGATAGATGTTTTATCTTAGATTACTATAATATTCTCACTAAATTAATAGTTAAACGAACAATTCCAGTCCATGAATTCAACATCCAATTTTTAATTGAGTCGACATGGCAAAAACTAATGGTTTAGATATTAAATCATCAAATTGTTCAGAGTGTTGCAATCCAAATTAAAGTTTAAAGATGATAAATTATTTAAATCCGATTCAATAATATATATATATATATATATATATGAACATATAAGCAGCCAAGCAATTGAAAATTAATTTTCTTGTTATTCTAAAGAATCTAAAGTTCCCATTAAAATAAGCCTCACTGAAATAGAGAAAAATTTTAATCAAATACTATAACCTGCTTTGTCCTCTGTGATGGCTTCAAAGAGGCTGTCACGTCTTCATAGGCACATGCATATACAAAAACAACTAGAAATGGTATAATTTTTCCTAAAAAAAAAAAGGTATATTTTAACATTAATTAAGAGAGGTATCTCAAATAGATAACTAAGCAAGTTTTGTTCAATATATTAATTTGCTACATGCGTGAAGAATTTAAAATAATTATTAACTATTTTTCTTTAAAGTTGAAAGCTGGAATGGGTTATTCTTTTGAGATATGAGTAAGAAATAGATATTTAATAAGAATAAATAACCCGAGATGCTTACAGAATAAATGATAATAACTCAAGGCTCGTCTTTTCATGTTTATTCCCTCTTGTGAATAAATTATTTATACAATTCATTTCGTAATTTTCTTTCAACAGAGTTTAGGGGGCATGTGCATGGTTGACGAGAATTGCAATGAAGGGCAATCCAAGATGACCATCCATTCCACTGATTTTAGTTAATTATCTGGTTATTTTTAATTTTGTAATTAAATACTAATACCAAGATAATTTATTTCGATTCAAAACTAAACAGATGTGCATAGGAGAATGATAACGCAATTTGACCATAGATTTATCAGTTCTATTCCTATACTGATCAACTCGATACACAATCAAATCTACTCCAAAACTTTTAAGCAAAAAAATTAGCAAACATAAACTTGTTGATATCGAAGTTTTTGAGTCACCATTTTTCCCAGTCATGTATTTGCCAACAAATGTTCTTTGACTAGTTAGCGAAGGAATAAAAAAAAAAAACAAATGTCTTTCTGGGCTAATGTGAAAATATTAAGCAATTAGCATTAACATTTAAATGCCTAAAATTTTTGTGCAATGACTTATAAACTGTCCCATATTACAATAACAATGCAACTAGCTTTTTGTAACCTTATGCATATGGCATTGGTCTCCAATTTTCTGCTCAATGCCCACAATAAGTGTTGAGCATGTGAAAAATCTCTTCTGTATTTGAAGTCTTTTAATTAAAAAGTTCAAAAGCATGCTTGTTAACATGGTAAGGCCATCATGAAGTCAATCTAATAATTTACGATAACTAGTGAGAAAAGCACACCCAATATGTGTGCAAATTTAAGAAAAAGTGATAAAGAAAAAGATTAATAATTATAGAAAGTTATCATAGATTAATGGTTTATCCTTCATAGATGTGTTGTTAAAAGTATACAATGAGGGCAATAAAGAAAACCTAAAAGATGACAAAAAAAAGTTATACCAAAACCATTATTTCTTCTTTATATGTAGTAAGATGATAAGGATACGAGTTAGTAAGGATTCATTTGATTTTAACATAAAATTTCGATGTTGTAGCCAATATCATGCACAAGATATGGACAACAAGCAAGTATACTGCACAAAAACTTCACTTGGCATCAAAGTTGAATTACATGGTTCACGTCCTTCAAATGGAATTAAGCTCCCACTTAGAAACTAAGCTGCTATCATTTTTGCTTGGCACATTATGATCATAAATACCATAAAATCATAAATGAAAAACCAAAAGCAATAATCAAAAATATATTTTTCCAAAATGTATAAGGAATTATTTACCCTAGCTTTGGTAATTCAAACTTCTACTAATAACAAAGCTTATCTTGAGATTTGAGAATAATAATAGTTTTTGAATTTCTTGTTTAAGTAGCACTTTTCCCATTAGTTCATATTCTCTTGCCTACATCTATATTTTCCTTTTACCTTCGCCAATTTTCCCTTCTCGCACATCCCACATTTCTCCTCTGTCTAATCAAAAAAAGATTCCAAGCTTGCACACAAAATTCCTCTTTTTTCGGGTCTTCATAATAATTTAGTACTCAAGACCAGCAGTGGAATATAGAATCTTGTGCCAAATTGACCTAAAGGAAAGGGATGTAAGAATAGTAATATATATATATATATATATATATATATATATATATATATATATATGAGAGAAAAAGCAACGAACACACAGAGCAAAGAAGAAAATTTTTGCTACTTGAGTTTAGGAAAATGATAAGCATGTGAGGAAATGAGAGGGGTGAGGAGAGAGGAAGAGTCGTTTGTAAGAATATGGACAACAATATCTACTTTAGTCTGAGGAAGAATACCCCTCGTCATTTTTTGGTTTTTTATTGAAGCTATTGATAAAAACGAAGATATATTTGTGGAAAGAAAAATAACTTATCTCTAACCATAAACCAAATTTTATAGGCATTTTAGACCATGTTTGTTTGGGTTTGTCTTTTAAAAACATGTTTTTAGAAAACTTCAAATATGTTTTTCAATCACTTTTATCTCACATATACATTGGCTAAAAAATTTCTAAAATCATTACATTAATGTTTCGGAAAACACAATCCGAAAAACAATCATCTAGAGGTGTTAGTATCCCTATTTGATTATACTTCACTTTTAATAATATTTTATTGCTCAAATGATTATTTTTGTGAAAGTAATGATGAAATGATTAACTTGTGACCCTCTTTTGTTTTACAAAAAATAAAAAATAAAACAAGGTTTTCACAAAACCAGCTTCAGCTCATAGTAACAATACCTCGAGATACCACAAAGACCATAAGCAATTTGCCACTGGTTTTTGGTATTTGTAGTCAAGTGCTATTACCATTATTGTATAGTGCACAAAAAGTAGTTACATGAGCATAGATTTATTTTACCTTGGTCTATGCATCGATGGGACTAAGAAATTAATTTTTTGTGGTCATTTGAAAAATTAATTTCTAATGGTGGTGTTAAAATTTTGAGAAGCATTTATGTTGCAAAAGGAAATGTCGTTTCAGTCCAAATTTTCTTTTCTAGAAAATTTTGGTCAACTTGAAAATTAGTTAAAGCACCTATTAAAAATGAAACAGAAACACTATAACATAAAAAAAAAAAAAAAAAATTCAGCTTATCTTGAGCATTATATACCAAGTTCTTGATTAGCTTAAACAGATTTTTTTTTTGTGTCAATAGTCAACTGTATATTATCCTACTTTTAACTTACACTATAGGGGAGGGGCCCAATTGAGCCCAAGAGAACCGATAGAGACTGAACCACCATTGAACCAAACTGGTGCATTATGCAACCATTTGGATTTTTTATGAGTGACAAGATTTGAATCCTTAACCTCCCACCCCACATAACCTTTAAAGGCTTTATGGTGGCCAACCCAAGTTGATTAGCTTAAACAGATAGATTAGCAAATAATTGAAAATTTAATCGTAATTGCCGCCGTGTTTTAAGACATTTGATCGCAGAACATGCATTATTTGAGGTCTGCATCATATTTGAATTAGGTGAATAAGCAGCTGGACTTTCTGCACTATAAATTAGTAGTTCATAACTGAACCTCACAGCTGGCTTCAATTTCATGGGAAATTAGTAGTTCATAATTGCTCCTCCAAGCCAGATTCAAGTTCACGAGGAATAATAAAAAAAAATTCCAGCATTTCAATTAAAGTGAATTGAGTGGCCTGCTTGATATTAAAAAAGTTGTTTACCTAAAGCAAGGTTGTGATATTGACATTTGCCAACATTGTCCTGTGTTGTTATGAGTATGCTAAATTACCTAAACTTTTTAATAGGAATTCTTACCCAATTCAGCACATGCGGAATTGTACATGTACACTAGTCTTGTTTGTGGATTTGATTATAATACAAAGCTGACTCAATTTTGTCTTGTATCGTAACCATATTCATAGAATACTAATACTCAAAAATTGAAAGTTAAATGAGATAGCAGTTTGTGAACAATAGTAATACATAAAAAAGAAGTTAGATAAATACGATTTGACACATATCGAATTTGACACTAATAAAAACTAACATTCATTCACAATGTTTGCTTGCAAGCACAGAAGAGAATGCTAAGTCACTTTGCAGTTCCAACACACAACTCTCGCTAACAGAAACCACAAGAGAGTTGATGCATTATTCTTCACCTTTTATATTACCAGTGGAATGATGACAAAGAATAATTAAAAAAACAAGTTATAATGGTGATTTGCATTAACATTGCTCTTGTTTCTCTTTTTACACGAAGGAACACTATACTTCTTACTTTCTGAGTATAATTTTTGCCCATTGTCGTGATACAATTTAGTTGGTCATACCAAAATGACTATTTTTGAGAAACAAAATTAAGCTTCATTTGGTTAGTGGGACGAAAGATACCTAATATCTTTATCAAGTAAGAACATGCGATTTTTTTTTAGGTTGCAACCCAAATTAGCAGTTCAAGATAAGAAGTCAAAATTTGGTTAGTATGCATAGTTTTCTAGCTTTTGTTTACTAATAAAATAATGAAAAGCCAGGGAGTAATTGGCAAAACTCCATCGTAGTGTTGAATTTTTAACCTTCTTCCCACAATTGTTTATCAATTTTTCTAAAACCTTTCGGCAGAAAGAGGCGAATTTTGCACCAGCTCCCTACTTATCTTCTTTGCTTTTATGAAGAAAAGGTCCAAAGATGAACAGGAGAACTTTTGATGCTCTCTCCATTCCATCTAAGCTGGCTATTTAGTTTTAATAGTCCTAACTGTTTTATTTTTAAAAAAAAATTCCTTTGCTGCCTATTTTGCAAGCATTTATCAATATGGAAACTACGAATTATCGTATAAACTATGCAGTTCTTTTCCCGTGTATTTTATACGTTAAAGAACATAAATTTTCATTTATAAAATAATTGGAATAAGTAGAATAACCTATGTATTTTATTAATTAAGATAGGAATCTTTAGACAATCGATAAAGGACTTTGTCCTTAACACCCTCTTTTGTATGTAACTTGAGTTTTGTTAAAAGCAATAGGACTTATGAGACTTTTGTCCGACTCACATAGTTGAAAGCCAGAGGGATTATAAAGCATTTGTCCAGCCCATGTAATTGAGAGCCATGGAGCTTAAGGAAAATTTGTTAGACCCATGTAATTGAGAGACTATAGAACCAGAGACACATGTGGAGTGTTGAATGAAAGTGTGGTTTAGACTAAAGTCTAGCTTTGATATCATGTTAAAGAATATAAACTGCCATATCAAAATTAATTCGCAATGAGTGGACTGTATTAATTATGATTGGATTGCTCAGGTAATTGATGTGAGACTTTGTCCATAAAAACTCCCTTTCACCCATCGCACATCGATTATTCAAGCAATCCAATCCTAATTAACAAAGTACATAGGGCACTCTATTCACTGACAATTGATTTTGAGATAGAAATTCATGTTCTTTAACATAGTATTAAAGTTAGACAGTGGGTTTAAAGACATACATTCCCATTCAACTCTCCACAAGTGTTTCCGGTCAACTAAATAGGTTGGACAAATTTTTCATAAGCCTTGTGGCTTTCAATTACATGGCTGGACAAATTCTCCGTAAGCTTTGTGACTTTCAACAAACTTGGGTTATGTGTGAGAGGGGTATCAAGGGAAGGGAAGAAGTCTTAAATAAAGTTTCTATAGAAAATCATCCCAACTAGTAAAATGCATAGCGCACTCTATTCATTGCCAATTAATTTTAAAATGGAAATACATATTCTTTAAATTATAGATACTATGTAAATCATTCACATTCTAATTGGATAACAAGGCTATTACCTTTACTATCTTTCATTTACATATCATCATCATGTTAATTACCATTAGTGTTTCACATAAAATTCGCCATAAATGTTGCAATGACAAGTGTTCCTAAACCAAAGATGTTGGACAAGTCAATTTGGATTAACAGGCAATAATATTGATTTTTCAAAAATAAAGTGTAACAAAATTGTTGAACTCTCAAAACATTTTCAAATTGTCAATTATATATTGATATTTATCTTGTTTAAATTCCTTGGGATACATTAGTTAAGCTCAAATTTTTTGAAATCTAGGAGTTTTTTCTTATTGCCTTTCTTTTTTGAATTGCTAGCTTCTGGTGCTTCTTCTTCCTTTGCCTTTTACTCTGCCTCTAAGACGACCAACTGCAGAGATTCACATGACGAGTAATTTTACTTCGTTAGTTTTTAACTTTTTGCTCTCTCCCTCTGTCTCAGTTTACACATACATACACTCACCTCAATCCCTCCAAATTCTAGCATATAATATTGGATTCAACCTCTAAATTGTAGCTCAACTTTAAAAGGAAGAAAAAATTGGAACTTATTGTCTTTACCAAGGTAAGCAAAACTTTTTCGCCATTTGAGTTATATGTTGCTGGAATTGTAAAATGATGTTCGTGCATATATTAAATTGAAGTCTTATGATGTTATTTGACTGTAATGAAATTGATGTTGATGTTCTTAAACTTTATTGAGTCTTGGAAAGCTTTGCATGTTGCAGCGTGAGCTAGTTTTAGGAGAAATTAAAATCACCAATTCATGCATGTGCGAATTTTGGTAAATTGAATAATGAGCTTGATTGAGGAGCCTGGGGGCTGAATTGTATACGTATACGCTAGGCTTTTGGTATGTTTTCTGGTCGGATGGTGGGCAGTTTGAATGTTGGATTTAGTTGTGGTTTGTTTGAGGAAAGAACTATCTCCAACTTAACTAGAGATGTTCGTTCGGACAAATGAACCTCCTATTCGTTTGTTCAAACACCTCTAGAATGGAGTTCTTGTGCTCCAACTTAATTCAATCCGAATGAACCATAGTTCGTTGGACCAAACTTAGGGCTTGTCTAGCACATATTTTTTTAGCTTCTTTGGTTCGTTAGCTTGTTATCTTATCTTGCTTCCTTTGAAGTGTTTACCATATATAAGGTTGCTTTACTTTGGTTAAGTTTACTAGTTGAACATAAATTTGACGTATATTTCTTGTATTGTTCGGCTTATTGTAGGTGAAAAAACGTGATTTTTCATATTCTGATTACTCAAGTTAGTCTATCATTTTTTGGTTGATTGAGACAAGGAGTTCATATACACTCTGATTATTCTAAATGGTTTTTGAAATTACTTGTAAAATTGAAATGAATACTTGGTTTTTAAACTTTGGCACGAGTAAGTACATCTTTGTTGCCACTGAAGAATGTGTATAATGTGTATGTAATTTAATAGCATGTGAATTTGAGAAATGGGCATGATGTGTGCGTGACTTAATATAGCTTACGAATACCTTTTGACAAGATTAGTGTGTGTGTATGTGTGTAACTCTTTCGTAGGTTATAATACTGTGTGTCTATGTGTGTAACTCTTTCGTAGGTTCTAATAGCCGAAAACCTCTTTTTGGGGCTAGATCCAATACTAGTCAAGAAGATAATTTTGGATGCATGAACTTTATTATTGCCATGCTTGAATAAATGTGTTGGACTAACATACGTGGCCGGTAGATTGTACATGGACGTCTTGCTGAACTTGCTATGCTCACTCCATTATCATTCAATATTACAGATTGATATAGGTTCTCTCGTTGTGCAGGTAGACAAAGCTTGGGACGTCCAGTATCTAGTATTTTGCTTCTTGGAAGTCGTAGAAGCTTTTGGATACCTTGAAGATATGTTGAATATTTTTTTTTTTTTTTGTCAAAATGAAGATATGTTGAATATGTCTAGCTAGTTATCATCAAATGTGTTTGTGAGTTACTTATGGTATTAGTTTATTGTTTGTTATTTGAGAACTCATAGTATCGATCACTTCATGTTCGGAGTTAAAACTTTGTACACGGCGGATGCCATGGTCCTGGGATGCCTTCATTTGGCTAGGGTCAAGTCAATATATTTGTACAAAGTAAAAAAAAAAAAAAATCACCTTTCCCGCCAAGTAATCACTGTTTATTTGACCTAAAAATGGCTCACCAATTTTTGTTCAAATTTTTCGGCCAAGTAATTTTTTTTTTAGATTTCAAAACCCTTCTTCTCTCTCCTAACTTTTTTTTTGTTTGGTTACACTTTCCAAACTTTTTTTCTCGCTTGTTTTCTTTTTAAATTTCAAAATTATTCTTCACATCATTGTATGCTTGTGATTTAATAAACATCTGTTTCACAAAAGTTATTGTCAATGTAACGTATTTTGTTTTTCACAATTTTACGAATTTTTCGAATAAAATTTGAACAAAAAAATGCTATGTTTTGTAAATAATTATGTAAAAAATTTGAACGAGTTAGTACAAAGTTTTTAAACAATTTAAACACTTTTTCACAACAATTGTTTACTTTCTAAAGAAGTATTTTACAAAATTTTCACAATCAAAACACATTGTTACCATTTTAAAAGGTCAACGAAAATCTCCAAATAATTATTTAGAATAATTCTCCAAATAATTCATATTCAAGAAAAAAAGAAGAAGAAATTATATGCATAAAAAAAGAGTAAAGTATATGTCATTTTCCTAAATAATCTTTGCTAGCAGAATTAAGCATCTCCCACGATAAGTAATGATCATTATTAGCCGGCGAAATGAAATACAAAAATTAAAACAAAACCTCCTTCCAAAGACCCCGGTCCCCGCCAGCCACACTCACTCACTCCACTCTCTTTATCATCGAACAAGGATCAAGAAAAGTAATTCCCTTTCCTTTCTCCTCAATTCCCAAATCCCATTAAAACCCTATAATCCATTTTCTGTTTTTCTTTTTGTTTCTCTTCTTTTTCGGATTGAAGGGGGGAAAAAAAGGAAAAACAAAAAAATGCCGAGGGAAATTGTCACTCTACAAGTAGGGCAATGCGGGAACCAGATCGGTATGGAGTTTTGGAAACAACTTTGTCTCGAACACGGAATTAGTAAAGAAGGGATTCTTGAAGACTTCGCCACTCAGGTTCCTTTCATTTTTTTTTTTTTTTGCTACTGTATTTTGTTCTTTTTTAAATAGTTAATTATTTGTTTTCTTTTGGTAATTGATTTGTTGGGGGGGGGGGGGGGTTTGGGTTTATGTTGCTGCTATGTTTGTATTGACAGAATTGTTGTGAAAAGGACACAAATGGGAAAGAAGAGTTTGAATTATTAATCAAAAAAATGTTTTTTTTTTGTGGTGTTGTACTTGGTGCATTAGATGTTGTACCCCGGTTGAGCTAGGTTGTAAAGACTTGGGCTTTCTGATGGTATCTTTGAGTTTTGGTGATTTTGTGCTGTCTTAGACTAAGTTTGCTTTGGTGGTTCATTGCCATTGTAAGAATTGGAATTGTATTCCTCAGTATTTATGCAGACTTTCTGGCAAAAATGATTGCAATTAGAAAATCCTGTTTCAGTTCCTGTAAGAAATTAAATACAGAATGAAGAGGGGGATTTTTTTTTTTGGGGGGGGGGGGGGGGGGTGTTTGTGATTAGTAGATATGCGAAAACGGAAGAAGCACAAAAATTGGAATTTTGAATTTGAGTATGTTCAAAGTGTTAGAAGAGATTAAGTAGTTGTGGTTGCACGAACCGGAAATAAAAGTTTATGCTGGGAAAGAGGAATTTGGCTGTTTGGCTTCAGAAGGCTCAATTATATCATTCCTGACGCTGAAGAATGAGAAAGGAAAACGAGAAGCAATTTGTTGCTTGAAGTGTCAGTTTTAAGGGGGCAAAGAGAATCTAATGTTACCAGTATATAATTTGGAGTTGGATTTTGTGTGTTAATCAATTTGTAACTTATTGGGATAGCATTTTGTTCATATCTAGATGCTGGTATGGGTAAATGGTTTTGGGGAAGTGGGGAGGGGATGGTCTTGCATTGTCAGATTTATTGTAGGATTTGTTAGCCATTAAGGAAGTGAAAATGCAGGAAAAAGTTATTGATTTTGGTTGAATGTATCCAACCAATGGTTAAGAAGGTCTGGATACAATGTGTTCAGTCAAACGTGGCCATGTTTACCATATATGCAGGCTGCAGTATCATGCTATGTTTCTTTGATCTCATGCCATATTGAGAATTTTACTTTTATTAACTCTAATTATGATTGCACATGAACATAGTGCTCCATGTTTAATTTCTGGTATGAAATTGTGAAGGGAGGTGACAGGAAAGACGTATTCTTCTATCAAGCTGATGATCAGCACTATATACCACGAGCTTTACTGATGGATTTGGAGCCCAGGGTGATTAATGGCATACAAAATGGTGAATACAGGAATCTCTACAATCATGAGAATGTATTTATTGCTGATCACGGAGGAGGAGCTGGGAACAATTGGGCAAGTGGATATCATCAGGTTAGTGCTGGTATCTGTTAGCCATCATTGAATGAAATTAGTTCCTATGATAACACACCAAAGAATTTTTAACTGTGTGGGATTATCTTTAGGCCTCAACTTGTCTCTTCAGAAAATTTTGTTTGGAATTTGATGAAAGCAATGTATATAGATTATAAACTCTATTTACTGTGCTTGCTCCTAATTTTGCCTCATTCTAGCCAGTTTGGATATGCAGGAATATGATCAAATAATCTAATTATTGCTTAACAACCTATTTAGAAAAATGCATAAATCAATCAATGCTTTTGTAATGACAGTTTATTATATAATCTGAATTGTTTAGTATGCATACCCATGCAATTTACTTTGATGATTGTCCCTCTAGTGAGGGATGGCTTAAATTTTCCCATTGCTTCATCTAATAAGCCATTTTGTACCTGGTTTTCCTTGTATTGCACTACAAACAAAATTTTGCCTATTTTGCCAGTGTGGAACTTCAGGAATGCCTATTTCTGTGTTATCATGACCATATTTTGATACAGCTTGGATACTTGATTTCAATACCTAAAATTTTTTGAAAATTGTGTCTGATCAGGGTAAGCAATATGAGGAGGACCTGATGGACATGATTGATAGAGAGGCAGATGGAAGCGATAGTCTTGAGGGTTTTGTTCTATGCCATTCCATTGCTGGAGGAACGGGCTCAGGTCTGAATCCTATCACTATGTGGGTCCAAGTTGCAGAGTCTCTTCATATTAATATGTTTCTGAACTTTGAAATTTCGTATTGTGTAACCTTGGTTTAGAGCACAATTTCTGTTTTACATATACAATATTGTTTACATTGTGAAGTCTTGCTCCTTGCCAACTTGTTCTGCAAAAAGCCTATACCGACAGCTCAGATAATTTTATGCTTTTTTTTTTGTGTAATTAATTACACCCGATTATGCTTATATGCTTCAACATATTGGGAGTCCTGTAGCAACATTTGATTGTCAGAGTGTCTGCAAATTTTATTCCTAGCAGTTCTATTATTGTTTTGTGTTATGGGATGATAGAATGAGCACTTTTTTGCCTACGAGCTGAATAGTTCACTTGCCATGTTAGTTGTCCATCAACTGCTTTGTTTGGTGCAGGTATGGGTTCATACCTGTTGGAAACTTTGAATGATCGGTACAGCAAAAAACTTGTTCAGACATACAGTGTGTTTCCTAACCAGAATGAGACAAGTGATGTGGTGGTGCAGCCTTACAACTCCCTCTTAACGCTTAAGCGACTGACACTAAATGCTGATTGTGTTGTTGTTCTTGATAATACTGCACTTAATAGAATTGCTGTGGAGCGCCTTCATATTACTACTCCCACATTTGCACAAACAAACTCTTTAGTTTCCACCGTGATGTCAGCAAGTACTACAACATTGCGTTATCCAGGATACATGAACAATGACTTGGTCGGCCTTCTTGCTTCTTTGATCCCGACTCCAAGATGTCATTTCCTAATGACAGGATACACGCCGCTCACTGTTGAACGCCAGGTTAGATTTCTTTCCTCATTATCTACTTAATGCTTTCTAGATAAGTATCTTCGCAACAACTATTGAAGTTGGGGGCAGCAGTAGACTTAATTTTTAGTCTGATAGTTGATGTGCATAAAAGCTCATGAAGTTTTCTTAGTTCTATGTTAGTAATATTGGTTTTGTCTGACCTTATAGAGAGAAGTGAAGTTTTGATGTGGGGGCTGATAAACTTGACGTCTGGGGGCTAGGTGCAATGGAGGAGTTTCTGCACTATCTTTTAAACTTCAGGCTAGACATGATAACGACAGAGTGACTTGGAGTGGAAATGACTTGGTCAGATGTTTCTGTGGAAGCTTTCCATGGTGATTTGCATTAGGTGGAAAGGACGACTTTCCTGGGAGTTAAGGGCGGTAAACGAAAGCCTCCACTAGAGTGGCTTCTTTCACTTAGGAAGCTACTGAAGTTGCATTCTAATTGGTGTTTACTTCAGGATGAGAAGGATGATTTACATATTTCTTGGTTTATTAACAAAAAGGAATTATTACTCCATTCCAAGATATTAAGTTCTTTGTGGTGAATTATATCAGCAATCTAGCACATTTAGTATGTTGGCATGCCCTTATTTTTTGAAATTGAGAAATACTAACTATATCATGGATATTGAATGAAATTTTATTGCCTATAGTTATAGGCAACACAAAAATTTTAACATAGGTTAGTTTCTCTGCCATCAGTACTTTTGTTTTAATATTTGAGTCCAATGTGTATAAATATAAAAAATATAACTTGTATTAATCATAGATCGTTTTAGCTGACCTTTTTACTTTGGTACCTTAATGTTTTGCATATATATTTATGTGCTTGATCAGTTTCTGTTTTACTTATTTGTTCAGATTTTCATTAATGAATATGTATGTATTGGTGTTTTATAGAACATATCATATGACTGGTATGAATTTAGTGTTAGTGTTATAAAAATACTTTGTTCTTTTAGAGAACATATGGAATTTAACTTCTATGCAAGTAATATTACAGATTATCATATTTACATGTGAAATTCAAAAACTTAACCAAGATGTATATGGATGAAACAGCGATTGATAGTCTTAGATTATCATATTGACATGTGAAATTCAAAAACTTAACCAAGATGTATATGGATAATACAGCGATTGATAGTCTTAATTGTTTGACAGTATTTTGGTTATTTGGTTAATTTAATGTAGATTGCTAACCCCATTCAAGAGGGTTAAGATTAGAATGAACAAGAAGTAGAGTCTGATGTCCATCAAATTATTTTACAGGCTAATGTGATTCGCAAAACAACAGTATTAGATGTGATGAGAAGACTTCTTCAGGCAAGTGTAACAGCCCTCAGTTGTACTTTCTCAAGGACTATGTTGGATATAGCGATAATGTGGCAGATACTTTTTTCTGTTGCAGACAAAGAACATTATGGTCTCATCCTGTGCTCGAACAAAAGAGGCTAGTCAGGCAAAATACATATCCATTTTAAACATTATACAAGGAGAAGTTGATCCTACTCAGGTAATTATGGTATAATTCTATAGTTACTTCAACTAATCAATCTTGCAACAAGTCACATAGAAAACAGCATAAAACACAGGATTTTAGTACTTGAGTGCATGTGTCTCTGTAATGACATTGTTAGACTGCCCACACAAGGATGTTCAAGGGGCAGTAGTAAATATTTCTTGTGAATGCCCTTGTAAGTTCTCATGCAGCGACTACTTGCTCAGCATCTTCTTTTAAATTCGTTTGTTGCATTTATTTTTCTTTTTCTTCCCCATGGCAGTTTTAAATGACATTGCGTGTTACCACTTTAAGTACCTTTGTGTGAATATTGAAGCGTTGAAGCATTAACAATTCCTAAGCCAGGCCAACATTGTTAATTATTTACTACTCAAGTTGTTTTAGAAAAAGGGCCTGATGTTGGACAAATTGATTTTTGTCTTGTCATAAACCCCCTTTTTTTTTTTTTGTTTTTGGGGGGGGGGGGGGGGGGGGGGAGTGTCAAGAAATCACATATATCAGACTGAAGCAAATCTATTTAAGGCACTTTCAATTGATTCGTCTCAACTCAAAGGAGAAAATTAGTGCTTGATTTCTTTTTTAATTCATATTTGCTTGGGCATTTCATCTAGTCTCTAACTCAGAAAGTTTTTGGAATTTCAAAATCATATGCTCAATTTGGATAGCGTTCTTGGGACAGATCTTACCATCATAAAGTTGTGAAATTTTGGTTATCTATCATGTAGATTTGCTATCGGTTATGGTTCTTGGTGTTTTTTGAGTCTAATACTAATTTGTGTGTTGGATCTTGCCAAATTCAGGTTCATGAAAGCTTGCAGAGAATTCGTGAAAGAAAGTTAGTTAATTTTATTGAATGGGGACCTGCAAGCATCCAGGCATGTCTGAGAACCACTTTAAATTTTGGATTTGGTTTGGCTTTTGCTTTTTGAGCTTATAAGTGTCTTTTCACTTCATTTGGTAGGTTGCTCTCTCAAGAAAGTCTCCTTATGTTCAGACTGCTCATAGGGTGAGATCTTACTTTGTCATTATTATTTTCAGTGTTTAAACTTTATGGTTCTTCAAGTTAGCTGAAGAGCAGAAGAGCATGCTATAACTTGCATATTGATAGCATTTAGTTTTGTTCTTGAATGAAGTCAAGCCTGTGTAGCTCTGTTTGAAGCTTTATGAGTTACATGGTTGTTAAGAACGAGGTTTTTACTTGTGGTGGCAACTTTGGATAATTAATGTCACTTATTCTGATATTTCCATGAGGCTTACTTAAACAAAAATTTCAACAAGCTACTAGGTTTATGAGTGATATGGTACTTGTTCAAGTGGAAAAAAGTTTTTGTTTAGATTGAACTGTATATTTAGATAAATCAAGCAAGCCCAAGCAATGCAATTTTTAGTTCCGCTTAGCTTGTCTTCTGCCCAAGCTCAGTGTTAAATGTCTTTTTATTCAAAATTTTATCTTTAATTTGGAATTTTTCTTGTCATTCTTTGCTGGGAATAGATGGATTAGAGTTGGATTAAAAATGACGCTCTTAAAACTAAATGGAAAACAAACAGATGAGCTGACTTTTGCCTTTTGATTTTTCAGGTTAGTGGTTTAATGCTAGCCAGTCATACTGGTATCCGCCACTTATTTGCCAAGTGTTTGAGCCAGTACGAGAAGTTAAGGAAGAGGCAAGCCTTTCTTGACAATTACAGGAACCATCCAATGTTTGCTGTAAGTTGCTTTTCTGTTATGTCTTAGTTGTCCTGGTTGTTGAATCTAAAGTATCAATTCATGTGTTGTTGATATCATGGTAATCTTAGGACAAATTTTAATTTATGTAGTTCAATGGAATACCTGGAACATTCTTGCCGCAAGTTTAGACTTTTTGAAATTTTTGTCTTTGTTATTCTACCTTTTGAACCTCGTTCTATCATGCATTGGACTTGCTCTACCTAAACTGTGAGACTTGGGCAGGACAATGATCTTTCAGAATTTGATGAATCTAGAGATATAATTGAGAGTCTTGTTGATGAGTACAAAGCTTGTGAATCGCCAGATTACATCAAGTGGGGAATGGAGGTAAATATTCAAATTCATAGAAGGAATTTGTTCCTTTATGAACCCTCTTATTTCTAGTTACTAATGGTGTATTTGCTTGTCTAGGATCCGGACCATATTCTCACAGGGGATGGAAATGCTACTGGAACAGTGGACCCAAAGTTAGCAGTATAAACTAAAACAGTTAAGCTTCAATCGCTCGTTGAGCCTTGCAGGGAATTTTTTGTCATCTCTTATGATTAATATTTAAGTCTGCCCTGTAATTTTTTTAAATGGTCAGGCATGTTAATTTTTTTTTCCCTTATTGAACTTTGCATTATCCTGTTCTCAGTTGTTGCTTTCGGTACTTGAGCAGCATTAATTAATGCTTTTCACAGTTTTGCTGATTGATCAAATATTGGTTACAATTATGGTGTAAGTTGCACACAAAAGTGAATGCTGGTTTTGCCTCTCTCTCTCTCTCTCTCTCATGTTTCTACATTATTGTTCTACCCGGCTATTTGCCCCTTGCTGAAGTTACTTTCATATTAATGAGGTTGATCAAATTATTAGGTTGTTTTCGTTCTTGCTATGAACTTGTCGAGTGCAATGAAAAATTTTGTTTTTTAGTGATATAACTTTTCCTTTTCCCGTCAATAGAGACTGTAAAGTTCCAATGGTCTTTCTTGTTCCTTATGATGGTTATTTTAGGGTTAGTTCATTGTTGTTCATCTTCTTCATCATCTTGGCTGTGATGCAGCTCTTTGGAAATGCCATCTTATAATGCATTCATTGGTGTTAGCAGGATACATTTCAAACTGAGCGAAGAAGCAGATATAATTCGATTTATATTGATTTCTGGATTGCTGTTTTTTGTGTTCTATTTGTTCAATCTTCAAGAAAGAGGGCCTGGAGAATGCAGGATGTCCATTTTATATCACGGCTGTGAGATATTAGTTTAGTGTTTACATGTAGTGTATCGTTTTATTTTTGGTGATTTAAGTGTGAAAAAGTAGATGACAAATAGTTTGCTTTCGGAGTTGTTAAAGGAAAAACAGCTAGTGGCATTTGCTGATTGACTTTGACTTCAATCAATGACGATTATCGCTTTACTGTTGTTTCTGAACTTTGCTGAGAAATTCAACTACTGAACAACGTAAGACAAGGGTGCAAAATGAAAGTTGATGTTGCAATATTCCTTAACTGTGGCCTCTAAAGTCGACAAAATATTTTGAGTTTTCACGTCTAGCTTTCAACGAGTTTAAAAGAAAATTTGGTAGCATTTCTCTTGACAATTGAACTTATGTGGCTTTGTTTTTAGCTATTCCCTTGGACATTAGCTTCATATCCGATGTAGGATAATTGGTGTTGCAATGTGATTAAGCATAAACTTGGATGCTTAACCAAGTTTAGTAGCTTGACAAAAAAATTTTGCTTTAAACATGACAGACTCACGTGTAGCATAAATGAGATTTTGCAATAAAATCACAAGAGAAAGACAGTTTAGCCGTTGCCAATTAATGCCAAATAGCACAAATATAGAATTTTAGCACCTTTCAGTTGTCCATAATAAATAATCAGTGATGTAAAAGGAAAACCTTTTGCAGATGGATACAAAAAAATAGCATTTAAATGATTTCACCCAATTACATATAAAAATTGACTTTTCCAAAAGGTCCTTCAACTTGAATTTCCACAAATTTCACTTCCCCAGAATTTCCTCAAAATTAGGTTTTTGTAAGTTTTTTAATAAGATATAACATTTGATGGCCACCACGCACTCATAAAGGATCCAATTCTACCAAAATATATAAATAAAAAGATAATATACCACACCATGAAATTTTCAAAACTTTGCTTTCCTAAAATTATAATTATCTAGTGCTTTATCATTTATTTAGAATTATGATCGATTCACTCTGCTACCCAGAAAGTTACAATATTTTAAGTTTTTGTATAGAAATAATAAGCACAAATAGCAAGGGCTTTTATCTAAAGCCAAAAAAAAAAAAAAAAGGAAAAAGTGTACGAATTAAAAAGGGCAATAAATAACTAACCCAACTTGGTTGGATTGGTCATCACAAAGCCTTTAAAAGGTTAAGTGGGATGAGAGGTCAGGAGTTCAAACCCTGCCTCCCATCAAAAAATCCAAATTGGTGCATAATGCACCCGTTTGGTCCGATGGTGGTTTAGTCCCCATCGGTCCCTTGGGCTCAGTTAGGCCTTTGGTTTACTGTCCCTTGGGACTCAGTTTGGCCTCCCCAAAATAGTATAATCATTTTCCTTTATTTATTTTCTATAATTTTTTTTTAAATTGTATTAAACAGATGGGGAAGAATCTGGGAAATTGATTAAAATATTTTTTAAAAAAAATTTATACCGCGTTTGTGGCTACTGTAGAGAAATTTGTAAGTTATATGCCCACTGCGTTTGGCAAACGCGGTGGGCCTTTTTTTTTTTTTTATTTATGCATCGCCGCGTTTCGCAGACGCGGCGGGCCCGCCGCGTCTGCGAAACGCGACGAGCAACAGACCCGCCCAATTTTGCGTGCATTTTTTTTTTCAGTTGTGCGTTTCAGTTTTTTTTTTTTTCCTTTTTGTTAGGATTTTAATTTTTATTTAGGGTTTAGGAAATTAAGTTTAGGATATAATAACTTTTGGGTTTAAGAAAGTTTTAAAGATTATTTTTTTGATAAATTTATAAGCTAGTTTAAATTATATATTTATTATATAGAAGGATTGTTAGTAAATTGTAAAATTTTATATTATAAATAATAAATCCGTAGACATCAATTATGTAAAAATTAAATATATTCCAAATGTATAATAACTTTTCAGATTTAAAAACTAATTATTTCTCAATTTTTATTTTTAGTATTTTCATAATGCGTGATATTTGTAGGGTTTTATTTCGATTGTTTTAAGAATTATGTGAAAGTTAATTTTTACCTTTAAGTAAAATGGCAAAATACTTTATAATTAAATCTACAAGTATAAAATTTATCAAATTGTATAAAAATAAAATTCATATTTACAAATATACAAATTCTCAAACACCCCTAACGTCGACGGAATTGTTGTTCATTTGGGTCTCGCGGCGTCGACGAGCAGCAAAATCTTCTCGGCCTCCTAATCTGGCGTCGGGCATGCACCTCAAGATGGGCTGACGGCTCATCTTCGTGGATCTCATCATCATCTGATTCTTCGACATCATCGGTATCTTGAATATGCTGATGGACCATGGTAGAGGTGGATGGACCCGCGGTAGCTATGTGCAAAGAAGGACCCGGGGTGAAAAATCTGGATGGATCTGCATCATAAAATCCACCGGCATGACTGTCGAGGAAACTGAAAATATGGGGTGCAACTCAGATCCAGTAGAAAGTGAAGCTGAATGTGGCTGGTGGCCAGCGGCAGAAGTACCACCCGTGTGCATAGCTAAAGAATAGTATGGATCATATACACCGGCTGTACTCGCTGAATGTGGGATCTGTGCACTACCATGAGACGTATAAGCATAGTAACCAGTAGGGGTTACCTGCTCATCTCGTGGAACCTGATCATGAAATTCCATGCCGGTGACGATGTCTATCTCCACGAGACGATGTGCCAGCCTGACTAGGGACATGACTGACTGGCCGCTGATAACGAGAGCTGCGCGATGTAGATGCGCCAGTGTCCCCTCGAGGATCTGGGCCCACAAACATGCGATCTGAACGCTGTAAGTACTGCATGGACCCAAAAGCCTCGTCCCTAATCATCGTCAAACTAGGATGAAATGTATCGTCGGGGTGAGTATGACGAAAACCGGTCACTGACATGTCTCCAATTCTGTGCATGCTGCTCATCTGTAAAAGAAATAAATTGTAATGATTAGTAATTCACTCATATGACTTATGATATAAAAGATAAAATGTTAGATCTAAAAAGATTTAACGACCATGTACTCATACTGTTCGGAAATGCCCTGCAGCCCTTCACGCTGAGTCTGATGGACGGGAGGAGTGATATATAAGACTGTGTGGCGATGATACCAACGCAGATACTCGGTCGATGATCGTAGTGTATCCGTAGGCTCTCCTGTAACAACCGAACGTGCACGTAAATTCCAATAACCAATCCAGTCCCTGTGAAAATGATTCCAATCCCGTCCATCATGTCCTGCCAGTCCAAGTGAATGCAATCCGCCGCGATCAGTGTCAACATCTTCTGGAATATACTGCCGTAGTCCGAACTGTCTCATGACACGATCCGGAAAATGAAACTCAACAATATGCCAAAATATCAGCAGGACTCTAGCCCTCCAAATGTGTGCACTCGCTGTGCAATAATGAGGTAGAGATGCTAGCATATCGTCGCTATATGGCATCCATATGAACTGCAATAAATTTTCAATCGTCATTTACATATAACATATCAAAAAGCATATAGGTAATATTTAAAAAATATGATTGTCAAAATACCTGATCGGGGTGTAATAGGGACAACTGATCTCTATAGTAACTGGCTACATGCTGAGGTGCATAACGAGTAGTACGCTGAGTCACCCATATACCTCCTCTAGGATAAGCACCTGGCGGTCGTGGCTTCAAGTGATCTGAGGTCGGATGGTCGGAAAACGCTCCCACGCCCAAAGCTATTAAAATAAGACAATTAGACTCTTAAGTTGTAAATAAAATTGTACTACAACGTATACGGTAACTGTTAATTATTTTACCTGAAGTAGCATGTATGGCCCTGCTGTGGTCTTAGTACTGGCATGTGATGCATGGCACATACGGTGGTACAAACAGGCGAGTACGGCACTCCCCCAACTGTACTGTCCCATCGCCTCCAAATCTCTCAAAATATCCAACCACGAAATATGTACAACATTTCCGCATATATCTGCAAATAACTGTCCACCAAATAACATCAAAATATACATACGGGCATACTGTCGAACCATCTCAATAGTAGCATCTGGTGGTAGTGGATGATCATGTAAATAGTCGGCCACACCCTTGAGCTTCATCCGTGCCTCCCTGAAATGAGCTGCTGGAGGCAAGAATCCCAACAAATCATGAACCAACTCCCGTCGCTCCTCACTGCTCCGTGAACGGTGGACTAATGTAACTGGTAAACCATCCACACGTAAGCCCCACAACACCTCCACATCCTGTAAGGTGATGGTAGCCTCACCAATACTGACAGGAAGATGAAATGTGTGTGTCTCCTGCCTCCAGCGCTCAATAAATGCAGTAATAAGACCATGATCCAAGTTGAATGAACCAACTCGGCAAACCCCTCCAAGTCCGGCAATATCAATAAAGTGAAGAACGCGGGGGTCAATAACCTTCATCAACTGCCAAAAATGTCGGTCGCACCTCTTGATATCGAGCTCACCACGCTCACCGTGAAATATCGCCGTAGATCTATGATAAGGCTGAAGCTGTAAAAGAGAATCATCTATAGGACCCTGAGTGGGGGCTGAGGTGCTCGCGTGCACGTGCTCCATATCAACTCACACCTACACATATAAAGAATGAACAAAATATCAATAATAAATATAATATTTAAATTCTCATTTAAATGTACAAAAAATATATATATACATATATATATATGCATACAAAATGTACAAATTATTAATGCTTGAATCATAAGTAATCAAAACACATAGTATAGACTTTAAAACCCTAAATCCTAAATCTTGGACCTATAACCAAAAAACTAAAAACTAAAAACTAAAACCTAAATCATAAATTCTAAACCCTAAAGATTTAGCTAATAACCAAAAAATCTAAATCGACAAAAACTAAACCCTAAAAACTAAATGACAAACCCTAAACCCTAAACCCTAAACCCTTAACTAATAATCTAAATCTAAACCTTAAAACTTTAAACTTTAAAACCCTAAACTTTAAAACTCTAAACCGCCACAATTATAACCTAAACCCTAAAACCCTAAAAAAAACTTAAAATAACTAAAAACTCTAAACCCTAAAAACTAAATGACAAACCCTAAACCCTAAAACTCTAAACCGACAAAAACTAAACCCTAAAAACTAAATGACAAACCCTAAACCCTAAAACCCTAAAAAAAAACTTAAAATAACTAAAAACTCTAAACCCTAAAAACTAACCCTAAAAACTGAATGACAAACCCTGAACCCTAAAATCCTAAACCCTAAAATTCTAAACCGACAAAAACTAAACCCTAAAAACTGAATGACAAACCCTAAACCCTAAAATCCTAAACCCCTAACTAATAATCTAAATCTAAATCTTAAACTTTAAAACCCTAAACTTTAAAACTCTAAACCGCCACAATTATAACCTAAACCCTAAAACCCTACAAAAAATTTAAAATAACTAAAAACTCTAAACCCTAAAAACTAAATGACAAACCCTAAACCCTAAATCCTTAACTAATAATCTAAATCTAAACCTTAAAACCTTAAACTTTAAAACCCTAAACATTAAAACTCTAAACCGCCACAATTATAATCTAAACCCTGAAACCCTAAAAAAAACTTAAAATAACTAAAAACTCTAAACCCTAAAAACTAAATGACAAACCCTAAACCCTTAACAAATAATATAAACCTAAATCTTAAAACCCTAAACCGCAACAATTATAACCAAAAGCCTAAAACTCTGAAAAAAATTAAAACCTAAACAATTACAAACTAAAAAAACTAAAAACTAAAAAACTAAATGATAAACCCATGTATCTAAAAAAAAAAACTACAATGAGTTTTTTTTATTAAATAGCAAACCCCGTGCAAGGGAGAAGGGCGCCACCCTTAAATTTTATTCACTTGATAATTTAAGAGGGGGGCATCAACCTTACCTCTACATCACAACACAAAAACACGCTTAAAGAGCAAAATAAATAAGGAGTATATACTCCCTTTTACAATGAACATAAAACCTACATTGCTAACGGTTAAAATATCCACTAAAAGGACAATTCGGTGCCGTGTGTCCGGGTTGTGAACAATTACTACATCGACGTGGTGCATCGGGGCATCTACGATCCATCTGATTCCGAATCCTTGCAGTTCGTAATGGGCCCTGGTCGCCTTTGTTTTAGACGACTAGTATTGATTGTCAAATTGAAGTGCGACGGCGGCCAATAATTTTGATCATTGAGAGGATAGAATTGATGTCCAAATGATGCTTGATATGAATCATACTTATATTCATTCCCGACCAGATCCATGGGGTTTATTCCACTGATAGAGCATGCTGTCATCGCGTGCGAACAAGGAAAGTGCAGTAGTTGAAACTTTTGACACGTGCACTCCCGTTTGCTAAGGTTTACAATTTGACGTTTTCCGCCTTCGTGACCGCGCCTATGCCCAGTAATGATGCAAAAAATACCTTCTGCATGATTATATATTCGAACCTCGTGATTCTTACCTTTTTTCTCATTGAGCACATATTTCTGCCAACTATATTCTGGCAGTGGGTACCGTACATCACAAGCTAACTTCACATTCTTAACAAACATTTTCACCGTTTGGCTCAATGTGAAGCGAACACATGCAGTAATAGGTAACAATCGGGCATCCCTCAGCAACCTGTTGAAACACTCAGCTATATTTGTCGATGTATGACCCCAACGGCTTCCATCGTCCTTGCTTAAGGCCCATTGTTCGGGTCTAACATTTGTGCCTGTCAGCCAATTGTAAGCTTCTTCATTCAAATTTCGTATTTGATCCATGTAGTGATCGTACTTGTAAGGTTGGTTGGCTTTTCCAGCTGCCATTACAAGCTTCTTCAACCTAAACAATTACATATTATGAGTGCATCACCCAAAGATTTTTTTAAAAAATAACCTTAAAAATTAGACATTACCTTTCATTCTTAAATTTTTGTGTGAAATTACTTTGTACGTGCACAAGACAGAAGCGATGTACTCCATTTGGTTCCCGCCACTCCGGAAGCGTCGTCATTGCATGAATAATTGATTTGTGCCGATCCGATATGACACATACTTTTTGAATGTTGCCACAAACATGAATGCGCAATAACTTCATGAACCATGACCAACTTCGATTGTTCTCCTCGTCAACAAGGGCGAAAGCTAGCGGCAACAGGTGATTGCATGCATCGTATCCGACAGCAACAAGTAATTTTCCTTGATACGCTCCTTTCATGAAAGTGCCATCCACACATATTACCGGCTTCATATGTTGGAAGGCTTGAATAGCAGGACTAAACGACCAAAATACATAGTCGAAAATAAAATTGTACGGAGTGCTGTCAATATGTGGTTCCCAAACAACAACTGTCCCTGGATTGCTACGTTGTAATTCCGCCATATATCTTGGAAGGATATGTATTGACGACGGCCAGTCTCCGTAAAGCATATCAATTGCAATACGACGACCATACCAAGCTTTCCTGTATGAGACATCGCAATGCAATTGTTGCTTAATTGTTGCTTGAATATCCTTCACTTTGAACATTGGACCGTTACTAATATGAGGTAAAATATGTTCAGCAATTAAATCGGCGCTCAACTGGCGGTGATCATTCCTATTGCATATTCGAGCACATGTATGTTCATCTGCAAGAGTAACTATCATCCACATATTATGAGATTTACGCAACGTAGCTCTCAATTGCCAATTGCAGGGAGGTGTCGAAGTACGAGCCCTGCATCGAACATACCATGTTGTTGGAGTACTCTCTCGAACTCTGTACTCTCTGTTTTCCCTAATGGACCACTTTTTCACCGCTTTTATAACTTTTTCTTTATCATCAAACAACATGCCTAATCGAATGTCTCCCGTCTGCTCATTCCACAGATTAAGTTGCTCAACGGTACTCCCGGTTAGGGGGTCGAACTGTAACATTGCATCTACGCCAGCATCGTATTGAAGTGTTCCAGGATCGTAACCCGTCCACGCTGAACTAGGACCGAAATCGGAATGTCTTCGTGCATCTTCCTGTCCTGTAACATTATATCCCTGTTCCATTTCATCTTCGGACTCGTCTTCTTCCGGTTCCGGTTCAGAGTCCATTTCAATATCGTCAACGTCGATTTCCGGTTCGGCAGTCGGAATATTGACTGTATCATAATCGTCGCTTGCACCACCAAACTCTTCTGCAGAGGACATATAAATTCTCGCTGCGCTGCTACTAGGGCGATTGTCGACACGGTGCCTACTACCTCTCCTACGTCCTCTTCTACTTGGTTGGACAGCTCCTATATCTAAGTCAATATACTGACCTCTGGACGTATCAGTTGCCCACGTTTCTTCCATTGCCAATGTGCCACGTACAGTAGTGCATTCTTCAAGATAAGAGCTAGCAAATTCATTGCCTTGAGGATGCTGTTGTTCTACTTGTCGGATTTCTTCAACCTCAACATAGATTTCAGTTGGTTCCCGAGTGTTTACTTTAAAATAATACATCGTGTTTACTCCATCATCGTCTTCCAAAGGTGTTGCACTAAATATACCTTGTTGTTGAAAGCAACTCCTATGTATCAAACTGATTTTGTATCTATTTCTATCTACATTCATGGCATTATAAACTCTATCAACCAACTCCTGAAAGCATACCCTTTGCCGAAGGAATATAACTTTTTTCGGCATAGGCGGGTCATACAACATTGATCCTCCCGCATACACGATTTTTCCTCCCCAATAGAGATGAATTGCTAAAGTATCATCGTTTGACATTTTTGACCTAATATAACCAATGTGCAACTAAGTAAGATTCATAATTTTTACAAAATGTAAGCGTAATTAATCATGAAATATTTATAAAATTCACAAGTTCAAATTTAATTATGCAAATCGTGCCACGATCACATTTCCAAGTGGATCAAGCCTGCCATACGGTTTAAGGCTCCCGAACCTTCAAACTTAGGGACCCAAAAGTAACAAACCCGTCAATTCCAAGGGCTCCGGTCGATGGTTCGAGTGATCCCCTAGACACCGCTACATGCACGAATGCGATGGCCGCATGTCCAGACAGATTGGTCTTAGTCCTAAAGGGATGGGTGGGTGGCAACCACCAAAAGATAAAAAGGATAAAAAGTATCGAATGCATGTATGGAGTGCTCTTTATGAGAGGAAGGAATGCAAGCGCAAGTAAATAAATAGTACATACATCACATAAGTGGTCAATTCATAATTTTCATAACTTATACGGTCAATTCATAATTTTGAAAAAAGTCATGTCCAAAATCAAATTTTTCAAAATTTAATAGGGCAAAAGCAAATAGTTAAATTTTTGGACTCCAAATCTAATTATTTATTAATTTAGGTCACAATGTAATTATTTAATAGTTTAGGGGCTAACTCGTAATAATTTACAAGCGCTCACTAATATTGCAACTCTCTGAAATTATAATCACCAAAATGTAAACACGCAACAATTTTTGGGGTCAAAATTAAATTACGTACAAGTTTCTAAGCCAATTTACAATTATGTAAAAGTTCAGGGGATAAGAGTTATAATTTTTATAAATTATAGGAGACAAAATATAAGTATGCAAAATATTTCGACCAAATTTTATGTATGTAGCGATTTCGGGTCAAATTTATAAAAATATATTTTTTGGGGCCAAATCAGAATTTTGCCAAAATTATGAAGGTAAAAATGTAAATTTTCTAAACTTATAGGTTCAAACTTGAGTTATGTAAAACTTTCGGGAGCATTTTATAATTATGTATAACTTTGTGTACTAAAGTGTCATTTTTCTAAATTATAAGGGTAAAAATGTAAATTTTCATAACTTATCCGTTCAAACTTTAGTTATGAAGGCTATTTTATAATTTTGTATAACGTCATACGCTAAATTGACATTTTTCTAATTTACGGGGGCCAAAATATAAATTTTTTAAACTAATGGGGTCAATTTTAATTTCATATGAGTTTCGGGTCTTATTTACAATTGTGTTTAATTTGTTGGGTAAAATCGTAATTTTTCTAAAATACTAGGGTCAAAATGTAATTATGCACAACTTATGGTGTCAACTTTTAATTTTTTCGGTTCAATTTATAATTATAATAACTTTACAAGGCCAAATTGTCAATTTCCTAAAATATAGGGGCCACAAAATTCAATTCCGTATAATTAACAAATATGTTATACTCAACAAATCTAACACACATTAAACTAATAAATTAATAATTAACAAAAATATTAAACTAACATTAAACTAATAAATTAACATTCAACAAAATATTATACTAACATAACATTAAACTAATAAATTAACATTCAACAAATATATTATACTAACTAACATTAAACTAATAAATTAACAATTAACAACAATATTATACTAACTAACATTAAACTAATAAATTAACATTCAACAAATATATTATACTAACTAACATTAAACTAATAAATTAACAATTAACAACAATATTATACTAACTAACATTAAACTAATAAATTAACATTCAACAACAATATTATACTAACTAACATTAAACTAATAAATTAACATTCAACAACAATATTATACTAACTAACATTAAACTAATAAATTAACATTTAACAAACATATTATACTAAATAACATTAAACTAATAAATTAACATTTAACAAACATATTATACTAAATAACATTAAACTAATAAATTAACAATTAACAACAATATTATACTAACTAACATTAAACTAATAAATTAACATTCAACAACAATATTATACTAACTAACATTAAACTAATAAATTAACATTCAACAAATATATTATACTAACTAACATTAAACTAATAAATTAACATTCAACAAATATATTATACTAACTAACATTAAACTAATAAATTAACATTCAACAAATATATTATACTAACTAATATTAAACTAATAATTAACATTCAACAAATATATTATACTAACTAACATTAACTAAAAAATTAACATTCAACAAATATATTATACTAACTAACATTAACTAATAAATTAACATTCAACAAATATATTATACTAACTAACATTAAACTAATAAATTAATAATTAACAAAAATATTATACTAACTAACATTAAACTAATAAATTAACAATCAAAAAATATATTATACTAACTAACATTAAACTAATAAATTAACATTTAACAAATACATTATAATAACATTAAGTTAATAAATTAACATTCAATAAATACATTATACTAACTTGATAATTTAGTGAATTGTTACTTAAACTGATTGGCTCCACCTCCACTGAACTCCAGCTAAGCTAAACTCCACTCCACCTCCACCGGCAGAACAAACTTGAAGACTGAAGTTGAACCTTCTGAACTGAAGAAATGCAACCAGAAAGGAAGAAGAAAATTGTGAGAGGGTGGGGGAAAATGGAGAGAAGTGCAGATTCTGCACTTCTTGTCCATTTATAGGACGCAAAGGCCGTTGATCAAATTGATCAACGGCCATTCTATTTTTTTTTTTTAAAATTTGGAGCTCTCCCCCACCGCGTTTGGCAATGGGGGAGAGCAACCTTTTGCAGGCTTTCTGCAAAAGCTGCAGAAAGCCTGCAAGCCAAGCTTTTGCTGCAGCAAAAACTTGGCGGGTAGTGTCGGCGGTCGCCGCGTTTGGGAGATGCGGAGGGCCCGCCGCGTCTGCCAAACGCGGTGACCAAAAAAAAAAAAAATTTGGCCCACCGCGTTTACCAAACGCGGTGGGCATAAAAATTACCAACCCCTCCACAGTAACCACAAACGGGATATTAATTTTTTTTTAACAATATTTTAATAAATTCACCGAAGAATCTGGGTGAACACTAAAATGTTCAACAAAGTTGCCGGGCGTGAATTATAATATGTGGAAAGAGAATCCCAAAACAAATAAATAAAAAACGGGGCATAAAAACAAAACAAAGCCAAGTCAAGAAAAGTTGGCAAGAAAATGTTGCTGTAAAATTGTTTCCCTCTCATCTTCTGAAAGTGAGAATCAGCGGATGGGGAAGAAGAAAAGAACAGCATTTGCATATACTAATAATGATAGAATTACCAACTTGGTTGTTCCATTCATTTACTTTCTACTATTTTCTTGGATCCTTTTAGTCTCCTCAACTTCTGCTTCTTCTTCTCAGCCAAATCTTCAGGTTTGCTTCATTCACCTTCAATTTTTTTTATCAGTTTTCTTGACAAGAGTAATTGGTGTTGGAAATTTGAATTTGGTTGCCGATTCTGTTGTTTTTCTTGCTCAAGAACTGTAGTAATGAAAGAAAAATTGAATCTTGATTCAACTTTGTAGTTCCGTGATTTTGAATTTGGTGAAAGATATTGTTTCTTTTAATTTTCAGGGAGATATGATCTGGGATTTATTTCTTCTTTTTTCTTTTTCGGCTCTTTTTAATTCTTTTTCTCTTATGTGGCAAGAATTTATTTAACCAGGTAATACTGACTTTTCTGGCATTCATGGCTGCACCAACACCGCTAAATGGAATACTTTTTAGTGTTCATATGTCCTTAAAACCCAAGTCTTCTTTTATGGTTAAGCTGAGAATTGAGTTCCCCTTTGAAAAGATACAACTTTTATTTTTTATTTTTTTCAGTGCCTAATTCTAAGTTTCAACCACACCATATTCACAATTCCTTTTTTTTTTTTTTTTTTTTTTGTGGGGGTGGGGGTGGGGGGGGGGGTGTTGTGTTTTATGTGTGTATCGTGTAGTTATGTACAGCCTATTCATTTGCAGGGGTAAGGCTGTGTGCGCCTAGCATTACCCGGACCTTGCAATTGGGGAGGCTTTGGCATTGACTTTGCCCTTGTAGGCCGATATGTTCTATTTGCCAAGAGTAAAATTGATGCATATGTCTTTTCCAGCATGAATTTTTGCATAAGTTAACCTCATTTTATTGTCATTTTCTGTTGACATGTAATTTAGTTTGTTGATTGACTTTTTATTATTGTGATACAGGGCACAGATGATCCTGGTTCCAGGTAACTTGTTCTGTTATTTGGCTACATTATAATTTCTGTGTTTCATGTTGCTGATCACTTGGTTTGGAGCTTTGCTACTTTTGAAAGGGAGAATAGAAAATTTTCGTTAATTGATTCACAGCAGGCGATTGTGGATATAATGTCAGAAAGGAATTTAACTTTGAGATTCATATGATTCTCTGCTCCCATATCACTTTTTCTTTATTGCCATTTGGTTTTAGGCTCTAAATTTCATGCCTTCTACTAGTGCTGATCAAAGTTGTAGGTTTTTTCAGTTTAGCTAATATTTTCAATATGTTGTTTTAGCTGCTGTAACATCTGTCGTGCTTGCCTCTCCCCCTCCCCCTTTCTTTTAAAATGTCGCTTAGAACTCTTAAACAAGAAGATCCTCAAGTTCACGAAGTACATTGTTCCCGAGAGAGAAGTCGTGCTGCACGGAATATTATTGAGGAGGTATGTGACAGTAGACAGACTTCAGTGAATCTGCCTTGTCAAATGCTATTGTATGATAACATTAACTATAACTTTTTTTAGCTTATATAATGCAGTATTTGATGCCATTTGTGGAACAAGAAAAATATCAGCTTTCAAGTCAGTGTAGACTTAATCCCGGCAATGATTTATTTAAAGATCAAGAGGAACATAAGATACACTATGATCTAAATGAATGGCGATGTGGATACTGTAAGAAAAGCTTCAGTGCTGAAAAGCACCTAGATCAGCATTTTGACAACAGGCACTACAACCTTATAAATGTATGTCAAGGTGCTTTTCTTCTATCATGTTGTAGAACATTTTGTTTCAGCTTGCATCCATCAACCTTTTAGCTCTAGGAAGATAAATCCCATCCATAGTGGTTTGTAATTAATGCAGTGGCTTGTCTTTGTTTTCTTTTGGTTTTCAGTATAGAAATGCTGAAATTTTTAATTATTTGCTTGTAATCCTATTTTGTTCCTTGTTTAGTGTTGTAGCATATAATTTGATTAATAAGTTAATGCACATGCTGAGTGAAAAAAATACATCAAATTTGACTGAATAGAATATCTGAAAAGCATTTTGAAAATGTTTGTTTTTTGGAATATTTTGTTAATTATATCTATTCAAGCCGCTGGGTTCATTATAGTCTGAAGTTTATCTTCGATCTTATGTTCTTATGTCTCCATTTATCAAGTTTAGGTAATAAAATCTTGTGCATTTGGTTAATTCCTGGGGTTAAATTTGTTTATTATGAAGTGCCATAAAAATTTTTCCACAAGTGTGTGCATGATAGTATTATCTGCATTAAATCATTAATTTCATTTGTTTGGGGAAGGCTATCTTCTGGTCGGTTCACATTTTTCTTTTTTTTTTTTAGTGCTTTTCCTGATATTGACGTGCATAATTTATTTTGTTCTCCAAAACTTCCATTTCTTTAGGATCAAAAGTCACTCTAAGGGTATAATTATACTTTCTTTGTGATATAAAATTTGATAATACTTGACTAATGAGGTCTCCAAGTCTAAAATTAACTACCTCAGCTTTCTATGCCCCTGTGTTGTAGTCAGATTCAAAGACAGTTTCCTTGGTTTAATATGCTTATAGTTTTAAATGTTAATGTATTAATTTTTTTTAGGTTTACTCACAGAATACTTTTTTGCAGATGCTAGTGTACTTGCAGAAAAAGAGTCTCAAGATTGCATAATATCTTATAGCTGTTGTGGTTTTTATTCTCTCCCCTCCTTTCTTTCATTTTAGCATCTGGATAATGCAGTATTGACTACGAAAAGCAGATTAAACTATTGGATTCAGAAATTGACATACTGTTTCTACCATGTCTTCCCAGTTCCTAGATTATTCCATTGCTCTATTATCAAATTTTATGTTTAGTAGTATTAGTTTCAATATTAAATTATATTTTTTGGGATCAAATATGGTATCTGTATTTCATAATGATTCACAAGTGCTAACTTTAAGCTTCCAATGGTTTCAGAATAATGGAAAGTGCTTGGCAGATTTATGTGGAGCATTGCATTGTGACCTCAAGATGGACTCAAAATCCCATAAAAGCAAATGCAATCCTGCAGCTGCTGCTAGGAACCGTCATTTGTGTGAGGTTGGTTGTGTACTCTATCTTTTATGTCATCTTTTTTTACAGTTTTCCCATTTTGACATCTGGTTATGAATGCAGAGTCTCGCGGATAGCTGTTTTCCCATTAATCACGGTCCCTCAGCAACTCGTCTTCATGGTACATATCCGCTTCTTCCTTTGAAGCAAGAATTACATTTCATATGCTTGCTCTTTCCTGACATCGAACTCAATCTTGTTTTCTAGTAGATTTATTTTTGCGCCAATTCTGTGATGCTCATACTTGCTCCAGAGGAAAAAAACCATTTTCTAGGGGAAGCAGGGTAAGTTTTTAATGGTACTTACCGTTCTTAGATTAGATTAATATAGCTGAAGAAACTTGGAAACTTTAGCTGGAGTGCATATTTTGTTATTAAGGGGGATGTTCTGATTATCTGTGGAGAGAGCGATATTCATAGATTATTACAATATGTCCTTTAAGAGGCTCAGATGTCAAATGGGGTTGGTGGAAAATTCCTATAATTATTGCTATATTGGTTACTTGAATTTTTCCATTATTTGATTGGATATGCACAGAAGTTTATGATACTTTCGATTTATTGAAGCTCTGTATTTTTTTTTTTTTGGGTTGCAAACCTACTGTTGTGTTGGCTTTCTTGTTATTCTGTCTGGATTATTGCTTTCCTGTATTCACTTTTTTTGTTTTGGGTGGTATGTTTTATATACAGAAGCATACAAACGTACTCTACCTGGCAATTTCCATATTGACTTTGATGCTGCTTCCTGTATTCTACTTGATTGTATATTTGTACCAAAGGTGCTCTCTCTCTCTCTCTCTCTCTCTCGCCCCTCCTAAGTCCAAATATCTCTTGCTCTCTGAAATGCATAAAAATTGTTAATCTGTTTTTTGCAGAGAAATGCAAAAGGGAACCCAAGAACTTAAGCGCATTTCAAAATTTGGACAAAAAACAAAACCATCTTAAAGGTAAAAATCTGATGTTTGCCTTGGTTGTTTAACTATTGAATTTTTGCATATAGTATGAGGTTTTATTCATTTTGCCTGTCTACAAAATTTTGGCTTTTTAAACAACTATTGCGATGTGTTAGATTTGATGAAAAGGGGTTTTGAGCCTCTTCTTTGGCAGAAGGAGGTTAATAGGAAAGAGATGAAGGTTTGGGCATCATTGGCATTATGTGTTTTCACCTTCTGATCTGGAAGATCATCGTTACATGTTTTTTGGTAAAATGGAATTAGTTTAAGTGCTGGACCTTGATTAGGATTTCATTGTTGTCTCATGTACCATATGTAGCACTAATGTCAATGTAGGACTAAGAATGATAACGATCTAAGACAAATGCGCTTTTTCTAAGATGCTGCCTGGTATCAAGCCAGATATTATCTTGATTGGGCTTTATCTTCCTCGTGTGCAACAGGTCGTGTTCCAATTGTTAACTTTGATGATTTCATTTATATATCCTGTGTCGCTCGATATGGGTCATGCTCTTCCATTACCAGACAGTGAATCATAGGGGATCAGAAAAACTTTCTTTGAAGATGTTGCTTGAAATTCCCCTTCAAAATGTTTGACGTGCCTGTATATTTGCTGGTGTCAGCAAATCAGACAAAATAATTGCACGAAAACTGGCACAATTCTTTTTAGTGTTTTTGCCCAAAAGTTATCTTTACATTTTTGCTGTTTAGCATAGAACATCAAAGATATGTAAAACATGCTTGTAGCAATTATAACTGTACTCATTTCTTCACTCAGTTATTTTTCATAATTGAGGTACCTTCAACTGATTTTTATGTGTGTTCATACAATTAACTTGTGACGGATATGATGTATATTTCTCCATCTCTCCTTGCAGGACTAAGTGGAACGTGTGTTCTACCCAGTGTGTAACTTAGTTACACTGATAGACCTTGCTGTGTGGTTTGGCATGAAATAGAGCTTGAGTCTGACTGCGCGCGCCTGTACACAGCCTTACAAATTGTTCAACTGTTTTTATGTTTGCGTTGATTGCACCAAAGAAAAAATAAGAAAGCACAGCGTTTTCAGTTTTTGTCTGTCAGATAGAGGTGTGTTTACATGGTAGCAGGTTTTGTAGGCTACAGCCCTTGGCTCAAATGTGTCATGACAGGATATCCCGAGCAAAAAGTAAAAATAAATTTAAAAAAAAATAAAGGGAAAGAAAGCAATTTAGCCATCCGACAGTACGGTCACTAAAAAGCTACAAAAACTATTAGTATTACATTGAAATATTTTTTTATGTACATAAGATTAACATCTTTTTTAAGATGTTGTGTTAGTGGAGAGATAAACAATATATAGTATTGGGCGTATAACAAATTAATGTATTAAATTCTGCAGTCATAGACCTAGCTGTATACCACCTAAAAAAAAAAAAAAGGAAAAAAGCATATCATGAAAGAAATTATATGCATAACATTCCTAAGGCAATTTTATATACCTCCTTGCACATACTTCTCCTCAAGTATTGATAATTTTACTTACACTCATGTGTTTATATTTTTTATAACAACAAATTCATTTTGAGTGTTTTTTAAAAAGAAAAACAAATCTTAAAATAATTCGTTAGTTAGTCCATAAAAATGTTAAAATTAATCATACTTTTATACTAAATTTTCAATTTTCACTGAATTCTATTCTCCAAAACTTAGTTATCCACCTAATCTAAATAAATCTATTTTCTCAATCAAAATGTTACAAATAAATATGTCGATAATAAAGAGATTATCAATTTCATAAAAAAAAAGTGTGTAATAAACTTGGGAGACCCAATCGGAAGGACAGAAGATTTTAGACTTAGGGTTTTATTACCATTTTTTTAACTTATTGTTTATTTTCAAAAGCAATTTAGAATTGGTTAGGGATATTTGTTGGTTATAAAAAAAAGCGTGTGTAATAAAGAGATTATCAATTTCATAAAAAAAAAAAACGTGTGAAATAAACTTGGTTATAAAGAGATTATCAATTTCATGAAAAAAAACATGTGTAATAAACTTGGGAGGCCCAACCGGAAGGACAGAAGATTTTAGACTTAGGGTTTTATTACTATTTTTTTAACTTATTATTTATTTTTAAAAGCAATTTAGAATTGGTTCGGGATGTTTTTTGGTTATACAAAATATGCACAGAGGGGATATAAGTGTTATTATAAAAACCTGAGGGGAGGTGGTCGCAATTATGACAAACTAGGGAATGTGAAATTCTCACTTAAATTAAGCCTAATAATTCTCACGAGGGCAGGAAAAACTGAAAAACGGAAACTTTTATCTCCTGGCTAAAACCCTCCTCTGCCACCGCCTTCCCCTCCTCTAATGGCGACGGCGGAAGTAGCCGAGCCTCGGAAGCTCCCGCGGCCGGGCCGCGGCGGCGTAATTTCCCACAACCTAACCGAAGAAGAAGCTCGAGTAAAAGCAATAGGCGAAATAGTGTCCAACATGGTAGACCTTTCTCACAAGGGCGAAATTGTGGACCTAAATGCATTAAAGTCCGCCGCTTGCCGGAAATACGGGCTTTCTAGGGCTCCGAAGCTGGTAGAGATGATCGCTGCGCTTCCCGATTCCGAGCGCGAATCTCTTCTCCCTAAACTCCGAGCTAAGCCGGTTCGGACAGCCTCCGGAATCGCCGTGGTGGCGGTTATGTCGAAACCGCACCGGTGTCCTCATATTGCTACGACGGGGAATATTTGTGTGTATTGCCCCGGTGGACCAGATTCGGATTTCGAGTACAGTACTCAGTCTTATACTGGGTATGAGCCCACCAGTATGCGTGCAATTCGAGCTAGGTAAGATTTTCAATTTTTTTTTTCAATTTAATGGACTTTGTTAGCTTTAATTATAATTAAATTTGATAAAAAAAATATCTAATTTTGGTCGAGAATATTTTATGCCATGTTGTGCAGTAGGATCAATTTAAGAAAAAAGGGTGAGATTGGGAATAGCATTAGATTGGTTGGTCCTATTGAAGTGTTAAATAAATTTGCAATGGTCATTTAAGTTCGGAACATGGAGGCAGCATGCTCCCGTCCCATTGCTGGGATTAGAAAAATCAATGATAACTGTTTATGTTGATAGAAGAAGAAAGAAACAGGAGTAGGATTGGATGCTTGATCATCAACGGGTGGTGAAAACCTTTTGATCGCCAGAATCAAGTATAGTAATCCCCAGAAAGGCTATGGATTCGGTTGTGCTTTGAGAAATTGAGAAGCGTTTCATGCTTTCAACAACTTATGATTATTTATTCTTTGTATTTCTTTACCTACCTCGGAGAAGAGAAAAGAACAGGCAAAGTTTGCTGCTTCACTGTCCTATGGGTTGCATGGTTGCGGTAAACTCATGTGACTTTGTTATGTGAAGCCAGAATGATGTTCTCAACTTCTCACTAATACCTGATCAACTATTTTGTTGTATCAGATGCCAAGGGAACAACATTCTTCCATTAAAACAGTTATAACCAATTTTGGATGAGAGAAAAAAACATTTCACTGGCTTTATTGATATTTTGAATCTACTTTTAGGTTTTCTGGGAATCTTCCTATCTGAATTGCATGATAATATCAGTTTCAGTTCTTCTGTGTTCTAGACATTCTCATAAAAGGCTTTAGCTTTGTAAGGTTCCTCCCTTTTTCTTTTTTCATTTTTTTAAAGCTCTTTAAGGTTTGTGTGTGCATGTTGAGTGCCAAGTCTTAGCATAATCCTATGAAATCCCCTGACTTGAATTAGTTAATCGCAGACAATAATAGTGAAGAAATAGAAGAAAGGATCACAGAGGCTATTCAGGGTGTTTCTCAAATATTTTATTTGGATGATTTTTTTTTTTTAACATTATCTTTTGCTAAGCACAGGGAGATCATTCAGGTGGTTTGGATAACGTAATATCTTCTAGCTTATTGTTGTGGGAAGAGAAATGATGTGTATTTTCTGGTCTTTAGCAACCTGGCAGTCTCTTTTTGGATTTCATTTGCAGAGAAATTTTTGACATCTGTGACTATTCATGGGCCTTTATTGCCTCCTAAAGTGTGCCCTAGCAGTAATTTAGTTCCAAACATTTCAGTTTGATCAATAAAATTGTTAGGAGGTAGTGGAGGAGTGTCTTTATTTATTTATTTATTTATTTTTTGGGGCGAGATAGCCTAAAGAGCAGCCAGTCCTAAAAAATGCAACTCTAAAGACTGTTATTTATGCCTTCTTGTTGAATATGTAAAATAATTTTTGTTAATGTGTTGATGGCTGCCCTTATCTGTCCAGATATAACCCCTATGTGCAAGCCAGAAGTAGGATAGATCAACTGAAGAGGTTGGGTCATAGTGTTGATAAGGTTTGGCATCTTCTTTCCATATTTCTATTTTTTTTTTCCCCCATTGTACCAAGGTTTTAATTGCTGCTTTCTAACATCATCTCTCTCTCTCTCTCTCTCTCTCTCACTCTCTCACACACGCACACACACATATGCAGGTTGAGTTTATCTTGATGGGAGGAACTTTTATGTCATTACCATCTGACTACCGTGATTATTTCATTCGGAATCTTCATGATGCTTTGTCGGGACACACTTCTGCAAATGTCGAAGAAGCGGTTGCATATTCTGAACATAGTGCGGTAAAGTGCATTGGGATGACTATTGAAACGTAAGTGATACCAGCTCTAGATGTTCATTTATTTATTTTATTTATTGTGCCAATCGCTAAATAATTTGGTGCTTTTTAGTTTCAGATTTGACCGAATTTATTTATCATTTGTTAGTATGTTTTAAAGTTCCTCAATTCTTGTATTTATGTTGTTAAGAGCTTTCCAACATGATTCTTAATCATAGGGTGTTCAGGATTGGCAAGGATTGTGTTGAGATAACTTATGACGTCATAAATGCAATTTTATGGCAGCAAGATCATGTTGTAAGTGACTAATGTCTCTATCTTTAAAACCAACCAGGCGCCCAGACTATTGTCTTGGGCCTCATCTTAGACAAATGCTTTCTTATGGCTGCACCCGGTTGGAGATTGGAGTTCAAAGCACATATGAAGATGTAGCACGTGATACAAATAGGGGTCACACAGTAGCGGCTGTTGCTGATTGCTTTTGTCTGGCGAAGGATGCTGGATTTAAGGTGCTTTTTTCGTCTGCTCTCGTAAAAGTGGAAGTGGACAACTTCCGTTATCACCACTTCTTTTGTGTATATAGTAGTGTAGAAAGAAGTATTATTCTATAATCAGAGCCTTCCATTGGGGGAAGTGAGAATTGGGCATATTTGTGGCTCTCTCAAGAGATAGGCGTAAGATTTTCCTTTGGAATGGAGAAATTAATTGATTCTGAATTAACCCCTGATGCAACACATATGAAGGATCCATAAAATGCATATCATCAGGAGATGACAAAAAGAAATTGCAAAAAGAATATGTAAGTGATTTGCACTAGAAATCCAAAAAAAAAAGGCTGTAGGTGCTTGATTCTGATCAGGGATTTCTCTGTCATTTGAAATGTTTTGGGGAAACGGTGCATGGTTGGCAGAAGACATGCAGGATATGAATAGAAAAGGGAAAAGAAAAAGGAAATGTAAGAAGGATATCCACATTTCTTTACTGTTTCTTGTGATCCAAGGAGTACATCTTTTGTTATCAGTTTTCCTTGCATATCCACATTTTTTCCTTGCATGATATCAGTTTTTTGGGGGGCATTGCATCATGATTCTTCCTATCTTTGTGTGCTTTTCCATTTATTTTGTAACCCACTTCATCTTTTGTTATAGGTAGTTGCTCATATGATGCCTGATCTCCCAAATGTTGGGGTTGAAAGAGACATGGAGAGCTTTAAGGAGTTTTTCGAGAGCCCATTGTTCAGAGCTGATGGTCTTAAAATATACCCTACACTTGTTATTCGTGGTACTGGACTTTATGAACTCTGGAAAACTGGCAGGTACTTGGTCAATGGTTTTCACAAGCGTAATTTGTAATGCTTTAGCCCACATTCTATACGTTTCCAATTACTGATATTTTGCAAGTACAGTTTGGCTTAGCACTGCACCAGAGGTTTTAGTTTCAAGTATAAGCCTGTACAGCCTTTACCACCATATATTGTATGCCTATATCTTTTGAGAGACCTTCACTAAGTACTTAAAACTGCCACATCACTGGTTTGGCTGGATACTTCATGATATATTTGTTAGCTTGTATGCCTCTCAAATTTTGCACCATTGTTGCTGTGCAATTTGTCTATTTTGTCTTCCTCTTCTTTTATACCCATTTTTCATATGTTTTTAAGTTCCTATTTGTTTGTAGTCTACCAGTGTTGTCTTAACTTTCACTTCCATCAATCCTAACTTTATGTTCAGAAAGGAAAATGAAGAAGGAAAAATCTTGTGCTTGTTGCAGGAGATTTCCAATGAGGGTTGTTTTTTATGATATTTTAGTACTAAAACCTCTTTTCTAAGGTTTACATGATTTGCAGGTATAGGAATTATCCACCGGAGCAGCTCGTCGACATTGTAGCTAGGATCTTGGCGATGGTTCCCCCATGGACGCGTGTGTATAGAGTTCAGCGAGATATCCCTATGCCTCTGGTAACTTCTGGGGTTGAGAAGGGGAATCTTCGGGAGCTTGCTTTGGCTCGGATGGAAGATTTGGGCTTGAAATGTCGAGATGTTCGAACTCGTGAAGCTGGAATCCAGGTAAGTGGATGCAACATTAAGTCTTGAAGCATGCTTTGACTATGGCAAGCAGCAAAACTGGTTATTCACTGTTCATTTCCGAATTCTACTTAGGATATCCATCATAAAATAAAGCCAGAAGAAGTTGAGCTTGTTCGCCGTGACTACACCGCAAATGAGGGTTGGGAAACTTTCCTTTCATATGAGGATACACGCCAGGTAATTTGAACTACTTCCTGCACCTTTTGTATTTCCTTAAAGAAAAAAATGTAGAGAGCAAACTAGGTTTGCAAATGTGCCATGTTTTGCTTGTCAACATGGTTCTAATATCCCTTGGCTGCTTTACTGATGAACTGAGACATGGCATAATATTTTTATACATTTCATAATTCTGAAAATATGATCTTTGAGAATAAGTGAATGCTAAAAGAGACCAGAATGTGATCTTGTGTTTCATGATTATATTCCAATGGTAGCATACTTTTACTTCATATTTTAGATCTTGATAGTAACGGTTGTCTAGCCTGTCTGATGCCCTAACAGAGGATACACAAGATTGTGCATCTAATAGCTGCTTTTATCATTAGAGAAACTAAAAACTTTTACTCATGTTATATATGAAAATTTTTGTCTGCACCAAATTATTACCATGGAGAAACTCTCTTGTGATTTTAAGCCACTTCTCCCTCTCTCTCTCTCTCTCTCTCTCTCTCTCTCTCTCTCTCTCTCGATTTTTATAAAGGTAGGATGATGTGAATGCTTGGAAATTTGGGTTTCTATGACCATTTAACTTTGGCAACTTATGATGGTGGGAAGTCTCGCAATTGGTTTTCTTTTCTTCTATTGATGACAGTTAACTTTGTGACTGACTAGAAAGCTCTGAGTCTTGAGTAATTAGCATGATTATTTGCGGACAAAATTGCCTGGTTTATCTTTTAATTTGAACTTTTCTACTGGCCAGTGAAGCATACTGTTTCAGGTGCACTCTTTTTTCTTCTAATATTCCTTATTATTCACGTGGAGTACTTGATGAAAAGGCTGTTACTACATGTTTTTTGATTTAAATTATTTTTCCCTTTTTCAAGTGGAGGTGGAAATGCTATGCCTCATGATGATCTTAGTTTCCTTTCATTGTGGGCCAAAGCAGCTTAAGCCTTTATTTTATCTCGTTATTGTTGCAGGATATTCTTGTTGGGCTACTGCGCTTAAGGAAATGTGGGCGGAATGTTACATGCCCTGAGCTCACAGGAAGATGTTCCATTGTTCGGGAACTCCACGTGTATGGAACTGCAGTTCCTGTCCATGGGCGGGATGCTGATAAATTGCAACACCAAGGCTATGGTACATTGCTGATGGAGGAGGCAGAGCGGATTGCTTGTAGAGAGCATAGGTCCACAAAGATAGCTGTCATTTCAGGGGTGGGAACCCGCCATTACTACAGGAAGTTGGGCTATGAGCTTGAAGGTCCTTACATGGTAAAGTACCTGTCATGAAGAGATTTCTGTGCCACCCAAAGTCTCCTGATTTACTATCCCGTGCTACCTGAATCAACCTCTTACAGTTTGTGGCGCGAGAAGACTTGTGGGAAATTATACAGATTTTTGTAGTTTTGTTTAGTTGAGCAACTCACCTTAACTTTATTGTATGTATAATGTCTTTTGGTGCCAATTTTGTGCTTTTACATTTCGTAGTGTTGAGTTTTAATAAAATATTACTTCTGTACTGAAAATTGAATTTATTCCATGCGACACAAAGTAGATTTGTTGCCTCATTCTGTTTGTCCATAGACATTCATGATTGACTGCCATGGGCAAGTGACCTTCACTTATCAAGTGAATGATTCTGGAGTTCATGGGCATGTTCTCAGTTCGGCAATAACTTATCCGGGAAAAAAAAAACACTAATTTCCCTTTGTCGATAGGCAAGTGATCTTACACATTGGAGAACAAATACATTGGTTTCGAAATTTTATTTGGCTGCCAGGAAATTAGCGCAAATGCCAAATGAAACTTGGCATTGGACAGCTTCAAAACAATTTACCATAAGACTAGAGGTGTTATTCGAGCCGAGCCGAGCCGAGTATTTGGTGTTCGAACTCGAGCTCGTTTAATAAAAAAACAGGCTCGGCTCGGCTCGTTTATTAAACGAGCTAAATTTTCTGTTCGAGCTCGGCTCATTAAAAAAATAGAAAGAGCTCGAGCTCGGCTTGATTAACACTAAAGAGCTGAGTTCGAATAAGCTCGAATAAGCTCGGTTCGTTTAACACCAACAAACAGAGATCAAACGAGCTCGTATGAGCTCGGCTCGTTTAACACAAGAAGTGAAAAGAGCGTTCGCGAACACAAACGAGCTCGTTTAATAAATTAAGGTATGAAGAATAGAAGTGAAAAGACATTATTGCCCCTTGTTTGCGAACACAAATGAGCGTTCGCGAACAAGGCTCGTGTTCGCTCGTTTAATAAACGAGCTCAATTTCTTGTTCGAGCTCGGCTCGTTTAGCTAAACGAATGAGTCGGACTCGAGCTTTCACGAGCCGAATCGAGCTGTGTTCGCGAACAGCTCGGTTCAAATAACAACTCTACGGAAGGCCTAATCTGGATGTAGATTTATAACGAAACAAAAATCAAAGTTGAATGTGGAAAAAAGAAGAGAAATTGAGACAAATAAAGGCATTTTTTATTTTTTGGATAAATCGTACACTATTTCAATGGGAGCGGGGAATTAATATTGATAGGATTCGAACCCTTGACTTTTGGGATAGAGTCATAGAGCTCTAACCACTCGATTCTCTATTCGTTCCCAAATAAAGGCATATAAATGGGTAGAAAGATTATCCGTAGATGTGGAGGGAGATGGAGAAAAAGGTGCAGTGAAAGTTCAGAGTTCAAACATGTTTTGCAGTACATGTTTGTTGTAACACAACGTTAATGATAATACCATCCTAATGAGGTCATTATCATGCCATATTATATTCGACTAATTAGCATGACTTATCGATCAAATATCAAATGACTTTAATAGGTTAATTTAATCAATTCGTTCATATTAGACCAGTTAGCACTAAATTGGGTTTCCAAGTCTTTGAAAATGAAATCCTAAAAGTGGTTTTTGCAGGGTGGAATTTTGCCTATAGATTGCAAAATCAAGCTCAAAATTTCTTGTAAATATTGCGGAAAAAAGCCATGCTAAATAATAAGAAAGCTATTTTTTTTTTTAGAATGAACTCATTTTTTCAGGGAGGAAAAACTAAAGAGACTAGAAGAGAACTTAAAAAGGACTCATCAACTCACTACTTTCAAATAATTGCTAATTAAAAAAAGGAGCTAGTGGAACTTATATTCTAAACCCGTCACTAGTTCCTAACCGAATAAGAAAGCTATTAAAAGCTTTTCTTTTACGTGTAGGCCAAATAAATGTCTGAACAGAAATTTTTTTACAATTGAATTGGAAATTTGAAAGATGGAGCTCGTTGTTTTCTTCTTCCTATTAGCACACAGAAGCTGGCTTTAGCAGTATTGTTTTTACCGGCCAACATGTTAAAATTATCCCTCTCTCCCCTACTGCCTACCTTTCCCACCAAAACCAAATCTTCAAGGCTTTTGAGCACCATAACAAACACACTAAAACAATCCCCTCAAACTGTTCGACAAAATGCCACAACGACATCCACTAACACCCCGCCGCACAAGCTTCCCCCAAAGTCAGCCTACGTTCACCTCCCATTCTGTCGAAAACGCTGCCACTACTGTGATTTCCCAATTATAGCTCTTGGGTCCTCCTCTGCACCCGACAACGACCCTCGAATAGTAAACTACATCCAAACTCTTTGCCGAGAAATCAAAGCCACCCCATTAAGTTTAGAATCCAGCCCACCTCTTGAAACGGTGTTTTTTGGAGGTGGGACACCTTCTTTGGTTCCACCGAAGTTAGTTTCTCTGGTGCTTGAAGCTGTGAGTTCGAAATTTGGGGTGTCTTTGGAAGCTGAGATATCAATGGAAATGGACCCTGGCACATTTGATGGAGTGAAATTGAAGGGGATGCTGGATTTGGGAGTAAATAGAGTGTCTTTGGGAGTGCAGGCTTTTCAAGATGATTTGCTGAAAGCTTGTGGGAGAGCTCATGGTGTAAAAGAGGTTTATGAGGCTATTGATATTCTGAAGAGCTGTGGGGTTGAGAATTGGAGTATGGACCTCATATCTTCTCTTCCTCATCAAACTCCTAAAATGTGGGAGGAGAGTTTGCAGCTCACAATCCAGGCACAGCCCACCCATGTCTCAGTTTATGATTTGCAAGTTGAGCAAGACACCAAATTTGGAGTATTGTAAGTCAAAAAACTGTCTTTGGGCTTTAAAAATAAAGGGCAAATTACATTTCCTTTTCTCTCGTTGGAGGCAATAATGATGAAGGGATTTCTTGGCATTTTGTTCTGTCTTCTCTAGGTAGTTAGACGTTGCTTCATTTAATAGAATCTATGCATATGGCATGGTGAGTAATGGAACTGTTCAATACTAAGGTGGAAAGTGTTCTTGCATTTTTTTGGATATAAGGTTCAATTAGCCATTAGATGTGCATGTCAAAGGATAAAATTAAATCAGTTCAAGAAAAAAGGAATTTAATAATGAAAGCAAGTTGAAGGGATTGAGGTCTTCTAAAGCAAGTTAGAGAATACATTGAAACAATTACACTCAAACAGTTGAAACAGGAGACATTGAGTGTCCCAATAATGCTTTTTGAGGGAGGATTTAGGAACTTAAGTACTTGACAACTTTTTCTTTTCACCCACTAGTTTCTTATATTGATAATAATTTGTCTGCAGGTATACTCCAGGTGAGTTTCCGTTGCCTTCTGACGATCTGTCTGCTGAGTTTTACAGAACGGCTTCAAGAATGCTGACAAATGCCGGTTATAATCATTATGAGATTAGTAGTTATTGTAAGCCTGGCTACATGTGTAAACACAATTTCACATACTGGAAGAACAATCCATTTTATGGCTTTGGGCTTGGATCAGCTAGTTATGTCAATGGGGCACGTTTTTCCAGGCCAAGGAAGTTGAAAGACTTCATGAATTATGTGCAGAATTTGGAGAATGGAGTGATAAATTGCGGGGATGGTGGTGTTGATGCTAAAGACCTTGCCATGGATTTTGTGATGCTCTCTCTCAGAACTGCTAGAGGCTTGGATTTGAAATCTTTTGGCGAAGCTTTTGGTTGGGAACTTTTGCTCTCTCTTTGCAAGGTCTATCAACCTTATATGGAAAGTGGCCACATTGTATTCTTAGATGAGACAAGGAGAAGTATTACTGCAGATGAATTTAGTTCCTTACTAGCTGATGACCACAAGATGAGTGAAGTTATAGCTTTTCTTCGGCTTAGTGATCCAGATGGCTTCCTGCTATCAAATGAATTGATATCCCATGCTTTTGGTGTCATAGGTTCATAACCCTTGTTCACGGTTAATACTTTGAACTTTCTGATGTATTTGAGTCCAGTGACCAGCTGTTTTGTCCACGGAGGTGGATTGAGATTCCAGGAAAATTCAAAAATACGATTATCATACTTTCCAAAGGGACTTCCTAAACATAGGGTGCAACATCTAGTATTAGAAAATAGCAATGATGCTGTGGATAATGAACCTGTTGGAACAAGAAGATCCAAGTTGGGTGGAGATGAATAATTGGAAAAGCAAAAGCAAGTTGAATTATTCTAGCATATTGGAACTGCATATTGCCTGCAAATAGAGGAATTTATAAGCTGTTGAGTATGGTACAGTGGGCATTCTCCTTGCCCGGAGGAGAAAGAGGAATTTGAAGATTGTCCTAAAACAGAAGTCTAGTGTTTCCTTGTTTAATATTTACAAATATGAGATGGTGAATGTCAGCAGTATGCCACCCTTATATAGTGCCATTTAGTTTTGTAACTTGACAGCACCAATTGCAATAACATCTTTGTGCTTTTTGTACAGATCAAGTCCCACGAGGTTTCAATTCGAAGGGAAAAACAAATAAGGAACTTCTTTTTGGGATCTTTAGACCTGTCCAATTGAAGCTTTGACTAGAACTATGACCATTGGCCATTTGTATAGAATTATTTTTATTTAATTAGACAGTCGATCATTCTACCTTTCTTTATCAATGACATTGTTTAATTAACATTTAAACAAAGTTGTTTAACTATTAATATATAATTAAATCAATGAAACCCAATTCACTCAAATAATCAATTAATAATCTCATTGGATCAGAAGCATAATTCACCGTATCGGTCGAGTCCGCAACGTATTATTCAAGTTATAACTGGAACATGGTCTACCAATTCGATACCGATACCTGCATTACTCTTAGAACTAAAACAGATACATATCATTGAGAAATCAACAATATCGGCCGATATGGAACGATATAATACGGTATCGGCAGAAATCGGCCGAAATTTCGGCAATATGTATCATTGTGAACTCAAAAAATTTGAGAAGATAAGCACGATTCTCGCTAATGTCCTCCTTTAATAACAAAATACTAAAAAGAAAACAAAAAGTTGAAAAATAGTAATCAAAATGTGGGAATAATTAATCAAGAATCAACCTTCTCACCCTACTATACAAAGTAACGGGAGTACAAATTGGTGCCAAGTATTAAGCATATATTATACCCTTAAAAGAGAAAATCCATCTTATACCAAGAAATCCAACCCTATCATCTCTCTTTCCTTCTTGTCCACAATATTTTAAATCAAAAGATACAAAATTTTCATTTCACTACATAGATTTTTTTTTCTTTCTAATTTTGCATCCTTTTACAAATCTATCATTGCAATTCAACCAAAAGTTTTATTGATCAATTTATGATGAAAATGCTCATTGAGAATATGGTGAAAATGCTTACTTCTTTATATCTTTGTATTTTATAATATTATTTGATAGATATATGTTTCTTTGTTGTATTGAACTAAATACTATTACTTTCTTTGTGTAATTCTTATTATATTATATAAGATATAATAATTTTTACTCTTATATTTAAGTTTTGATGTCATATAAAATTGATGCTAAAATGATTTACTGCTAATATTATAGTTTTATGGTTACAACAGCATTACTTTATTTAAATAATTAGCGGTTACACATGACAATATAGGTATTTAGTACATTTAACTTGATAATTGTACTTGTTATGGTATGTTTATTTTTAGCAATTTTTTTAGATTTTTAGTAATTTTTTTAAAAATATTTATATACTACAATGTGCATATCACTCGATATTTGATCGATATGCTGCGACGGATGTACAACAATGACGACTAGCACACGACTTGCGATGGCAAACCATGTTCAGAAGGGTTAACACACAAAAGAAATTAAGGAATGCGAGATGAAATGGGGTTATACATAGGGATTTTAGTGCAATTAACCCTTTAATTTACAATTTATAAATTCTATATTAGTATATTATTGAATATCAATTTTTTTAGTCAATTTGTCCATACCAAGATATATGCGTATATATTAATAGCAAAGATTTGTACACACACTTAATAAGTCATAGTATTGTGGGTCGATTGTTAAGTGTTATGGTTCAATTTTTCAGTTAATAATTACCCCGATAGTATTAGATTGTGGGTCCTATTTTCCTTCCCCCAATTCCCACATAGAAAGGGGAAAAAAGTTGTACATATATTGTTTTTCTTATGAAGGTCGTGAATATTTCCGAACGCGTCTCCAACTATATATCATTAGCGGGGGAGCGTGAAAAGCACATGAGAATATACTTCTTCTAAAGGCTCCTCAAACGCCTTCTTCCATCACTCTTTTCTCCCTCCTCAAAGGCGCCTCTCTCCAGTCGCTTCCGCCGCCGGTGAGGTATATACCTCTCTCCTCTCTCCTTTCCCCTTTTATTTTTTGTACTTTATTCCTTCATCCTTCATATATCTCTTTCCGCCCTTCTTCTCCTTCCCTTTCTTTTTTTTTTTGTATTTTTTGTTTGGGTCTTTTTCTCTCCTTATTTTCCTCCCTTGGCCCTCTTCATTTATACCTTTTTTTTTATCTTGTTTTAGTTTCTTGTGTTTTTTTTACTGACTTTAAGGGAACGATTACTGAACTTTGATTCACTTTTTTGTGGGTGATTTAAGCTGCAAATTATGATTTCTGATAGTAGATACCATTGATTATGTTTAGGTAATTCTTTTTATTGTTTGAAAACATTAATCTGCAGAATAGAGTAAAAATGCATTTTTTGCATATTCTTTTTCAGGTGTGACATTTACTTTACTCTTTTTCTTTTTCTTTTTCTTTTTTTTTTTTGTGTCAGAATGCCTTCTTCCCATCTGAAATTATTGGTAATTGTAGTGACATTAATTTCTTGTAGGTTAAAAAAAAAAAGAAAAAAGAGGCTCAATTTTAAAGAGAGATGTTTGTTGGTTGGGTTTTTTGTGTGATTAATTTAATGTTTCTCGTGCATTGGTTTAATTTTAAACATGGTTTTTTTATTTAAAAGATTATTTGAGGTTTTGAATGCTGAATTCCAGAATTTAGAAAATTTAGGTGTCTATTTTAATTATTTTTTCGAGTTTGTAGTTCAGGTGGTCTTTCCATGTCTCTGTCTCTGTCCGTCTCTCTCTCTCTCTCTCTCTCTCTCTCTCTCTCTCTCTATATATATATATATATATATATATATATATATATTGGTTTAGATGCGGGTTCTGATTATATAGTTCAGTTGAGGGCTTTAAGTACAAAAACTCGAATTAGAGAATTTGGGTTGCCATTCTAATCTATTTGTAGTTTTGTAGTTCAGGTGTAGTTGCCATGTTATTTGGTAATGCGTATGGGTCGGTCTAATGTACTGAGCATAGTGTTTGCGGCTGGTGTTTGGTGTGCTACATACGCTTTGGTTGCGATTCTGGGGATCTTTCAGATTTTTAATTTCATCAGTACTTCAATCTTTAATTGATAAAGGTATTTCAATAAGCAAATAAGAGGAAAGGAATAGAGAGAGAGAGCTATCATGGGCTACGCACAGCTTGTTATTGGCCCTGCTGGCAGTGGGAAGGTAGGTGATGGATCAAATTTTAGATTTTATCTACATTTCTTGCATTTCTTACACATTCATTTGATAATTAAGAAAGGGCATCCAAGATTTTAGCTGGCTTTAGTCATGTAAACAAGTTGTATGATATGATTGCTTTATGAAAGGTATTACTTACCTTTTATTTTCTTGAAACAGTCCACTTATTGTTCTAGTTTATACCAACATTGTGAAACTGTGGGACGCCAAATTCACATTGTAAACTTGGATCCTGCTGCTGAAAACTTCGACTATCCAGTTGCCATGGGTGAGTATGAGGTGGTAGCTATTCATTTATCTGATAATATAGTAACATTGGGTTCTCTTTTGTTCCTAAAACATTGAAGCGATTAATTTTGGCAGATATTCGAGAACTCATATCTTTGGAAGATGTTATGGAGGAACTTGGCCTTGGTCCAAATGGTGGTCTGATTTATTGCATGGAGTATCCTTTGCCAACGAGATCATATTTTCCAACCTTATCTTGTCCCTATGGAATATGTGACACGTGAAATAATTTTTGAGCTTTAATTTTTGTGCCATAGAGAATAATGAAGTCTTTTCATTTTAGGATTTGATCTATCTTGTCCAGCCTTAAATCTTGACACACAGGCACCTTGAAGAAAATTTGGATGATTGGCTATCGGAAGAGTTGGATAACTATATGGAGGATGACTATCTAGTTTTTGATTGTCCAGGTACCTAAACTTGCTTATACGTGATTTCTCCTTCCCTTTGTATGTAAGCTTATTGTTTATCTTGATTATGTGAACGGATTGGATGAAAAATTTGAGAACATCTTTTCCCAAAAAATTTGAATGAAACACAGGGAACTCTCTAAAGCATATGAAGATCTCTTTTCTTTTTTTTTTTTTTTTTGGGGGGGGGGGGGTTGGAATCCAACTTTTCTATTTTGAATTTTTTCTTGGCCTCCCTGATACAGGACAGATAGAACTATTTTCACATGTTCCTGTACTGAAAAACTTTGTGGAGCATCTGAAGCGTAAGAATTTCAATGTCTGTGCTGTGTACTTGCTGGATTCTCAGGTATATTATATTCTCTATGTTTGATATTTATCATTTTCATTTGCATTAGCTGGATTTTTATTCATTGTTCTGTGAACAGTTCATGACAGATGTTACCAAGTTTATCAGTGGTTGTATGGCATCACTTTCCGCGATGGTTCAACTTGAGCTTCCCCATGTTAATGTTCTTTCCAAGATGGACCTTGTGACAAACAAAAGGGATATTGAAAAGTTTGTGCTTCTAATCTGTGGTCATTTTCCTTCTTACATACGTATACTAATCCCTTTTGGAATCTTAATCCATCTGTTTGTAACATACCCGCCCAATCCTTCTTTTGGTTACTCTCTCCAGTTACCTGAATCCTGAGCCTCAGACTTTGCTGCCTGAGTTGAATCGGCGAATGGGTCCACAATTTGAAAAGCTTAACAAATCTTTAATTGAACTGGTGAGTTTTGAATTAAGGAATCTTTTTCCAGTTATAATTTGTTGACAGAATTTGCTTCCATTTTGGACCAAAAAAGAAAATGTTTTGCTTAGTATGTGGTGGGTTCCAGATAGCTCTGTAACATGGAAACAGTTTTATTTGTTGCTAGATTTGGAGTCAGCTAATTGTCAAGCATACTTCATCTTTTCCTGTTTCTGTACGTTATACCACAGCTTGTTATAAACTGGCACCTTTAAATTTTATTTGAGGAGAAATGGCTTGAAGTTTTAAGACATTAGATATTAAAGCATCCTTCATTTGCTTAATATAATGCTTCATTAGAATTATTTGTTATTTAATCTCAGTCTTAGGGTTAATGTGCATTGGAAATAAAGTCAGGCAGAGCTTTTTGGAGATTTTGCTTTCATGTCAGCTTGTAGATGAATCAGTTTTGCCAGTGATTTGGGCTCAGTGTGAACATAAATTAGTAGGTTGTGACTGATTGACCATTTTTTAATTGTATCAGGTGGATCAGTATAGCATGGTCAGCTTTTTACCTCTTGATTTGAGGAAAGAAAGCAGGTAACTGCATTTTTCATTTTTGTGTTAAAAAATTAACAGAAATATGGAAGCCTTAAAGAATTAGTATGTAATAAAATGATCTTCATGCTATGAAACATTTGCTTTTTGCAATATCTTTTTCCTTGCCTGGTTGGGGAGTATGGGAAGAGAGTCAGTTGTGGCACAGCGAGTTTTTCTTCTTGTTTTTAGAGGAAAACATGGTCTCCTTTGTGATTCTGTATTTGATAAACATAACGATCTCTTTTATATATATTTTTTTCAAAAGCGGCAACTTATATATATTATTAATCAAAAGTATTTACAGTAAGGTACCTTCCAGAGGGCAACTGCCCCAACATTCGGTTGGATTTATAAAATCCAGGCAGGAAAGGGATGTCTCCATTCAATGTCCTGCAGCAAATTTTCAGCAAATTTGGCTAGCCTATAGCTAGCACTTTCTCTATTCCTATTACAATAACAAAAATAGCAAGATTCAAACGAGGCTTTAATTGCAACAATGTCTTCTAAGAAAACAGTAGCATGAAGATCCTTGGTATTTTCTGCATTAATCTTATCAATTGCATTGGGGAAAATTGATCATTATCTCGTCAATTGCATACTCCTCTACCCCTATATACCAAGATACAAAAATTTAAGAAATGAAAGTGAAATCTTTTGGGGAAGATGGGTCATTATCTTTTCTAATTCTGTACCCTTTTGCCGTACTTATCAAGATAGAAAAAGCATCGAAATAAAAAAGAAATATTTTGGGGAAAATTGGTCATTATGTTGTTGATAGCATACTCGTTTGCCCCTACTTCCCAAGGTACAAAAGGTAAAAAGTAGAAAAGGATTTTGAAGCCATCCCCTTTTATACTGTGTATATGTGCATGTGACGTGTGCCTTTTCAGTTTTGATGTAATAATGATGTTTTTTTTTTGGCAGAAATAATATTTGTATTACGTAACTCAATGTCGAAGTTATGACTACTTTGCCTATTCGCATAAACAACTTGTCCCTCCCTAACAAGCGACATGGAAAACTGATTTGGACTCTGAAAACTGACAGCATTTTTAACAATCAACTGGCTAACTCTATTTTCAGATATTCTTATACAAAAAATTGGCTAAATAGCTAGTTTAGAAATATTGTATCATCTAAAATTTTAGTAACCTAACCATCATCCACTCTCTCTTCCTTTAACGAATAACAACCTATGCACAAGATTTATGTCTACTAATTGTTTCGTACTGGCGCTTCCGTAAGCTATTTTGCCTGCATTTTCTTGAGCAGCTTTTCCATTAGCAAAATTTTGAGGTCGTCATACCTCGGTAATGGGTTATTGATCCAACTTGCCACGTGCTGACGTCTCTGCTCTTGTCTGCAGTCTACAGTACATCTTATCTCAAATTGATATCTCCATTCAGTATGGAGAAGATGCTGATGTGAAGATTAAAGATTTTGACCCAGATGCGGATGATTGAAGCTATAAAGTTTTAGGTTTTGTTTTGTCTAGGCTAATTCTAGCTCTCTTAAGTTTGAGAGTGGCAATATACAATATCCTGGGAACGGTTACATTGTGTAAATGTCTTATTTGAGTGTCCTGAAAAGTGTTTTGTTTGAAACGATTGTCATCTTATCACTGAGTTGTGCATTCTGGTACTAACCTAGTAGAATGAGTATTGAACTTTAGGCTGTGTATTGGAAGACATTGATTTTTCAACTTGTGCACCATATATGACTTGACTTCCCAGATTTGCCGCTATTATTATGCCTCAATTTATTTGCCGACATTGTGACGCTTGTTGATACCATTTATTTGTTGCTTTGCAAATTGGTTAAATTATGAAAAGGAATTACATTGTGCTATACTAGCATCACACATCTCAGCACTTAATCGCTCTTTTCTCTTAAGTTGATGTGAAGGCCACTCTTAAATGTTGGAAGTGGGCTTTGCACAATATCCTCTTTTCTTCACCTGGTAAATATTGCAGCAATACGAGTTGCTAGAAGCGTTTATTCAGGGGCAATATTTATGCGACCAGGTCATGCAGAAGAAGTGACACCTCTAATTGGTGACTAAAACATAGAGGAAAATGCTCAGAAAGGTCCTGGTGTATTCTGCTCCTGCACATTGACTCGTGGCTCCACCAGAAAATGCAAAATTTCTGGATATGACTTCTTGTTGAATAAAGGTGTGAACGAGCAACTCGAAAAGGCTCAACTTCAGGTCAATTTCAAATTCGAGCCGAACTCGAATACCTTGACTCGATTATCGAGTTGAATTTGATCCTAAATTGTTTTACTTGAATAGTTCGTTGAGCTATTCAAGTTTTATTATATATTTTTTATTTAATATGTAAAATAACTAAAATATTTTTATTTTTCATAAAAATTACATCTTTCATCTTTTAACTTTAAATTATATAGAGGTAACACTGTCAAATTACGTTAGTGTGAAATTAAAAAAGAAGGCAAAATTGTAAATTGATTAATTCATTAGTCATTCCCGTTGCTTATGTTTGTGAGTTTACTGCATCGTCGTTCTCTCCTGTGGCCATTGTTTCAAGTTCTTCAATCTTTCATTATTTTTCAAAAATCCAAATCACACAGAGCACACCACAAACAACACAAAGAGATGCATAGAAACACACAGACACTAACAACCACATACACAAGGTTTATTTTATGGCATTTTGTTGTGTTTTCTTGGAATAAAAATGCTGAACTTTAAAGGTTCGATTCAAGCCTTTTTTAGTTTGTTTGATGTAAATTGTTGTTAAAGCCATGTTCCACGCATTGACCTAACTATTTTGGTGTAAAAATCAGTTCGATTAGAGGTGATTTGGTTGGTTGTCAATAGTGTCACCTCCGTGACTTTTTCTTTCAGATCTTTGCATTTTGGGTCATTTTTGGTTAAATCCAAGTGTAGATATGTAATTTACAGGATCAAATGAGCAGGAAAGTTCAATTTTTTGGGTTGAAATTGACTGTCGGCGAGTTGCCTGTGAGTTGTCGAAGGCCACAGCTTGGGCCATCTCTTTTTAAATTAGATATAGTTGGAGGACTTGTGTGCAAATCTATAAACTTTGAAACTTTTTAGTCCTTGTATTTTTCTCCCCTACAAAGTTTTTATAGTTTACAAATTGGCCCTCAAAATTTTTGAAAAGTCAATAGATCTCGAGTTCAAGTTCAAGTCGAGCTCGAGTTCTAAAATTTCTCGACGAGCTCGAGCTCGAGCTCGAGTATTGTTGATTAAGAGTCGAGCCAAACTTGAGCATGCAATGCTCGAGTCTACATGCTCGAGCTCGACTCGGTTTGATTACACCTTTCGAAGATCCTATATTTTACATGGAATATGTTAACTGTACAGAAAAAAAAATCTTTCTTAATTTTTGTGGGACAATACTGAAACACTTTGTAAATTAATCCATCTAGCATTGTTTTTTAACTTTCTAATACAAATGTTAATAGTTTAGTCAAATCAAATTCTTATATTAATTTCTGTTCGGTTAATAATATAAACAGTAATGAATCATACTATAGATTTTATTTGCATAATCAGAAACAGGAAAGCTTGAGTCTAAAATAGAATAACTTTAAACATACTATTCACCCCATGCATAACACAAACAAAATGAATGATGTGTTGAAATTTCTTCTACAATAAAGGTGATTCTTTTTCTCTTACATATGGTAGTACTTTTTATCATGAAGACCAGCAAACTAGTTGTTGTCCACGAGTTATTTTATGTCAGAATTATATACAGCATACAAATAATCAGAATCATAAATAACAATTAGAAACTGTTAAGAGTACCACATTGAAATCCTAAAGATTCATAAATTAATTGATAAAGTTCACGAGCCACTTCACTATCACCAATTGGTTTTGAGATGAAAGCCCATGTTATTTAACAGAAACAACTGATGACTTGAATTCGGAAGGTTTAAGAGGACTTTTATTTGTCAAATGGCACGGAGAAACTCTAACGCACGTTCCATCTCCAAGGATTGAATTCAACAGGATCCTTAAATTCTTATGATTTAAGTGCACAAGTGTTGTGGCAATCATGATTCCCCAGCCTTCAGGAGTAATGCAAGTGCGTAACCTACAAAAATAGCAATCAGTTAATATAGAAGTATATAGTAGACTTAAAATTACCTACAATCTTGATTAAAATTATGTAAGACAATTTTTATCATTTATTGTACAATCCTTTTTGGCTCTTCTCAGTCAACATAATCCGTATGCAATAGCTTCAGCTAAATCTGCCCATCAATCTCAGCCTGCATGTATTTGCAGCTTTAAGTTTTCCTTTATACAATTCTGTTACACTCTGATGTACTATTTATAAAGGTGACTCGTGTCCTTGTATTTAATACAATTTGATGTTTGGTAAATCATGATTCCTCACTAATAAGATTTTCTGCACTAACAGGTTATTGCTAAAGAGTACTAATAAATGCATGAGCCAAGAAAGACAATCAACCATTAGAAATTTAGGACCAAAGGAATTATTGTAAAGCATAAGTGAACTATACTCGGTCCCAGTTTGAATTGCCTGCAGTACTGAATGAAGAGAGGTAAACAACAAACCATGACAAAGAACCAGTTGAGGAGAAACATGAACCACTTTTAGAATGAGAAGAAATATAAACATCTAAATTCTACGCAGATACCGCTACTTCAAGCTGAGTTCTAAACTTGATGTAATTTCCATTATATTCTTCAAATTTTATCCCCGTAGATTGAAACAAAGCAATCGTCGTTATGACATGAAGAACTTTTTAAACTAGAACAAATTATCTGTTAGAAAAAAACCTTGCCAAGTAATATTACAAACAGTCATGAAATCTCTTTGGAAGGCATATGGATATCAAACCAATCATTTGCGTGCCTAAAATATTTCTAATTACAAACTTTTTATTGGTTTTGCAGGTAAATTGTGTCACTCAATATCAGACACAGGATTGAACCAAATGCACCATGCTCGGACATCTGCAAACTCGAAGACCTTAACTTCTTAATTGTACTTTGAATATGAAACTAAGACAAGTTCTTCTGCTTAATACTATTTCTTGTACGCTGAAAGATAATACATTAGTTAGCTGCTCTGTAGAGTAAGGAGTCTGAGTTCAACAATTACAACATGAAAATTAAAAAAAAAAGTATTTTTTCTTAGTACAATATGAAAATGTTGCATTGCAGTACACTGTTTACCAAAAAGCATAAACCACTTCTCTCAACTTAATGAATACACAATTACTGTTATCTGAAACTCGAGCAGTTTTGCAAACGTAACTACCATAGAAGGACATCCATTTGTGGAATTCAAAGCAGTGAGGAATCAATACATTTCATTATGCATGGTTTGCTTCTACAATCTCCTAAAGAAATTCAGTTTGGTTGCCAGAGAAACAATCAATTAACCCTGAGATTTGTGCTATACATGAATTTTGCCAGAAATTGTTCAGTGGACTTGCTGATGTGAACTAGAAACCTAATGAAATTTGTAGGCATAGATATTAAGATACAAAACAGGAGCTGGCTCCAGAATTTATCAATTGTGAATTGAGGATCTAGTAGTGAGGGAAGATCTCATGTCCACGATGACAGAGTCATCTGCTCCCAACTTAATTGCCTCTTTGCTTGCTCTTATGAATCTTGATACTGCACCTTTAGTGTATTCATGAGCTTCTTTGACATTCATTTTCTTTCCCATGTCATCTGGGAAGCTACTCAAATAATGGTCACCATTGAGAACTGCAGCCAGTTGCACCACCTCCCCCTGGAACTGAGAGAGCCCTTTATTTTCATCCGCTTCAGTGCTTCTTAATGGAGCAACATCAGGAAGGATCTCTATTATTAAATAACAGGACACCTCGTGAATGACTCTTCATTAATTTCAATTTTAATGGGACAATGGGAGGTAGGGTAGAATACTGTGAATAAAATGAAGAGTTCATAGCTTAAAATGGCACGATGAATCTCTGATTTAAAACCTTCCGCTAGTTGAATTGGACCACGGGACCAGGCCAGAATTTTCTTTACTAGGCTTACTCTGGTTCATCAAATTCTTTTCTTAACTCTCCACATACAAGTATATAGACTATTTCCTGGCGTGCCTTTTGTCTTTAGGTCCAATTAATCTAAATTTAAGATCATCAAGTGAGACAAACATATGGAATTTAATGTCTCAGTTACCACAACTTACCAGGGCAATCAGTTCTTGGAGAAGTCAATTCACCAACAACCTGTTCAAAGGTGCTCGCCCATGCATCTCTGTGTGTCAAGAAGTTGGATGAAAGATTGAAAATTTTCTTTATGGTTGCTGGGATTGAAGAGTGCTCCAACTCGGAGTTTGGAGTAGGTCCATTTGGCCTGCTTATTACTGCAAACAGGACAAACCAATAGTCAGCAACATGGTAAAACAGAAGTGACAATGGAAAAAGTAAACCTTACACAGTATATTCCTATTCTGAAATGATGTATAAGCAAGTTCAACATCCAGTTTAAATATTCTTAATTTGAAGAAATCTAAAACCTAATAGCTTAATGAAACAAAAGAAAATTATAATAGTTCTTAAGAATCCAGATCAAGACTATTTATGAGACTCACAATATCTCAAACATTCTAGAAATTAAATCCATTAGTAAAGAAGGTCATATGAAAATGACATGAAATCTCAAGTTTCAGGTAGGCATGTGCTCATGTGCTATTGGTGCTACCTACTACAACTGGGATGAAGAAATTAAGAAAGATCTTGGTATAACAACAAAACACATCTTGCTGTTTCCTGACACATAAATAAAACAAAAGTCATGGCATTTTACAAACACGGTCTTTTTCTTCTCCTTTCTATTCTTCATTATTCCTCTTTTTCATCTATACACAGCCATAAGAGTTCAATATTTTTCAACCTTTTAGTTGAATCTCATTTTCTTGCTACATTTAACACTTAAACAGCAATTGTCTTATGTGCATGACGTGCAGATCCTTTCTGTCAACTCCAAATTTTGCAGCCATCACACGTAGCCTCTCTCATTTTCTCTATTTTACAGTTTTATAGAAAAAAACAACATTAAACAGTTCAGCAGGGGGAAAAAAACAACCACCTTTTGAACCTGGAAAGTAACCAAGATATATAAAAAGGAATTTAGGTTTACCTGTTCCTTTCTTGATCCAAGGAGACACCATAATTGTTGGCACGCGAACACCGAGTCTGTCAAACCTAAAGAAATAAGGCGCTGGTCCAGTGTTTCCATCAGGGTTGGGAACATTAACATAAGGAGTCTGAACATGATCATAGAAGCCACCATGCTCGTCATAAGTAATAACTAAAAGGCTCTCATTCCACTGAGGACTTGCTCTCAATGTCTCATAAACCTCTTTCACTAGCTTCTGCCCATTAGCAACATCATGTGATGGATGATCATCATTTCCTGGAAATCCCTTTAGATCAAAGTACCTAGGCTCAATCACTGTTAAGCTTGGCAACTTTCCATTTCTTGCATCCCTCTTGAACTTCAAATCGTACTGATGAAACTTAAAAATGTACTTCAATTTCCTCAAATTCCTAAAGAACAAAGTAGAAGGAATACTCTGAAAGTATATACCAAAATCCATCCCATTTTCATCGAGTGAATCAAATATAGTCTGTTGAGGGTATCCAGTAGCCAACTGCTTTTTCACGTGGCTAGTTGAGCCATGAGAAGTAGCAGAATAAACAAACAGCCTATTAGGTTGAGTTGGACCAGGAATTGAAGAAAACCATCTATCAAAAACCGCAAATTCCCGAACTAATGCAGCATAAGCAGGCAAGTTCTCAGGCTTAAAACCCTTCATAACTGTTTCAGAAAGATTTTCTGACATGGTTAATGCTTGTTCCACAAAGCCAGTCATTGAGGGAATCGAATTAGAACCAAATACCTGTTGTTCCACCTCTTCAAAAGAGTGACCAGGGTCCGGATCAACAAATTCGGCATCATCAGAAAAGCAAATTCTCTCAGTATCCTTGGCCTTAGTCGAAACTGGATTGCACTCATCCCCTGTAACTCCATCAATTAGTGGATTGATGTAATTCTTCATCCACCCAAGCATGTGATCAAAAGATCTGTTCTCCAAGACTAATACAACAACTGTCTTGATGGGCTGCTGCTGTTCTTGATGAGTGAAAGAAAAACTACATAAAACTGTGAGAAAAAGCAGGAAAACAGAGGAAAATGCAGGTCCTTTACTCTTTATTTTTTCCATTCTTGATCTTGAAGCTTTACAAATTACTCATCACGCTTCAATCCAATTTTCTTGTATCTATCTAGAATGAGTTTTATTGATTATCTAGATGGAAGAAGCGACAGTACTAGTGAAAGACAATGGTGAAAAAAGAAGCTGGAAATGCAATTAAATAAGCATACTTTGTGTGGGAAAAGGCTCACCGGCAAGAGAAATTTGTCCCCATCCGGAAAAGATTAACACAAATCCACAATACAGAAGCTAAATCCAGTAAAAAAAAAAAGGAAAATTTATATATTTTCACCAAATTGGGGAAATGCAGAAACGAATAAAATGCAATTAAGTCAGCAAAGGAGTGTTCTGGTCTCGGTTTTGTCAGTCACAGTAGTGTTAAAAGTGAAACAGCGGATGGGAAACAGAACAGTATGATGGGAGGGAGGAAAACGACAGAAGACCAATTCTTCACTTTTTAAAAAAGATTGCAAGAATGAATCTGTGATTCAAATGCGAAGAGACATGTGGAAAATTGGCCGCATTTTGGCAGATTCTGTTTTCACTTGTGTTTCAAGATTATCTTTTTGCACAAGAATCACAACTATGGCTGAGAATTTCAAACGTCGGTGCAAATCTCCCGCAAAATCCTCCGAATGCGCACCAATTTGTAGTAATTACACTTTTGGTACAATATTTCAATATTTATTAAGCAAGTTAGTCCCTCGACTTTTGCAAAAGAAATTTTAGCACCACATTGGTTTTTTTTTTTTTTTTTTTTTTGAGCACTTGGCTTTCAACACAAAGGGAAATTAATCATACATATCATGTTATTGATTAGCAAATGTTCCATTTTTTTTGTCTTGTTTTGAAGACTTGCTTGATCGCTCAAAATCAAGAAGCTATATTAGTTATAGTTTAATTAAGCAAGATTCTAAAGGTCAATTTGAGCCATAGTATTACTAACTTAAACATAAACGATCTATTTATTCATTTACTTATTTAATTCTATCCAAAAAAAGAAGTGCTCTCATTATTCTTAGTTTTACCTTGATTTTGTTTATTAAAAAAATAATACGTTTTGTTTTGTCGAATGCATTTAATTTGGTACCTTAAAAAAATAATTGTGGACACAAGTAACTATCTTTTGCTCCAATTGTTTTAACCAAAAACACGAACATAATCACAACTTTGATGATGCCCTTTCTCATGATTAAATTTTGATGTCAAAGCAAAATTAATAATAATAGTAATCGGGATAATGACTAAATTTATAGAGGAAATTCGATAGGTAGGTAGGTCATTGAGTCTTTTCTTTAATCACAAACGTGTAAGGTAATCCACAACCTATCTTTCACCTATCTAAATTGGTTTTCCTCTCTAATGAAGGATATTTTTAGCGATAAGTTTCAAGTTGGAGTACTCGAGACAAAAACATAAGACAAGATTTTTGGCTCACATGGAAATGGACAAAGATTTGGTTTCAACTATCCTTGTCTCCCTTTAATGCACCGAGACAAGAACAAAACAAGATTCGTTTCTTGATGTAGAATTTTACATGTATTTGGAGATGTAATAGAAAATTCCTTACAGGATTCCATCAAAATGGTTTTTTGACATAAAAGGCTGTCAATTGTTTGTTTAGCTGTTGTCGAAGTTTTTGTTCATTCCACATAGATACCATTTTGTTTTGCAATAGTAAAAAAGAAGTGATTATCAATACATTAATCTAAGAAAAGTTAATTCATGATCTAAATCTAATGAAAAAGCAAAATAAAATACAACATTTAGCTAAGTTTTGTTTCCTTCCATCCAATACATAAACTGAAATAACAAATTAATCTGTTGATTTATCCAATTTTCACATTTTGATTTTCACTAGAGTGCCACTTTCACCATGTCATAGCTGCAATTAAAATATCTCCCTTTGTATGGACATGTATTTTTAAGAATATGTTTTAAAATAATTTCAAACACGTTTAATTTACATATATGTTTAGACAAAATCACTTCAAAACACACACACTAGGATTTTTTAGATGAAGCAAGGTTTTGAATACGTATTTCATGAACATAACACAAATTGCACTAGCAATATAGATCTGTCAGGATTCTTAGTGCTTGATCTTGGAAACATCAGTTTCGACCGAGTTTGAGCTTATTAAAAATTAAGACCTTTTTATTAAAAAAAAAAAAGTGAAAGTCGAATGAATTATTGGGTGGAGCTCGGATCCAATTGGATTAATTAGGTGTCCAAAATGATTATTTCTCAAAAGTTCTTTTTAATTAAACCTACACCATTACAAGCTTTTTTTATTTAAAAAAGGGTAAGTCAAATGAAAGCTCGATTCAATTGGATTAATTAAGTGTGCAAAATGATTATTTCTCAAGGGTTTTTTTTATAATTAAATTTACATTATTATAATAAAAAAATAGTTCAAATCCCCCACTTATAAAGTGAAAGTGAAGTTATGAAATTCTAACCATTCGATTTTCTATTCATTTCCGTCTTCGAAGAATTTTATGGTCAAATTCCTTTGTTTAAAGAATGAAAAGTAATATAATTGAAAAATTAAATATAAAAATGAAGAAAAGTGATGCTCCTAATTGGGCTATTTGACTTGAGGCCAATAAAATAAAACCCTAAAATAATGTGCATTCACATCCTCCCAGCACAGTGCCGACCTCCCTTTCCAGCTCCACCGTGATCCACCGTCTCACCGCCCGCCACCGTCAACCCTCAACCATTTAACTTCTTCCTTGTCAGGTATATCTGCAGTTACGCATATCTATCTACCCGTCTCATTTTCATTTCTTTTTTCCGTAATAGTTTTCTTCAGTTGTTTTGTCTTGGGGTTTTCTAGTTGTATGGAGAAATTTTGATATCGGAAAGGGTGGATGAATGCAAATGTAGCTTAGAAATTGGAGGTTTAATGGTCTTGATTTAGTTGTTTATTTTTTGAATTGGATAGTTTTGAAGAATTTGAGCCAGTGAAAAACCCTCTGGAAGGAAATGTAGTTGGGAGAACTGAGAGAATCCAAAATTCAGGAAGCTGTGGTTTAGCTTATTACAACGAGTTCCGTTTGTTTTGGTAACTTGTAGTCTCCAAAATTCTAATGGAAATTTGGTAAAGATTATGGAAGAAATAGTGGGTATTGGATTGTTTTTGTATTCTGTAATATATTCTAAAGAATTGCGAACCTTAGTGATGAGGCCTTGGATTTCCTGTTAAACAATTGTTGTTGTACTCGTTATTGTTCCTTTTTAGAAAGGTACTTCCATTTAGATATCGGCGCGATATCGTAGATTACCAACCGTCGGTGAATGTTAAATGTAAGGACGTGTGTCTCCTATAGTGTAACAGCGATTCTGTAACTAAAGCCAATGAGATTTTACACATTAAGCTATTTTCTGTGTTCTTTCTTGTAATAAGCTATGGGGTTTATCTCTGTAAATGAATATGTTTGTTCTTTCATAGGAAATGAATATTTTAGAGTGTTTATGGTTATAAGCTCGCCACTTGAATCCAAAAAAAATATTGTTCACAAATTTTAAATATTATTAGAAGGTTGGGGCTTTAAAAATGGGTGGGTTCAGGGAAAGCAATAGAAATGATTGGGGATTTGATAGGGGTTTGTGAGTAGGCCAAAGAAGGGACTAACTACAAGAATTACAGGATATTGGATTGCTTATGATGGTGGCCTTAGGCCGTTGTCCATGATTTTGTAGTTCCATTTCTTACTGCTAGCAGTGAAGAAACGATATATGATTCTCTAGTAATCTCTATCCAATTCAGTTTTAAATCACTCATAGCTTAACATTATTGGAGACTGTTTCTTATAGATCTTATCCCTCACGATACATATGGCTTTAGCTTCAAAGAGGTCAGCTTTGTGATTGAAGTCTAAAAGTTTTGGGTCTAATAATTTTTCTCCTTATTGGTAAGGAAGTTTTATTGCTAGGAGCAATCTTGTTTTATAGGATCAAGGGCATCCAACAGAGCAAAACAGTGTTCCATCCATTTTGGAAGCATCCTTTGACATTGAAAGATTTTAAATCCATTAGCTGCACAAACCAGAAAAGTTAATTAATTAATTAAATGAGGTCTTAATCGAGTAAATCTAAGGTATCAAATGTGGTTTTAGTGCTTATTTGGGCAATAAATGAATGTTACTAAAATTGACATCCATTTATTCTGACACACGTAACAACTTATTTGGTTAAATTTCATCAATGAGTTTTCCCTTGCAAATATGGGCATGACATCTTTATGTTACTAAATTACTCGTTGGGAGATATTTTTCTACAATCTATCTGGTCTGTCAGTGTACTAATTGATTTTAGCATGCTGTTTTAAAGTCTGTAAGTATTAAAGGATGTATCTGTTTCTTTCTCTTACCCATTGAGCTAAATTTGTTGAATTATAATGCAAATACTTTTTGAAAGATATTCCCATGGCAGTCCTAGATTGTGTTTATGAAGGGTATAATTCCCAGTCTGAACTGCTACCTTAATTTTTTTTACCAAATGTTTGTGGCGTGTTTCCCTACAGGTCCTGGATGCATTTGACTGTCCCAAACCAGCATTTTAGGAGCTTCCAGCAATGAAACCAGTTACTAATGGAGTGCCTAGGCCTCAGAGGCAAAAAAGTTTTCAGGGAGAGGGGCCTAATTGGGTCCTTATTGCTGGTGGTGCCTTGCTAAGTACATTATCAATTCGCTTGGGTTATAAGCTGAAGCAGGTGCTTGATATGAAACCATCGGACAATACTAGCAACAACTCAAAAGGTCATTGGACATATGAGTACCTTTGTGTTGGATTTTCTTTCATTTTCATATTTCTTCATGATGTGCTCTTGAAGAATTGTTGACCATGCAGGGAGTGGTAAATTTATTGAGAAAAACAAGGCAGGGAGCTGCTGCTTGCATCCTAATGCTTATTGTTTTCATCAAGATGGAAATGCTTGCTGCAACTGCCTTTCAGGTCGGGGATTTCTCTAGCCGTAATGATTCTTTAAAAGTTAGATTTTTCCTTTTGTTTCTTTTTTTTTTTTTTTTTCAAAGTTCTCCAATCAAATACTGTTTCTGGTTGTTGTTCCAGCTGGTGATTGTTGTTGCCTGATGTTTTTTGTGGTTGGGCTTTTGTTGGATATTTTTTGTACTTATGGGTCATTTTTTGTCGATTATGTTGGAGAAATAGGGTAAAGATTTTTGAAGTCAAGTTTTCTGGGATATAGATACAGAGAAGAGTTTAGATTTTTTAGTATGCATTTGCAATGCAAAATTCTAGTACTATGATTATGAGTTAATTATCAGAAAGTATTGGAAGGACATTGGAGTGTCTGGAATACTGAGTTTGATTTTACTGCCATGTTAGTATATTTCTTGTTAACACAGGAATTGTTTTTGTGGTTTTCCTTCTTGTTTCTGTTCAAGGTGAAACAGTTAACTGAAGATCACTGAAGAAATACTGGTGAGTAAGAAACAAAATAAGAGAAATTTATACTATTTTCATGTGAGTTGAAAAGTGGATGGAAATGTAGAGAAATTGAATATGGAGCTAAAGACTTATTGCCCTTGTTTGGTAATAAGTTTGGTAAGGAAGTTAAATAGGATGAGAAGCTAAGGGGTGGTTTCCAACTTCCTCAGATCCATGAGCTGCTTTTCCAACTCTTGCCTGGTGGATAATAGTTTGGAGGATTAGTGAGTCAAATGACGTAGCCACGCTTCTACAAATATTTTTTGTAGCCTTTGATGAGTGAAACTTGTTGGTTCATTAGAGTAATATTTGGTCCATGTTTCAAAACCTAAAATCGGGAAGTATTATTCATTTAGCCCTTAACTGAAAACTAGATTTGTCCTCAATGTGTAGAGTTTGAATAATTTCCTGGAATTAGCAATGTTTGGCTTTCATTGCCTTTCTTTAAATTTTTTTTTTTTTTGGTGGTGGTTAATTGTTGTGAGGCTTGGGTACTTTTTAGATGACCATTTGGTGCCTAAAGATAGTCTTTCATTGACTATTTTGCACAAGCTTAGTAGAATTGTCAGTTGACTTGTGAGATCAGCTTTCTTTTGTTCTTTATGGTATTTAGTTTTTGCCTTAAATATGAGCAATCATTATGTGTTCTCATATGGTTTGCGCCTGGTAGTTATGTTGGTCCTCTGCAATTATTCACAGATTGGGTGGATCAAATCTTAGTTTTCTGTCTTTCAGTATTACAAGTATTAGTGAGTGAGATTTGATGTAGTCCTGGTTGTGAGCTGTGAGCATGAAAAATTAAAACCTTTTTGGCTCTTTCAGGAATGAATATGGGATAATATTTATCTCCATTTAAAGCTTCTTTTTCTTTTCATGTAATCTGGTAACAATGTTATCATTAGGATCTCTGAATGCGGTGGACATTAAACAGCAGCATAACAGCCAAAATATGTCCGAACCTGAAATGTCCCTCCCCCTTGTCACTGTTCCTGCATCTGAGTTTAGCAAAGAGAATGGTGTGATCTGGGCATCATCTCCTGATCGTCTTGAGCTTCCACAGAAACCAATCCACCGTTCTAACAGCTCTGACTCACCATGTGTCTCTGAAGCTGGTTCTGACATTTTTAGCAATCGAGAGGTGATTCAAAAACTGAGACAACAGCTGAAGAGAAGGGATGATATGATAATAGAGATGCAAGATCAGATTGTGGAACTGCGGAATTCCCTCAGCACTCAGCTAGCACATTCTACCCAACTGCAAGCACTGCTAGATGTCGCAAACCGAGATCTATTTGACTCAGAAAGAGAAATACAGAGGCTGAGGAAGGCAATTGCTGATCATTGTGTTGTACAAGACAATTGTGCTGATAAGCCTTCAACAGCACCTGTTTGGCCGGCTGAAGTAAGGAATGGCCATTTGAACGAGTATCCTGAAGTTGAGGGATATTTGGAGTCCTCGGAGAAAGATAGAAATGGCGATAGAATTGAAATGCTGAGAAGGGAAGTTAATGAGTTGAGGGAAGTGATAGATGGCAAGGACTACCTTTTGCAGAGTTATAAGGAGCAGAAAGCTGAACTCTCCATGAAGATCAAGGAATTGCAGCAAAGATTGGATTCCCATCTCCCAAATATTTTGTAGTGCAGCTGCTTTTTGTGTATTCTTCTTTGGCTTCTCGTGTTTCCTGGCTCCGAATTGATTCAAAATCCCAAGTTTTGGTAAATTTTCATTTCCTTTTCTTTTTTTCTTCGATAAGCATTATTTTATTGTGTGCTACGTGTGTATATGATCTGAAGTTTGTAGGAGAGTGGTGTTGCTAAGGTGGCAAGCTTATATTGAGTAGAAATAACACTTTAGGATAGGTTTTTTAATTGAAGTTCCATTTTATATTTTGTATTATCACGATTTCAAGGTGCATTCTGACTTTGCTAGCTGTGAAGGTGAGGAAATTCTACTTTAGTTGCTGATGGATTCCATTTCAGGTTGCAAACTCGCAAAACATTATGGTATTTAACTACCACACAATATGCAAAGTACTGTTTAATCATACTAATATTTACTGACAAGTTGGTAATCATAAATTAATTGGAAATTCTTATGCACGTCCTTATAATCATTACTACAAGATTATGGTGTAGGTACCAAGATTTTATATATACTTGCGTGTTTCATTTAAAGTTTTGGTGTTTTTCAAGTTTTCCCGGGATATCGCTGATCACGTTTACAATACTTGTTTGATGGGGATTGAATTGCATCAGATTGAAACTTTAATAGAAACACTCGAAAAAGATGTAGTGATAAAATTTCTTTAGTAACACGTATTAAACTGGAGGAGTGGAAAAAATGGCTTTCAATTGCTAAACGTTAATCCGTATGTCCGAAGGACATGGGAGATATTTACATGGATCCGGTTCACGGGTAAAGTCGTGAATTCTGTGATCTAAATTTAATCACATTAGTTATGTCTCATACATGGCCCATCAGGGGCTCACTCCATAGCTGATATGGGTTATTCATGAGTTCAATCTGTGGGCCGGATTCATGTAAATATTTTCCAAGGAGATGTATTTCCACCTTTTAAGCACCGTTCCGATACATAGGCAAATTCTGAACAAAATGAATAAGTGGGAAGAAGTTTTACCAAACAAATACTACCAAGGATTTCGCCAAAATTGTTTGCAAAATGTAAAGACTTATCGGTTTTATAAAAATTTCACAAAGTTCTATTCTTTTCCCTCCGAGAATGAAGTCTTCCACCTGCTAAAACTTAAAAGCATGGTAGTGTAAATTTTGGTTGCAAGTGCTAAATTCAAGTTTCAAATCACTATCGTTATAAAGTCAACGAACTCAACCACATTCAATTGCACCCATTACTCTATGAAATTAAGAAAACAAATAAAGTACTACTTACATTTTTTGATAAATTTAAGGGTGAAGTCACTATAATTTAACCTTATTTTTTTATTTAAATGTTATGAATTAATCTTGTACGATATCATCAGAAGTTTTGTTGCAAGGTCAAAGGCCCAGTAGTCTCCGTTACTCTATGAAATTAAGAAAACAAATAAAGTACTACTTACATTTTTTGATAAATTTAAGGGTGAAGTCACTATAATTTAACCTTATTTTTTTTATTTAAATGTTATGAATTAATCTTGTACGATATCATCAGAAGTTTTGTTGCAGGGTCAAAGGCCCAGTAGTCTCTTCCGTCACAGATCTTAAGATCAAATTTCACCTATAGTCATTGTTTAAAAAAAATTAAACTTTTTTACCCTAATAAATTTAGATATTTAACACCTACACATTTTTAAAATCTTTAAAATCTTATAACGCAATAGGTATAGGTTACCAGGCAGACATGGTAAAACATTTTTTTTTTGTTTTATTTTGTAGACAAAGTAAATGAGATGAAGTTATTTAGTACCAGCCTAGGCTACCAGGGTACCTTTTCAGTTGCCCTCTTCCCAAGCTGAAAAAGAAGCTCCCTAAACTCAAGAAGAAGCAAAACATCAAAATACAACTCCTTTGCTAAACTACTATTATTATCTTCTCCAAGAAGAAAGGTAGAGAAGAAGAAGGAATGGAAAATGAAGAGGGTACACAGCAACCCCACCTTATACTCGCCCACAAATTATTTTTACTCACCCACCCGGATGTCGACGACATCGAGAAAGTTCGCCTTCGCGATGAGGTTTTCAACGCCGTCGTTTCAGATGGTTAATTGCCCTCTCCCCTTCTCTCCATCCTCCTTCGTTGTTGCTTTGATTTGGGTTTTTGATGTTCAGTCGAATTTGGTTTGGGTTTGTTGCACAAGTATTAATCTGATTTTTGTTTGTCTGTTTGTCTGTTTTAAGATATGGCGCCGCTGTACGAAACCCTAGTTGCAAATGGGGTGTTGAATTTGGATCAGAAGGTGCATGATTCGATGCGTGCTAAGATTGACGAGGAGATCAAGAAGCTTGATGAAAAGTAAATTCCCGTTTTTTTTTTTTTGGAATTTTTTTTATCATCTAGGACGTGGATTTTATTGGTCTTTTGGATTGTTTAAATTGGGAATTTGTGGTTGAGGGAGTCTTTTTTGTTTGTTGATTATTGCGTCATATTGGGCGGAATAGTGAATATGGCGCCTTGGTATTGGAAGATGAGGTTTCATTTCTGTATTATTGCTCTCAAATTTGTTGAATTTGGGTATGTATTTCATTGGGAACTAAGTTTGCGGAATGCGGGGATTGTATTTGATTGAGGATTGGATTAATTCGTGTGAATATCAGATACAGTTCATGGAAAAGTTGGTTTTTTGTATACGTAATAACTCTTCTACTGGAAATTATCTGGCTGTAAAGTAAATTGCTGCCTAAATCCACATTGGCATAATTCGATGTAGAACATTGCTGAACCATCTTTTTATTATGGGGTATGAATGTAAATTATCTAGTAGTTGGTTCTAAATCATCATCAAAAAATAGTTTGCTAAGGCTCTAAATCATCATCAAAAAATGGTTTTCTAAGGCTTTCTAGTGGAAGATCCCGTGTTATTTAGAGTTTCTTGTTGCCACAGATGCATACTGTTACTATTAGGGATTCAGATTCCACGATTATGATGTGGATGTGCCTTAGTGCAGCTAGTCGTAAGACTTCTCTGCTGCTTCAAATTTTTGCAACCTTGTATCTCTAATTTCCAATTTTGGCATTGTGACCTGCTATTTATCTTTCAGTTATCTTGATTGTTCTTTTGCCATTAACTAGTTCCTACTAGCCTCCTAATTATGCTTTCCCAGGACTATCCTCTGCAGAATCAACTTGTACTCAAATTAACAAAACCTACATGAGGGAATTCCAGTTTAGCAGTGTTTAAATCGTTTCTCCAGAATTGTTTTCTAAACAATATTAGAGGCGTTAGTCTGGTGTAATCCTTTATTTGCATAGGTCTTCTCTATAGAGGTAGGGGGAGAAGGAAGGTGCGTGGTTGGGTGGGTTTATAGCCTCAGAATTTCATGAACTTGAAATCATGATATGAGAGTTTCGTAGAGATATCTCGCATATTTGCTACAGCTTGACAGTTTGGATCAGGAACCATTAGCCAACATCCTTTGACTTGTCTGGGTAATGAGGAACTCACAGTGTTAAGTGTATAAAGGGATTCTCTTAACCATTAGGGAATTTGAAGCTCCAAATGCTATTGCAACAACTTGTCATCATTGTTCTGTCAGCTAGTGTTTTAGGTAGAGTACCCTTCATCGAGTAGGTGTAGTATAGTCGATGGCATATTCATTTTGAGCTATTTTTATGTTAATAGTGGTAGTGATTTATGTTGTATACAGGCATTTTGCACTAAATTCAGGTTCCTTTATGTCTCTTTCTCTACGCACACACAAACATATGCACAAATTTCTGGTGAGAGGTCAATTTTAGTAATTTGCATGTATTTGATAGATTTTGCTCCACGTGCTCTGTTGTTGTGGCATTTATTTCATGTTTATTGTGCTTTATTTTCTAGGATTGCTGATGCAGAGGAGAACTTAGGAGAGAGTGAAGTTAGAGAAGCTCATTTAGCTAAATCTTTGTTTTACATCCAAATTAGCGATAAGGTATATAGGAGCTAACTTTTTTGCTCAATATTTGAGCATCTTAATTTATTCTCTTGCTTTAAACATTTTATTCAATATTTACTTTTTAATGAACACAGGAGAAGGCACTGGAACAGCTGAAACTAACAGAAAGTAAAACAGTTGCAGTTGGCCAAAAGATGGACCTTGTATTCTACACACTACAAATTGGTTTCTTCTACATGGACTTCGATCTTATATCAAAGAGCATTGATAAAGCAAAGAAGTAAGGGATATTTAAATATTGAATAACATAGATGCACTTTTATATGGGTCAAAGTGCTTTCCGTCATATGAGATGATTTATTGTTTGCAGCTTGTTCGAAGAAGGAGGTGACTGGGAAAGAAAGAATAGGTTGAAGGTGTATGAAGGCTTGTTCTGTATGTCAACCCGTAACTTCAAGAAAGCAGCAAATCTTTTTCTGGATTCCATTTCAACTTTTACAACTTATGAGCTTTTCCCTTACGATACCTTTATATTTTACACTGTCCTCACAAGCATCATATCATTGGATAGAGTTTCCCTTAAACAGAAGGTATTCATTCTTCTTCTGGACAATTCTGGTTCATCTTATAGCTTAAATAAGCAAATAAAATTTCAAATTTCCTTCTTATTTGCTTCTATGTCAAGATTTTGTTATGAACTTTAACATTGTAATATAATTTGTCTTTTCCTCAAAAATGATAAAAGTGGTTAATAGCATTTCAAGATGCGCTTTGCTTTCTGTGGCAGGTGGTTGATGCCCCGGAGATCTTAGCAGTTATCATGAAAATTCAACATCTGTCAGAGTTTTTGAATTCACTTTATGATTGCCAATACAAGTCATTTTTCACTGCCTTTGGTAAGTATATATTCAGTATATTTCACTTTTATGCTTGGTTTTGGTTCTGATAGCTAAAATTTATGCTATACTTCCGTAAATATGAGTGGCACATGGATGTTCTCTTGCTACCCGTATGAGCAATTATTTGCTGTGTTGAACTATCACAATTCAGCGGACAATGTTATCAATTTTTTAGTTTTGCTTGATTAAAATTATTTAAATGCCTTTCAGCTGACATGATTGAGCATATTTTGTATATTTATGTTCACTTTTATGCTTTTGAGATTGGATACTGATGGCTTTTTTAATTCTATAATTTCAAATTCCATGGACAATTTTGTCTATCTTTTAGAGTGTGTTTTGATTGAATATATTTCACATGACTTTCAGCTGGCTTGACGGAGCATATTAAATTGGACCGGTACTTGCATCCACACTTCCGGTATTATATGAGGGAGGTTAGAACTGTTGTTTATTCACAGTTCCTTGAGTCCTACAAAAGTGTAACTATTGAAGCAATGGCAAAAGCATTTGGGGTGACCATTGATTTCATTGACTTGTAAGTTTCTCATGTGTCTTGATCCTTTTGATGATGTCCTACTTGTAACTTCGTATATTCTGATGTTAATGTGGAGCGGTGTGCAAAACATGGCGTATCTTTCATCTGCAGGGAGCTGTCTCGGTTTATTGCAGCTGGAAAGCTACATTGCAAGATCGACAAAGTTGCAGGTGTGCTGGAAACTAATCGTCCTGATGCAAAGAATGCCCTCTACCAGGCAACGATCAAGCAGGGAGATTTCTTGTTGAATCGTATTCAGAAGCTCTCTCGTGTTATTGATCTATGATGTGTGTAACTCTTTTGGGGTGATGTGTCTGTTGAGACGAACTGCACTAAAGTTCGTGCTTAATCATCTGATGTGTGACGGCAGAGATGTTTCCCGAGTTCTTTCCCTAGAATTTGGTAGACAATTTCCAATCATTCTTGACTATCTTAAAATCATTATTTTTATACTGCTACGACTAAATCTGCTTGTACCCCCTTTTGTTGTTGTGTTGGAAGCAGAATAGACAACCGAGATGGCTTACGCTCATAAGATTTGAAATTACACGTACACACTTCGCCTAAATCGTTGGTTGACGCTGGCCGAATGATTTAAACTTGTAGTGACTCTCATTTGACTGCGTCTAAACAAATTATCTTTACTGTTGGACATGAAATAGAGTGGTTTGAAAGTGATCACAATCATTGATAGAGACAATAATCACTGAAAAATCTTGTAATGTCAACAGTTTTGCAAACAAGTGATAATTTGTCAAATGAGTACAAAGATGTGTTGAGTAATAGATAGTTATATTATTGAAAACGGTAATAAATTGACAAAGCCTTCACCACAGCATTCTGTAATCACAACTTCCACTGAAATGCAGCCGCTAAATTCTTTTGAAGCTACGTTTACTTTGGTATTCGTTTGTAAAGTTGCAATCTTTTTATTACATTTCTTGCAGTTGGAGTGGGTTATTAAATCATGTAGTAGTTAACATGGAATGGTGTTACTAATATTTTGTATTTGACAACTGGAACTGAAATTCGGTTGGATTTATGGTCTGTGTCAAAAAAAAAAAAAAGAAGAAAAACATTTGATATATGGTCCAAATGGGCCACTTTATTTGCATCAATTATCATTTTATTATTATTTTTAATTAATGTGCGTATCTAATTTTGAGTGAGTTATATCAAATCCTCTAGCATAAAATGAAGTTCCCCTAAATTAGACCACATCAAATCCAATCCCTCTAAATTGGACAACACTGAATTGAATAGGCCATCCTTAAGGGCTTGTATTTACTACCAGATTTAAAGAGTAGATGCCAAGCTTTTTATACCTTTTCTGTCCAAATAAAAATTTTTCTTTTCTCACGATGAGTCCCAAGTAGAAGACCTTCAAAGGGGACGTTCCAAGCATGATGGAGCGAGTTTGAGAAATCTAAATGATATGCTTAAAGGCTTGGATGGTCCAATGACTAGGATAAGGACTAGGAGAATGAAGGATGCATTGCATGGACTTATAGTGGACTCGTATGAGTAGGCTTTGCAATTGGGCTCAAAGGGCCAATCTAAACAACTCATTAATGTGATTTGAGCTGAACAAACTTTAGATTAGGGCTTCATGGACCATACACATGGCTTGATTGAAGAATTGAAGTCCAATTGAAACTCCATGGGCCTTGAGTTAGACGGCCAGCCCATTAGGGTTCTTTGTGGAGTCTTTTATGTTAAATTTTAGAGTTGTAAAGGACTTCGTTATTTTAATTAATTTATGCTTTGTTTTGGTAGTTTCATTAGTATAGGTTTTGTTTTAGAAGTTAAGTCTATTTTCACAACTCTAAAATGTTCTTTGTAAACCTATTTATAGGCCATATTATTAGTTACGAATTTTAACAAGAATTATTCAGAAAAATCGTGTATTTTCTTTGGGTGTGTTTGTTTGGATGTAAAACATTTTCAGGAAAATATTTTCTGAATTTTCAAGTGTTTGGTGACTATTTAGTGTAGGAAAAAATTTTCTTTGGTAAAATATTTTACATTAGGGAGTGGAAAATAACTTCACTTTTTAAGTTAATGAAGTTATTTTCCATTTAAAAAAGACGCGTCTACTGACCCTCTTTTTCTAATTAAAAATCTATTAACTAAATGAATCTTTACCTAATGCCTGCGGAGAAGAGATCTTCGACGACAGAGAACGGTAAGGAGAACAGAGATCTTCCCTCTGCGACGGTAATCAACTCCAACTCCGGAGAGACAACCATCTTCAACTACAGCGTTGTGAGTTTGGTTTCAAAAATACTTAGTTTTTATGGGAAATTAAAATCTTTTACGATTTCTTTCAAATTTGGGCAGATTTGATATTGTTGCTCCAACATTCCGTGGATTGATTTTCCTTGTGATTGAGGGTTTTATTTGGAAGAAATTTTTGCCTTTTTTAATTTTCTTTTCTAGTTTAATTTTGCCAATAGATTAGTCCTTAGATGTATCTGATTGTAATTGATTCTCTTAAAATTTTGGGGTTTATCACCTAGATAAACTTTTAAACAGATTCTTGTGCTCTAAAATTCTCTCCAGTTGCTCTGTCCATATCTGTCTTGGAGGCGGTATAATTGGTTTATGGATCATAATTAGTTTCATTATGATGGACCATGGATTAATACTATCACTTGAATATGCTTTGGAGTTTGTATGTGTTGAGAAACTAAATAGTTTGCATGAATAGATTCTTTTGATTTTGCTCTTTGTCCCTTAAAACAAAATGCAAGGTCTCATAAGTACTTGTAGTTTTGCTAGGAGATATAGACTAGTGCGATTTGAACCCATTTCACTAGTTGAACTTTTAGCATACAGATGCTGGCTAAACTCGAATCTACAGCATGCATTTAAGCTTTAACTAAAAACAAGCAGGATTGAGTTATCATAGGCTAAAGCCAGGATGAATTTGACCAACTTAAGATATATTGCATATATTGTCTTTTATTATTCAATAGCTAATCAAACCAATTCTCTCTTATTCCATGTTTCTGAATGGATAATCTTTCTGAATCTGTTCTTGAGTTAACTTAAAAGATCATTTAAGTGTTATAACTAATCTTGAACAATACTACATTCTTTTTCTAGATTTGTGCTTATTATGATTCTTTTGTATGGGAAGATTGATAGAGTTTTTTTTTTTTTTTTTTTTTTGAGGTCTTGGACATTGGAAGTCTTCTCCTAGTCCTCTATCTGAAATTAGGGATTCTTAAAAGTGTATGTACATTTTGGAGCCCAGTATAGTATGTGATTTCCAGAGCTTTTATGGTTTAAACCTGGACAAGAGAAGTTTTTTCACTCTTCTATTTCATCGGAAAGTGATGCTCTATCAATTTCACCATATTTGATCTTATATGTTCTATGGCTGTTATGAGAATTCTGGATATTCTAGACAATTTCTAAGTCAGCAGAAACTAAAGTTTAGGCCACGTGCCAATTCTTCCTTAATACTATAATGTAATAATCATCAGTTTTATAATTCTAGCAGTTAACTTCTACCATAATGTGATAATCATTATGTTCTTAATTCTACCAATTTACTATTTAGAGTTAAATTGAATTGACCCTGCACTATTGCTTTAACTGATTGTATATTTTTACTAGGACTGGGAGTAATCTTCGGGTGAAAATCTTTTGCAGATTCAACTTCTTACCAAATTTTGTGGCTGCTCTTGGTTATCAGTCACCAATCTGTTACAACATGCTGCTTCCAATTTTATGAAGTATTATTGATGTAGATAGTCCAGATGAACTACTGGAACAACATGCTGCTTCCAATTTTACGAAGTATTACTGATGTTAGATAGTCCAGATGAACTATTGGAAGATAAAAATTTGATATTGTGTTACAACATGTTGCTTCCAGTTTTACGAAGTATTATTGAAGTAGATAAATCGGATGAACTACTAGAAGACAACAATTTGATATTTACAGAATTTTGTTTATCTATCTTAGAGTGCTATGTATTTTTCAAGAAAACAAAGAAAATCTTCAGGTGGTCACTTTAGATATATCTTTTTACAATTTTTTTTTAACTTTATAATCTTTTAAGTCATTGTTTAAACTTCTTAGCTCTTATACCTCCTTTAGGGTTGATACATCGTGAATAAAGGGTTTAAAGTTCAAAAAGTTGTTCTTATGATACTACAACACTTTTTAGATGTTGCTATGTATTGCTTTCAGTCGGTAGTAATAGGCATGATACATAATGATAATAGATTTTAAATAAGGTATATATTGCATAGGGGCATTATTTCTTAGTGATACATAACTTTTTTAAAAGTAATATATAATTTTTCTAAATATAAAGGTGAACGATTATAATATAATATTTTATTTTTTTTGGAAAAAAGTACATGGTTATAATAGATAGAATGTAAAAATGGTAGTAAGGTGAGATAAATTTGAAATTGGAAAAAATAGTATCATTTTTAAGAAACACTAAAAAATAAAATTAGAAATTATTTTTATTAAGCTAATCAAACACTTGAAACACTAAAAAACAAAATCAGAAAATATTTTCATTAAGCTAATCAAACACCTGAAAATAATTAAAAGGAAAATGATTTTCCTGAAAAATAACTTCCTTAGAAAATATTTTCCAGGGAAAATATTTTACACCCAAACAAACACACCCTCTATTGTGAGAATTTTCTTGATTTTTTGTCGATTAAGAACTACTCTTGGTCTCTTAGTCTTATCAAGCTTGCTTCGCTTTAGAGTTAATTAGGGTAGACGATTGAACTCGCTTAACTTGGTTTAGTCTAGTTATTTTTAGGCGTGTTTCATCTTCTCAAGGGAAATTCAAGGCAAAATAATTCCACGTTAAGAGTTTCTTGGTTTACGAATCAAACGAGGTATTAAGTTCAACAAGTTACATAACTGAAATCCAAAACTTTCTTGGCAACGCAACCGTGCGCACATCATCTCATCCATTGATATGTTTATACGTTTTTTCCTTGCTCAATCGAAATTGTGTACATACGGTATTTTTCAGTAGACTTTGTGTATTCATCTTACACATAGAGACGAGAGAATTTGCTGTACTAATCTACTACTATATTGTGTTTGAGAGAATCCAACTCTCTGTGCGTGTGCGTGTGTGTGTTTTTTTTTTTTTTTTGAAAGAGAGACAAGTTATGAAAAAGCTTCCCAAAGAAAATAATCAAAGCCAAGTTAGTAAAAAATAAAAAATTATATATTTTTTGTGGTTTAAATAAAAAAAGAAGAAAACACACGATATTGAGGTTCTAGACAAAGAAAATAAAAAATAAAAAAGGAAGAGGAATTAGAAAGAGTTAAATCTTGCATCTGGTTTAAAATTATGTATATTTTGCGCTATTTGGAAGCCAACTAGTATTATGGTAATAAGTGTAACCCATTTTGATAACACTTGTCACAACTAAATTTTAATTAGTTTCAGAAAGCAAATGCTTTTACATATTGTTTTTAGTTTTCTTAAGTTTACCATATTTGGTTAAAATATAAATATGCAAATTAGGCAAGATGTATAAGTTGTGATAGGGCGGTATAATATACAGCTATCTAATTATGTTAGCAGTCCTAACGTCGTGTACTTTGACAAAAGAAACCTATGCTTCCTAATGTGACAACTAAGAATGCCAATGCTGATGAATGTATCAATAGAAAATATCAAGATTAAAAATTTTCTTTTGAATTTGGACCAATCTATCTCTTAAACTATTGTAATTTTCTTTAGGAGTTGAAAATTTGTATTTTGGTAGCACTCGCTTTACCTAATTTTATGAGCGCATATTTAGGTACAAAAAGAACAAAATAACATCAATTTTCTTGTCTTTTCTTTATGTTCAGTTACAATTAAACAAAACTTGAAACAAATCAAAGGCAAAATCACCAAAGAGAAAAACTAAAGCCAAAAGAGAAAAGCAAAAGAATAAAAAGGAAAATAAACATCATTCCTCCTTTTGGCTAAAGAAAAGAGAAAAAATTCTTAGTGTGAGTTTGATCATTTTTTTAAGGGCCACTTTTATTCCTTAAATCATATAACATAGCATGACCTTACTCTTAACAATTGCTATATTCATCATAAATAAATTAACCTCACATTCTCAAATACTCGCAAACTCCACTTGCTATCAATAAACCATTACCTTCCTTGTTGACAATAAAGAGAAATCATTCACTGTCAAGAACAAAATTATAAAAGATCATGAATTCTTTTTTGTTCTTTTTAATGTTTTGTGAGTATTTTATCAAGTGCATCAAGAGAAACTATAACAAATTATTTGCAAGAGGGTGATTTTACAGCTTAGGTCAAGGGGCAAATATGTGGTTTCGGTAATAAGTTTCTCGATAGTTTGTACACACTTGTTAGAAAATAATAATTTATGGTGTATATCAACAATTTATGTGATTTAATTTGAGTAGTGAATTCGCTGATTCTTTTAAAAAATTTTAAGTTTAAAGGTTGAAATTGACGTACATTACCTAGTACAATCAATTGCCCACTCCCTTGCAGTGCCAGGTCCATCCTACAAAAAGAGTTTGGCAAGCAACTTTTTCAGTGTACTCTAAGACACAGGAATTTCCTCACCTCCTCACCAGCGTGAATTTTTTGATACTAAAAACCAATACAAGAACTACTCGGCACTTTCTACAGCACAAATATTTGCTTTGCACAGCCACAGTTTCCATGCCACAAACAGCTAACATATCAAAACCATATCACTTCCTCAATTTCCCACCACCAATTCTTGAACAGTGCATATCATGTGATGCAATTCCAAATCTGAATTTTGTCACATACCAAAAGTGTTGATGACAGAAACCCAACTTGCCTAATCTAATAATTGTACATAATTTTTTTTTAAAAAAGTACTTGGAACCCTTTTTTAGTGAAGCTGAGTAGCATCAGAAACCACCATGATTATCCCTCTTGATTTTAAGGATTTTCAAGAAAAGCTATCCAGAAAGTTGAGACCTTGGCAGCGTTCTTTTGAGTTCTGGGCTAGGACTGCCGATATCTACACTGGGTATAAGGTCTCTTTCTAGATTGGTTAATGTGTATATAAATGTAGGATTAGATTTTGGGTTTTTTTTTTTTCATGTTGGATAGTTGTGATTTTTAGGTGTTTCAAATTAGAGTAAGCTTTGAGAAGGATGTGAAAAAGCAGGAGGCAATGTGGGAGAGGCAGCATGAACTTGCAGCTGACAAGATTTATAATATGTGTGCTGATCTTGGTGGGTTTTTTCTAAAGGTATTCATCTGTTAGTTCCCCTTTTAATTTGGTTTCTTTTGTTTTGACTGGTAAGCTCATCCAAATTAAAATCTTTATTCTTCTTAAGTAAAATCATCCAAATTTCTGTTGGAATGTGGCCGTCTTACTGTTAACTTTTGACTAATTTTCATTTTGTTATTTGCCTAAAAAGAGAATTTGCTGCATAATTTGGTTATTATGTTATTATTTTTTCTTACAATTTTTGTTGCAACTTGCAAGTATTATGCTTTTTGGTGGAGACTCAGAAATTTTGTGTTTTCATGCTTTGATGGATTGTTTCTGGGATAGGTTGCCCAGATAATTGGGAAACCTGACTTAGCTCCAGCTGCTTGGGTGAGAAGGCTAGTTACACTGTGTGATCAAGCCCCTGCCACGCCTTACAACGTGGTCAAGGCTGAGCTGGAGAAGGAGATTGGTCAAAGTATTGATGATTTGTTTGAAAGATTTGATGTGAATCCCCTTGGTTCAGCTTCAATTGCCCAGGTTTATATCTGTATCTACCTTGTGTTGCAACTTGTGAAAGTGTCAGAAGTATATAGTTGAAGTTCAGAATATGCAGCAATCTTGAGTTTGGATGATTTCTTATCTGTTTCCTGGTTCTTTATGAATACTAGTTATATGTAATATGGAAAGGAATATCATCATCGGAAGAGACTGAACCTCAACAGATATAACGCAACGAAAATTTTTGCGTTATAGTATAAATCTGGCTTCGGTTTATATGATGCATTGGGTTGAAAAGGACATAAAAAGAACCCTGGAATAGCAAATGGAATAGCCTCTGTGAATCCCCACAGTTGGAGGTTAGGATGGTTTCACTTAACTTGTAAGTGGGAATTTAAATGCTCAAATATAAATTTGGATATATGCAAGTGCTGCAGCTTTGGTGCATTACTCTGATTGTGCAAACAATGTTGCTAAGGTCTCATCATCATAAAGATGGTATTAATCTCACATGCTACGGTAGGATTATTTGAGTGGTTTAAAAGTGTGAGTGAGTACTTGCCTATGTACTAACTTGGGATATCCACTTCAGGAAGTTAGGATGAAATTCAAGTCGTGCTTGTATGTGGCAGTTTATGTTGTAAATAGTAGGACTACTGCTTTTTGGGCTCGACATATTTTTCAAATATTGTAAGATAATTGGTGGTTAAAATAGAGTCCCTATTGGTTTAAGTGCACTTTATTAAATTTCACAGCTCTGGTGAGCCCTGATTCCTTCAGACAATTTTTACTATCTGAAAGTGCTATAATTCTCTTTTGATTTTTTCTGACAGTGCGGTTGTTTTGCTGCTTGATTTTATTATATTGGATCGAATAGTCAAATGTTGCCTTGACTGGTTTTTTTCATCTAACCTTTACTTGCTACCTTTCTTATATTGAAACTATGCTAAAATTCTGTGTGATTTGTTGGTGTGTCGCATACCTTAGGTTCACCGAGCACGACTCAGAGGGGACAAGAATGATGTTGTTGTCAAGGTGAGAAAAATTTGAAAATCAGCCTGCATCTTTGATATGTTTTGTGGTCTTAATCAATTTGTGGGTGCAGGTGCAACATCCTGGGGTTCAGGAGCTAATGATGACAGATATCCACAACTTGCAAGCTTTCGCACTGTATATGCAGAAGACGGATATCAAATTTGATCTGTACTCCATAACCAAGGAAATGGAGAAACAGGTATGAAACTCCTCTGCTTTTACACTCGTCCATAAGCTTTTTTTGTTTGTTGTTGTATTTTTTTTTTTGTTTTTTGTTTTTTTTGGGGGCTGTTTTGGGGGATGGGGGGGGGGGGGAGACAAGGTTTAGGGGATTCAGTTTGATGCTCGTATTCTCTGGTGGAGCTATGACCTTAGAGGTTTTGTATTTGATCTGCTATTTATATGACAAATTGTCTTCTCTTTAATCATTTCATTGCCTCCGTTCTTATTCCCTACCAAATTCCAAGTAATACAGCTTGAGATATTTTCTTAGGTGATTTTGACTTTTTTGTTATATTTGTCTCTTATCATGAATCCCACTTCTCCCACTTCTTGTTGAACTGTAATATCTACAATAATATAATTTCTATGATGCCTATATAGATTGGATATGAATTCAACTTTTTAAGGGAGGCAGATGCTATGGAAAGAATTCGTCGGTTTTTATATGAGAACAACAAAAAGAGCCCTGTTTTAGTGCCTCGTGTGGTGCGAAATTTGGTTACAAGGTATGTTTAACTGCAGTTGTTTCATTTGGGATGAAAATCTCGAAACTGAAACTAGTTTGTGTCATTCTTTTGTAGGAAGGTTCTAGTAATGGAATATATTGACGGAATCCCGATCATGAAACTGGGAGATGAGATGGCCAAAAGAGGCATCAATCCTGGTGGTAAGGTGGCAGCAGCAGCAAAGCAGTAAGCCTTAGATTTCCTGGATAGATTTTCTCTTTTTTGTTCTGCCTGATCTGTTTCCCTGATTTTGTGCATTTATATTTTTGTTCTTTTCAGTTTTTTTCTTCACAACCTCGTGATTTTTGCACCCTTTCTGTGCCGCCTTTAGTGGGCCTGTCTTGAATTCTTTTAAACGTCTTCCCTCCTTCCTACTTTTATGAATTTTCTAATCTTGTTTCTCTGCAAGAAATGGTTCTTTATGTTTGTTCGTTTGTTAGTTTGTTTTTTCTCTTTTGTGAATAATCATAATGCAAGTCTATGGAAATCTGGGAAAACCTTTAAGAGGTAGAATAGGTTGTATATATTGGTCTCTTTTTTTGGGTAAGTATCATTTAGTGGTCTCCTGTCCAATCCAGACCAAAATATTGCATAAACAAATGATCTTTTAAAGGGAACTCTACTTTAACTGTGTTATGAGCTCTTGTACTTGGCATCACAAATAAGCATATGATTTCTTTGTTGAAATAGCTTATATTTGAGTGAAGTTTTATTTTATTTTCTTCAGCTTATACTAACAATTATTGCTTTCTGCTGATGGGAAACTTTGTGTCAAACCCATCTCCTTGGAAAAAAAATTTACCTATTTATTGCTCTGCACTAAATTATGGCCCATAAAATTAGTATTTAAATGGAACTCTGCATAATTTTAGCCAAGTGATGATTTCTTGTAGCTCTTATCATAATAAACTTTATAGATGGATAAGTAGTTAGTTTAAGTTTTTAATGTTTGAGTGAAATTGAACTTTCTTCTTCGGACTTGTACCAACATCTATTTTTTTATGAGAAGAGATGGGAGAGTTTGTGTCAAACATTTTAAACAGAATCAGATTTTATGTACATTGAATCTGTATTATTTGCTTAGCATTGGATGTGAGATAAAATTACAAAGTTACGGATTGGCCTTTTGACTATCTTATTCCATAATTTGAACTGAACTACCTTATTCCGTAATTTTGTCCAGTTCAAGTTGAAACATGAAAAGGTAAGTTACTTATCTGTTGCCCTGCAGAAATATGAAAATTCTTTGTGGTTTCAAATACTCCTAAGTGTCTATCTACAAAAAGAAAGTTTATAGATGCCTTTTATTAAAAAAAAGAAAAAAAAAAGAAAGAAAAATACTTTATGACTATAGGATCCAGAAAATATGAAGTTTTTTCATTCACGAAATGGTCCCAATTTCCTGGGTGAAATCGCTATCTTACCTTTGAAATTGGAATAAATAGGACATTGTATCTCAGGACATGATGTAATAAGAGGATCATAAAGTTTAGTCATTAGAACTGCAGACAAGTGAATTTCAATGGTTTGGTTGGAAAAAGTAGATAAAGAGGAAAGAAGAGTGGGAAGATAGATAATTAGACAACTTGCTGCTGAAGAGTGATTTGCCATTTGAGAATAGGAAAATGCTAAAACATATCTACATGTAATCTTACATTCGAAGAAGCTATTTGGACTTATATTTTGGGGCGCATCATGAGCGTGGGCCAACTAAATTTAGAGCTTAAATTTGATGAAGATTCCTAGGGACTTATCTGATGCACTTGGTCTAAATGTACTGGGATAAAATATCCTGTGAATCATATTGTGATTGACGGCAGCAACAGTCTAACCTGAACGTTTGGTGATGTAGAAGCCTTTGCAATGAACAGTTTAAACCTTTATCTACATGGTAAAATCTAATTGACAAGTGTGTTAAACTTCAGAACCTGTATACATTCTTTTGAGCTTTTCCTACCATGTACATTCGCAGAAACTGCTTTTGCAGAAATGTTTGCCTGAATTCATTTCAGTGGTTATTGCTTAAGTAACTGCACAATCTGAATAAAGACTTGATTCTGTTACTTCTTCCTTTTTTATTTAAGCGGAGTTTGGGCAGGTTAATTTCACAATACTTACAATTCGTGTTTCTTGATTTGATACATTTCTAGTTTGTAATTTTACTTCACCTGTTATACATTTTGATAGTAAGTATATAAACTTATTTCATCATTTCCTCTAATTTTCATTTCCTGTACTGTGGCAGTGGGTAGATAGTAATATGGATGTAACATTCGGTACTCAACTCTTATCAAAATGCAGGAATATCCTCAAAAGTCTGACACTTGCTTATGGACAAATGATACTGAAGAGTGGTTTCTTTCATGCCGATCCTCATCCTGGAAATATTTTGATTTGTCGAGGTTCTGAGGCAAGTTATACCTTTCTATATCTTCTATTATTCTGTTTTGACAGTATTTTCCAGATCATCTGTCAGTCTCTATCTATTAACAGAAATAGAGCTTTTTTTTTTTTTTAACTTTTTCAGGTTGCCTTGCTTGATTACGGTCAAGTGAAGGATCTCCCTGAAGAGCTGAGGCTAGCATATGCTAATCTAATTATTGCAATTGCGGATAACGATCCTTTAGGAGCAATGGAGAGCTTCAGGTGCTATTTCTACCCTCTGAAACCTCTGTTTCAATTGATTTTAACTAATGAAAAATGGTCAAAACAATAGTAGACTATTGTAATTTGATGTAACATAAACAAATAGATAAGATGCCATGTTGGGCAATCAAATTATACATGTTCAACTTGTCATGTATGAAGTAGTGACTTGATCTGGTTGAGAATAAAGATTCTAAATGACATGTTAATAAATAAAATCTCACATCAGGATCCCAAGAGATTACAAACTAGTTAGAAAAAGTCCATGGGCTACTCCACTCATTGCCAATTATTTTTCAGTTAGAAACCCACGTTCTTTGACATGGTATTGGAGCCGATCCTTTTTTTTTTTTTTACCCTAATACACAGTTCCACACGCAACTCGATTCCTTCTTTATCCATTTCAATTCATGGGCTCCACTCAAGGCCCTTTGTTTCATGGGCTCTCATCAAGCTCCTTCCAGTTTGTTTCATGGGCTCCAGTTAAGCCCCTTTCAGTGTGTATCATATGGACTTCTTAAAGTCTACTCCAGTTTTAGGGGATCATTAATCCCAAATCACGGGTGAGGGGGAGTGTTAAGAAATAAAATCTCACATCAGGATCCCAAGGAATTTCAAACTAGTTGATAAAAGCTCATGGGCTACTATACTCATTGCCAATTATTTCTGAATTAAAAACCCAAGTTCTTTAACAGGACAGTTCATGAGTCTTATAAAACTTGAAACTAAGTCAGACATTATTCTTGGCTGCATATTGCTTTTCTGCCTTTTGTATGAATACATGATATTAACTCTTACACTGCTTTATTTTCACATGTCTGTGATAGGGAGCTTGGCATCATTACCGTGACTAAATGTGAGGATGAGCAAAAGGAAATGTTTAAATTGGCAGCAACACTATTTGATACAAAAGTCCCTCCTGGTGTTACGATGCTGCAGCCTTTTTCAGAAGAATCTTCCATAAAAAAGATTTCTGTGCAGGTTTGCACTATTCTTTATAGAATAACCTAGCATGTTCCATCCTCTTGTTGCTTGTTTTCTTGTTTTCTTGTCTTCATTGTTGTGGTTGCTCAAACTTAATTCACTTTATTTTTAAGCTAATTCAATAATGAGCTCAAAACTTTTTGCTAACTCACGTTTGTGATTCTAAGCACTTGGTGATGGGCTCCGGGCCAAAAACTTGTGGGAGCTTAAGCAGTGGCATTTAAATGCTTTGATTTCTTGTGTAATTAAAATGATTTTGCTATGTTGAAGCCGGATACCTTTTTTTTTGCTAACACACTTTTGAGGTCAAGTCTTGCTTTTTATTTGTTTATTTATTCATTTTGTCTTTACGAATATCTACATGTGAAGATGTTGGAATTTCTCAAGTATTCTGCAGAAATTAAGCTGTGTACTGATCTATGATACACTAGTTTTGGACTCTGAAACTGCAAACGTCTAAACCTGAACAGTTAGCATGCCAAAACTTATGTGTTTGATTATAATTATCTGGATAGTTGACAATTACAAGTAATGTCCTAGAGTTCTAATTATCCTGTTGTAACATGATGATGACAGGCTTTTCCAGAAGAACTGTTTTCTGTTCTTCGTACGGTTCATCTACTTAGGGGACTCAGTGTTGGTATGGGAATTAATTATTCTTGTGCTGAGCAGTGGAGACCTATTGCTGAAGAAGCCCTCTATCTTGCTGGGAGGCTAGCAGGTAATTTCTAAGTTAGCAGATATCTCAACGTCTAACTTTGGTGCATGTCTCGTACTCTGTGCCTGTTCATGGTGCCAAAATATTGGGGTATAGCCACCATGAATGGATCCTTCTCATTGCAAGAAATACATCATGTCCAGTTGCAGTTTTCATTTATAATGCTGATCACTATTTGTTCTGGTGTCCTCTTTGGTAATTTGGTTCTCACTTGGCTGGTTCTACAAAGCAGTGCCGTGCTAATCTGGACCTGAGCTTGATTACTTGTGCCAATCCTATCCAGGGAATAGTCTTGCTGGCCATATAATGTTGTAGCATATCAAGCAACAATCATGCAATACACATATGCTGTGTCTTGTGTGCTTTTGTCTTCTATTGAGTGTTAATGTCAAAAGTTTTTCCTTTCTGTACATAAAAAATCAATGCATTATGTGGTCACCAGTTATAAGATTAAAGCATGGTAGGAACTATTTTATGGTTGGATAAAAGATGTGGAAATTTTATTTGTATAACAGGCATAAAAGCTTCATTCTGTAATTTTATCTTTTTATGAACAATAGATGAATCTTAGTACAAGTTGATATCATGCTAATTCGATGGGCATTTTGTTGTCGGTCACTAAATTAGAGTTGATCCAAACTTGGCATTTATCTTCTGTTTGGCAGTGGGTCCCCCCACATAGGCTGCTTTAGAGTTCAGAATTGATTAACCTTTTTGATGTTCTGTTACAGATAGAAATCCTAAGAGAGGACGTAGACGGGGAATTATCAGAAGGATATTTCAAAGACAGTAAACTTGCATATTAAGAAGACAGGTAGCTGACCAAAACTTTTATGCGTCTATCATTCTTGTAACAGACAAAGCCATTGTAAATCACTCATTACCATGTACTTTCTTTGTTTAGAGATAGATATCTTGGGCTCTTTGGTAATTTAGTTCTCACTCATTCACAGGGCTTGTACTTTGAGGTGCACAGTGGAACTAGTGCATTGTTTGAAACAAGCTTGAGTACAAAAAATGAGGTTCACTAAGAAACAGAATACACAAGTAAAAAGAAGGCAATAGAAACGCCACATCTACAGTAGCCTGGCTCTTAATGAGCCGAATTTAATTATGAATGGTCATCTAAAGATTCAATAAACAGTTACAAATGGCAGCTCCGTATCTTAGCTTGTGTAAAAATTGACTAGTGTCTCTTTTTCATAATATGTGAATCTCTCTCAAAGCCTTTGGGGCATCCCTTAAGTTTGACCTCTGAAAAACAACATTCTCAAGAAGCCATGTACGAATCCTTGATCCACTAAATCCATCGGTTCTATGCAATGTCTGGATAATCCTTTATTTATCAGCTTGCAATAGAATCAGTACAACTTGTGGGTTACTCTTAGGCTTCAGAGATAGAATTTGAATCTTGCTATCAAATCATCTGAGAGTCAAAGCATTCCTCTGGGCAATTTCTGTCTTCGGTTACTTGTAAACTAAGAATTGTCAACACTGGCAGAAGTATTGACACTAGAGCAATCATTCTCTATCACCATTGCATCCTCTTCGAGTGAAGTCGGAACATTCTTAGTACTCTTGTACTTAGAAAACAGGTAAAGAACAGACAATGTTTTGTTCCTTTTCTCTGTTGAGAAGCACATAGACGTGGATTGATTCCCACTAGAATTAAGAGAAGAATCACCGGAAGAACAATCAGCACCAATTGTTTCAGAAGAATCAGTTGCTGTGATGCAACTGACATCACTGCTTATGGCATCCGTGGAGGGCAGGCTTTGGCAACGCTGAGAACCTTCTTTAAGCTTCATCAATGTAGTTTCTGAAATGAAGGGAAGACAATGTACGAGATTATCTGACTTATCCTTCTGAAATGAAGGGAAAACAGTGTACGAGATTATCTGACTTATCCTTTGGCAGTGATGTTAGATTGTATTACATCACGCCCTGATCTTCCGAAGAAAATGATTATACTACAATAAAGTGAAGATTGTCAAATATTAGGCCCGTGCCAAGTCTAGGAAGCTATCTTCTTATTTCAATTCTATGCGCTGCTCTCTCTCTCTCTCTCTCTCTCTCTCTCTCTCTCTACACTTGAATTTTAACTATTAGTCTATTACCGATGCATTTGGACGAGGGATCTTTCCTTTTTATTATCCTCCTGAAATGGTACTCTCGAAGTTTGCGTACTCAGACTACAGTCAAAATGAAGGTTGTCAAATATTAGTCCCGTGTTTAGTAAGCAGTCCTCATATTTCAATTCTATGCATTGTTCTTGTCTCTCTCTCTCTCTCTCTCCCCACTTAGATTTTTAACTATTAGTCTATTACTGATGCATTTGAACAAGGGATCTTTCCTTATGTTATCCTTATGAAATGGTACTCTTGAAGTTGCATACTCAGACTAACTTGATTCCACAATTTGTGGTTCAATAAGGAAAGGCCACAGCAAAGTACATCATACTGCTACTTCTTTGACACGCAGTGATATTCATCTTTCCCACCCAACAAAACAAAAGTTGTAGACGCTCCATCAATAAGATTAGCTCATCCAGGAATCTCTTAAAAAATTCCCACTTGCATATTAATTCCTAACCTGGCATTCAGCAGCAACCTACTACTGACTTTTTTTTTTTTTTTTTTCACTTAGAGCATCATCTGAAGGGAATACCATCCTGTAAACCTATTTTTAGCAAGTAAAGAATGAACTAATAAACGAGAAAGACCTGTTTGAGACCATATGTTGAAGAAAAAACTGCAGTTTGAAGAACTCATCAACCAATCTCTTTTGGCACAGAGGAATGGACTTAAGACGAAAAATCTAGAAATCATAGTATTGCAGCATCCAACTTTGGATTCTAGACAGGAAACATAAACCCAATATTTATTCTTTGCCATGCTTCTACAACCTGACATACCGTACTAGTGTTCTCAGCATAACAAGGCTCCCATATTGCAACATTACACTTTTTATTATTTAAATTCCAAGCCCAGAATAAGCCCTTAACACAGGGTAGATGTCGAAAAATAAAATATACAACTACGTTACTTGGATTCTTCACCTTGCCCTCGTATACCTACTGGCAGGCTGCTCATTTTGCACTAGCGCATCCGTATTCATAGAGCTTCTGTATTCGATTTTAAGCAACATAGGCGTACAAAATGACAATATAGCATATTAACTAGGACAAAAATGTGCACATCTATCTGTTTATCAGTATATCCACTAGCTTTCTATCTTTCTGGTTTACTAAATATAAAAATATGAGAAAAACAAATTCTTTTTGCTAAAACCTTGTCCAATTTCTGATGCAGAAGCTCTCTTAATGATCTCGTTCTGTTAGTTTCTTTAAGTACTGGATCTCCTTCTCCTGCAGTGAAAAATGAACTTCTAGCCTGTAAAATGGGATCATCATACTAATTGTCTCCCCCAACCCCCCCCCCCCCTCCTTCCTCTGGGCCGAAAGCGACTTAATCCAGAGCTTCAAGATTTCAATGACTAAAAAGTGTCATAAAGATTAACACAATTTCTCCTATAAATCGACCACAAACCACATAAAACAGCAGCCAATATACCAATAACTAAAAAAGAATAAGCAATTTCTTGAACTAAGTTTGTACTGGTGAAATCAAGAAGTAGTAGAAGAAAGTACCATAGATGGAGAGAGGGTCATCTTTGATTAATTTGGGAGGAGGTCTCTCCATCTCCAGTAGTTCCAGTGAGCTAATTGAAGGCCTCCTTATGCTTCCCAACATTTTCTTCTCTCCTTTCTCCCCCTGCAAGAAAATCAAGATTATGAGAGAAGAAAAAGTGACTAAAAGTCTTTTTTTTTTTTTTTGAGAAATTTGACTTTGGCGCGCGAAAGTACTAAGTGCAATTCAAAATAGCGGGAAGAGTGTTGGGCTTGGTTTGAGCTTTTGATTTCGCTTAGGCCATTCTGGTCTGTCTTCAGTCTACCTTCATTCGGCCCTTTTTGTTTTCTTTTGATAAGTAGTACATGGATTGATGGCTTTATGGACTGGACCAAGAGCCCAAATGTAAGTTAAATCATTTGTGTAGGTTAAAACTGAAAAGTATTAAATTCACCACGTGCATTGTCACGTGTCATATTAAAATTAATAATTTATCACTATGTAGAAATAATGGATCACACTTTGTAATATTTGGTAGTATATGTTTGGTTCTATATGCCAACCGCATGGCACACGTGGTGCATGTGCACCTAATACTTACTCGGTTAAAGTCCAACTGGACAATTGTGATTGATACAATTTTTACAATTTTCCACATGATGTACAAGTTCATCAAATGGTGTCTAAAATGTACACTTGTTGGTTGTTTTGTACGATTAATTTTTTACCCGTGTAATGTACGGGACATCATTTGATTTAAAAATTAAATAAATTAGAAATGAGATTGATAGTATTTGAATAGCATAAAATATTGATGATGCAAATGGTAACACAAATGAGATATTCAAGAAATTGAGTATTGATTATGGGATTAGAAAGAATATTAGGTCACCTTAAAAGAAAGAAATTTATTAAATTTATGAAACTGGAGATTAAAATGGGCTGAATGTTTTGACAAAGATAAAAATTAAAAAATAAAAGTAACCGATAAGAAAATTGTCCAATATAGCACAACATGAATCCAGTCAAACTACCCATATCCAAACAGATTTTTCGTATGCTATCTTTCTTTTTTTTTTTTTTTTTGTGTATTTCGCTGGAAAGGCTCTAGAGTTTCTTTGATGAGTTTATTTCGTACTAGTACATGAGCTTCGGGGAAATACCGGGATGTATTATTTGCTCTAGTACTACCTCCTTCAGTTGGCTCAGCAGAACTAATGTGCAACTTTTAGGAGGAAAGACTAGCTGAGATACTAAATTGGCACAATCAAAATAATTGACCTAAACGATGTGTTTTCAAATTCGACTGGACCTGCCAGTTGAACCAAGTTAGATTGGTAACCGACCAGGCATCTGGTCTATGTCAAGTTAAAAAATCGGTCAAATTCGGTCAGAAATTCGGTTCGGATCGAAAAATTGGATTTCATAGGTAAAAAATCAGATTATTTAATATTTTTGGCTGGTTATGATTTTTTTAGGACTCGTTAACTTTTTTCTATTGTTGACTAACAACTAAAATTAGGAAAAAAGAAAACTTCATAAGTATATATAATATATATACCTATATTTACACACACATACATATATATATATATATATAAATAAATTATACGACATCATTCAGTTCAATCTCGAATTAGTCCCTGATCAAACCCATTGACCCTTAACTTTTGAGCTTAGCTAAGTCGATACTTGGTTTCGAGTGTGAAAACATAGCCCAAAGGGCTCAAGATATGGGTAAGCAAATACTTTAGGGACATTTTGACAATTTGTGCAAGGGAAAACATAAAGCTTCTGTTGACTAGGGGTGTGAAGGGAAAAATTGAAGAACGTAGAAAATTGAACTGGTCCAAATCAGAAAAGGGTAATTACACCGGAATTCGAAAATTGAGCGCATACACAAACTTACTGGAGGAAAAAATGTTAAGGTACCACTTTTAATTTTTTTAAAAAAATTACGATTATTCGAAGTGCTCAATATATAATGTCAATTATCCTTTTTTTTCTATTACTGTTGAAAATTAAAGTGTAGTTTATTTTGAAAAATAAGCTTTCTTGGTTTTAAAAGCATTTCATGTTTTTTTCTTTGGCAAATACAATACGGTTCTATTTCTCTATGTATTTTCTATTATTCAACTAGGTAACCAATTTCGCTTTAATAGGGTTAAGATACGATTAGTAATTTTTCTAAACCGACGCAAAAGATTAAGATATACTAAATAACTAGATTAGTAATTTTTCTAAACCGACGCAAAAGATTAAGATATACTAAATAACTAGATTAGTAATTTTTCTAAACCGACGCAAAAGATTAAGATATACTAAATAACTAAATTAGAGATGAACCGATTAACTGATCCTTGCGTAACATTATATCATTTTCATTCATAATGTCATTTTCTAAGCACACCTCAGTATGACGTTTGTAGCATTGTTCGTCCATTATAGATTTGACAAAGTATATTCAGTCAGCTCCCTTTTGGGATATCAAATCTTACCATGACCTAATCAGCCAAATCCCGAAAAATACCGAATTGGGCAAAAGAAAATTAATAATCAACAGTAATAAGGGCTTACCTGCCACTCAAATTAAAAATGTGTAGTCGGTTGACGAAAGTATATGAACTAGAATTGTCAATGCAACATGAAAATCAAATTAGTAAAATATCAAAAAGCCTGTAACATCATGGCATCATGATTAAAATCTTTTGTCATACATCTCAATCTTCAACTTGTAAAGCCAAAAGTCTAAGCTCCAGAAAATAACATAAATATTTATAAAAAGAGCACAAGTCAATAATTAGTTGTGGTAGTTAAGGTGTATACGTCTTGTGCTTTAGCTTTGCATGCTTTAGCTCTCTATCCTTTTCTCCAAGCATGACTTAATAGGAAAATTATAAATATGTTTGAGAAAACACATATTTCTAGAAACAGTATCTAAATTTTTTTTAAAAATCTGAAAACAAGAAAATATCTACAATTTGGATGTTCTATGAACATAGAACGTTTAAAGAAGCTAGAAATTTCCTAGATGCAAAATTAGAAACCTGTAATTTCGAAACAGTGTGAAAAATGATTTGAATCGAAATTTAATGTGCTAATTAGGAAAATGTTATAAACTTAATTTAGCTAAATGAAAATGATAATTCCGGGAAAGACAAACACAAATTGGTTGGATTATGCAGTAAAGCACCTATTGCTTTACAATATACTTAAGTTCGGAATCCTAGCTACGAACGGAAAATTCTAACATGGACCAAATATATGGTCCTATTTATCGATCTTGTAATTTAAAATAAAGTCACATAAGTATTCTTATATCATTTCCTTACATCAACCTGCATCATTATGTTTATGCAACAATATTTTATATCATAAAGTCACAAATAAGGCCGTATACTAGGTCCATGTAAAAAAATTTCTGATATGAATAGAAGATGGGTTGATTACTCTTTACAAGTTACAGAGGGTTGGGTACCTTCTTCTTCTTCTTCTTCTTCTTCTTCTTCTTTTTTAATAATTGAAACATTTTAGATATAACAATCTTTAGGTGTTTTGAGCAACAACAAAATGAATGCAGAGGTGAATATTGCTACATGCAACATCTAGAACTTTTTCAAACGTTAAGGGCTTTTCAGTTTATGCCAAGTTGAGCAAGTTTGATTAACTTTTAATTTTTGAACATGTTTAAACTTTTTTCAACTATTGAATAAACCGTTCTCGAACTGGTCAAGACAGAGTAGCTCATAAACATGCTTGAACTTTTATTCAATATTTAAAGAATCGCTTCTTACCCTTTCAACATAAAATTAGTCTTTCCAATTTTTTTAATTAATAAAATCAGCAAGGGTCATACCAAATCCTCACCTATCTTACCTTAATCCTTTTCTTTTTCAAGGCGGGGGCTCTTCAATTTACTAAGATAAAATTGTGGAGCAAAAATTAATCGTTAATACTAGTACAAGAAGAAGTAGCAATTAAACATACATCTATACAAAGTTTAAAGATTTCAGGCTTGTCATCCGCAAGAAGCAAAAATTACAAATACACATACATTGTATATACTTATAAATCCGAACTATTTGTTTTGTTTGGGCATATTTTTTAGAAACATGCTTTGTAGAAAAATTCATCTTTCAGTTACTTTTTTATTTAATTCAAACACGTCTTTCAGTTACCTTTTTTATCTAACATATATATTTAATAAAAAGAGTTTTTAAAATTGTCACAGTCATTTTTTTTTAAACATCCAAGAAAATAACTGTCCAAATGAGATAATGTTCGTATTGCAACGTTTCACAATTAAAATTTTTGGCTAGAATCTCAATTTTCCTTCAAGTGCCAATCTAAATTAAACTACTTCTCCTTTCTTTTGCTCATCTTATCCTGTATTTATCAGTTCCTCCTAGATTGTAACGATCAAGATGACATTTTTGGCACCTAGTAAATTCGTAAAGCCCGTCATGCAGCATTGCAGCATAGCTAGCTTAGTAGAGTTAATAAGAATTTGAGGCATGCATTTTTGGACTCGTGCGATTGTCTGTTTCAATAGAAGAATCCCAATCTGATAGGAATCAGCAGTATCAGAGGATGGCATGTTTTTCAATAGCCACTAAAAGATGAATTTCACTAAATTTGTAGTACTATGAGCAAATACGAAGGTGACAAATCTATTCTCGACAATTGCAATGAAACAAGACATTATTTAGAATCGATCTCACAATAACAGTAGGCTCACTACCCGGTAATATTCAGTATATTTAAATCCTTTAATGGATTTTGCTATTAGTATATTAATTTTTTTTAATATTTATTGGCAGAGGTGTGTGTTGTTCTTGACAAAATAACATTGCAAATACTACCAAAGAAACGAGGATTCCAACAAGTCTTCTCGCATGAAAAGATGCTTTATCAATACCCCCGTGAACAATATTTTTAGAGATTTGTTTTAAAATAAATTGATTGCATTTGTTCTGACTAATTTAAGTGGCAACATCAAATAACTATAACACTTTTTTTATTGTAATTTATAATTGTATTTCAAATTTACATGAAATTAAATATTCCTTTTCGTAAAGCTTAATTACTTATGCTTCGTTTATTACATTGCAATTAAGATTTCTTTAGCTGTGAAAGTAAATTCAAAAATTAGATATACAAAAAATTTGGAATTTTAGGACATAAGGGGCAATTTGTAGGTTTGTTTCGTTAAGTGAATACACGTCGACTTGAACACAAAAATATTTTCTTTTAAACAGGAATCTCTTGTACTTACCATGTAACCTTAAAAAAGGTCAAAAGCTCAAATAGTTAGCCTTGTTTTGTTTTATTCCCAGAAGTGTATTCTCACTAACTGAGATTCTATATTAATACTTTTTTTTGTACCCGGAATCAGATCAGATTTTGTCTATCAAGAGTCAAAAGTTGATAGTTTCTGTGTTCTTTTGGACATCTTGCAAGAGTCGAAATTTTATCAATAAAATAGAAACGTTAACATTGGTCATTGCACCTTATACAAATTATTTGCTCTGAATTCACTTTTGATGCTTGATACTAAGAAGCAATTTTGACCTAGTCAATAGCTTATAGCTGAAAAAGTAAGTGATTTATGCCCACTTCCAAATTGCTTAGACTATTGATGATATATTAACTACAGAACCAAATCTTTTACCACTCAAGATGCAAGAATTAGGCGTGGAAAATTGATCACCAAGCAAATATTCCACCCTTCCAATATGTGTTGGCAAAGTTGATCACCAAGCAAATATTCCACTAGAAAATTCTTAGATGAATCGAATTCGCTGTCACACTTGTGAATTTTATGATTTTAAAAATACCTGCATAATGATACATATTAATGTAAGAAAGTGATATAAAAAAATGCTTATGTGACTTTATTTTTAATCACAATGCCTACAGGTGGAGCCCGTGGATTGGATCGGATCTATGTAAAAAAATTTCATATTCCACCCTTTCATGTGTTGGCAAATTTTTTTTTTTCCTTTTCTTTTGTGGCCTGGCATTTTGTTTCGAATCATAAACCATTCATCATCTCCACTCAATTGCCATTATCAAAGACTAAAATGAAAACAATAAAAGATAAGTTGAAGCGTATGCAAATAATAGGTGATGAATGTAATCATTTTTTTATCATTGTAGTTTCTATCGTATGTGGTACTAATCCACTTTTCTACCCCATGAAATGCTTCAGAACAATTTGAGGCTTCAGAGCCAAGCTAATTAATACGTATTTATATAGTATGGGACGCTCGTACATGGTACTCAATCAACCTAGAACTTCCACAATGAAGATCAACATAGTATCCACACAGCTTATCAAGCCATCTTCTCCAACCCCTTCTGCTGGTAGAGCCTATAAACTCTCTTTCATTGAAGAAAAGATACCTCATTCTTACATACCTCTTATTCTTTATTATTCTGCACAAAAGAACTGCAAAATCAAGCAACCCCAAATGTTAAAATGGCTAAAGATGTCATTATCAGAGACTCTAACTCAATTCTACCCCATGGCTGGAAGAATCAAAGGTCAGACATCAATTCATTGCAATGATGAAGGCATCTTTTATGCTGAAGCTGAAGTTGATGGTCATCTTTCTGACCTTCTCCAAACCCCACATGTTCAAATTCTAGACCAACTTAGTCCTTGCAAGTCAAGGGGTAGTATATCGGAATCTAAAGAATTGCTAGCCATTCAAGTAAACTTGTTCAAATGCGGCGGATTGGCAATTGGTATATGCCAATCACACAGGATTGCAGATGGATGCACCCTTTGCTCATTCATCAAAAGTTGGGCAGCTACGGCCGCGAAAGCTTGCGGTCTAAGCAATACGGTATTAGTGCCAGGCTTTAACTCGGCATCCCTCTTCCCTCCTAGGGACTCTCCTGATTTTAAACCTGATCCAAAGGCTCCACCTTTGCAGCCTCCTGTCGAAAAACTTGTCACTAAAAGGTTCATTTTCAATTCCTCACAAATCAATTTTCTTAGATCAAAAGTTATGGCTCGTTGGTCCATGGCGAAACCAACTAGAGTCCAGGTCGTATCGGCATATATATGGAAGTGTTGTATGGTTGCAAAAGGGCTAGGTCGAAATGACACATCTGTTGCATGCCATCCAGTTAATCTGAGGAGAAGAATTATCCCACCGTTACCAGATTCTTCTTTTGGGAACATTTTCCAAATGGCTTACGAGGTAACAAATGGTGCTGAAGATTGGATTGGTTTGGTAGAGAAATTGAGGAGTTCAATTGGACAAATAGACCAAAATTTTTGTGAAGAAACTACTTGGTAAAAATGGATATGAAGTTGCTAAAGAAAATTTTAATGAGCTTAGAAAACACTTGGGTAAGAAAGATGTGCACATTGTTAGGTTTAGCAGCTGGTGTGGATTTCCACTCTATGAAGCTAATTTTGGATGGGGTAATCCCATCTGGGTGAGTAGTACTAGTTACTCTTGTAAGAATCATGTGTTTTTGCTCGATTCAAGATCTTCTGGTGGAATTGAAGCATGGATAGTTATGGCTGAAAAAGAGATTGTCAAATTTGAGCAAGAAATGAACCGTTGGGGGCTTTCCACCTGATCAAATCAGATTCTTAGTGCCATATTTTCAAGTGCTAACTCCAGTATCCCTAACAAAGAGTTACCACTTTATATTCACACTTATCATAATTAAGATAAATCATATAAGTACTAAAGTGTGAATGCAAAGTGACAAATCCTAATTGATGTCACCTGGAGTTAGTATTAAAAAGATGGCACTGAGAGTCTGAACTGTCCACTTCAGACGAGATGTTTCACAAATTTGTTTTCTTGAAGTTAAATGGAAAATCATGGCACATGGAGAATGTTTGTTCATTTGACCCAAATGGAAGGGATATAATACTCTTCATTTTCATTGGAATTGGAGATTTGGAAGAAAAAAGATGAAGCTCCAACACTACCTAGTATACTGCAAATAATGCAGTGTTTTTATTTTCTTATCTATCCAAATAAATATATTGGCATGACTTTTTTTTTTTTTGCTTTAATTTAAGAATTGTAAGTTGTACATTTTTATTGCCTTCTTTTTGTGTTCTTTGCTTTTCTTTTCTTTATTTTTTCCTTTTCCATGCATGTAGATAAAATATATAATCAACAAATTCTATCTCCTACTCAATATCATCACAAAAAAATAACATGAATTGAAATCCAATTTCTATTCCCATTTCATTCTTAACTTAAGAATATCTTTAAATGGGGGAAAAAACTAATTTTGACATTGATCACCATATATACTAAATTTTATTCCTCAGTTTATCCCCTGTTTATGTGATAGATTTCTACATATATCATTAAAGTTTTGATACATTTCTATATATATCATTAAAGTTTTGACCTCAGTTCAAGTATCAAATTTCTTCAAATTAATAGCTATAGCGACTGTAATTTCTCCATTAATCCATGTTTTCCTATATGGTAATTTTAAGGCAACTAATCGAAACCCCGAAAAATATATGGAGTGCTAGAGATGATAAACAATAATTTACTAAGATAATTTTTCTAGAGCCAAATGGCTGGCAACCTCTCCCTTAGAGCACCATCATGAATAGTTTGTGCACACCACGCAATTTTTTCAGTCTTTACGTTGTCACAGCAGCTGTCAATATTGATTTCAAGATTATATAATGAAGGAAAAAGCCTGAAACCCTGCTGGGATGTGCACGGATGACCCAAAATTATAACAGTAATAATTTTTTTTTCCAATTTATAGCTATGATATCGAGTAAATTAATGCTTGATACTAGCAACGGGCTATATTTAGATATGCATTAGGGAGTAAAATCATATTTTTCTTTAAAAAAAATTAGGAAAAAAATTGTAATTTCAATTAGTAAAATTTTACAAATTTCAACATTCATTAATACTCCATTTGCTATGCTTCCACAATAATAATAATGATGATGATGATGATGATGATAAACTCATTTGGACTACAATTGGAATACCAACTTTTTAGTTTTATGTTTAGGCTCCAATATACATTGGTTTGTTTGGTCCTACAATTGCATAAAATTCATTGGAATATCAAAACCATCAATACATGGTCTTTCTTCTTCTGTAAAATGATAAAATTCATTTAAAAAAACATAAATAATGATCAAACAGATCTTCAACTAAATTTAGTGTTGTATTATGTAGTTGAACAAGGCAAAATTTTGCAAATGATAAATAAATTCAGGTGTAACTCTCATCTAGCTATAATTGATATTCCTTTTTAGACTTAAATTTAAGGGAAATTTCAAACCTTGGAAGAGTGAATTTTTTTTTTTTTTTTTTTGGAGGAAAGAATAGTGAAGGTTTAAGGGCCGAATCTGATAGTAATAAGATAGAACTTGGACGTAAAAGTTAAATTGGTTCATAATACACACCTATCAATATGGATACGCTCCAACTTAAGGTGAGATGTAAAATCCCAGCCCAGGTAGTTTGAAACGTAATTGTATTTCTTCCCATATCGCTGTTTCAACGGCTTTTACCCAGATTTTGGGCTAAGGGCAAGTCTGAAAAAACAGCGTCCTGTTGTGGACTAGTGGTCTGCAGGTGTTGTAGCGCATATGTTTATCGCAGTGACTTATTTCATGTGGATTATAGTTCGTAATAGAAATTTTTTACCTCTTCTTGTAAAAAGAAAGGAGTAAAATTTTTATTTCCTTGTATTTTTTTTTGTTTCTTTGTGTTCATAAAGGGTCACAATAAAAATTTGTTCATTTTTTCTCTTGTGTTCATAAAAAGGGATTTTTTTTGTCCTTTTTTGCTTGTGTTCGTAAAGAAGAAGTGATTTTTGGTTGTCTTTTATTTTTTGTTTCTTTGTATTGGTAAAAAATCAAAATAGAAATTTTATACACATATTTATTAATTCTTCTTCAAGCTTATTCACTGATACTTCATTCCATCGGACCATCACCACTTGTTATACGCATCAAGGTTACAGCATTCTTATAAGGAGTGCACTAACCCGACCTCTACCTCACAAACAGGATATTTGTAACAACTGGTTACAAATATCTATCTCACTCGAGTGGCTTCCCTCAAATCTCCCTCGTCTTCTAAGGATGAAGAATAATTTTCTTAAGTTCTGCCAACTTTTCCTTGTCAAAAACAAGTCCTTTAATTAAACTTGGATTTAAGTGTTAAAGAACCTGGGTGTCCGGTTCAAAAAATAATTGAACTATGAATAGAGTGACTCATAAACTTTATTATTTAGGATAGAAATTCTTAAGCAATTGATATGAGATTTTGTCGCTTAACACTCCCTCTGGCATATGACTTAAGTTTGTTGAGAGGTTAGGGACTCTCACATGTGATCTAGATTTATTGAGAGCCTAGTGATGTTGTGAGAAACTAAAGAGTATCCAAAACACGTGTATAGTTTTTGATTGAGAGTGCATGAGTTTAGACCTAAGCCAAAGTTTTTATACCATGTTAAAAATATAGATTTTCATTTCAAAACTAATTGACTATGAGTGGATTGACTCACGTACTTTATTGGATTTAGGATAGTAATACTTGGATAATTAATGTGAGACTTTGTCCCTTTGACACTAAGTATGTGTGCCAGTTATTTTTAAAAAAATCTAACCGTTGTTCTAAGATGAGGCAAAGAAACTATTAATTATTGACTAATGTTGGATTCTCTTGATTGAGGTTTGTTCAAGAAAGGCTTACTTGGTATTAAGTATTTTGATATCAGTACTCTACTTTCTTCATAATTTGTCTAATGGGGAATAGTAATCCTACTACCATACATGCCTGAATTTTCTTGCGATTTGTGGATATAGCTCTTCAGAAGTCGACCACAAGAGATAAAGAAGAATTTCTACAAAAATTGAGGAGAGCATATTTCAATATCTTTGACAATCAATCATATTTTGTTTCAAGATATTTGTAAAACACTCTTGATAAATAATATGGCAAAATTATTTGATTAAATGCATTTAAAAATTACAAATTCGTTTAAACGTAAGACCTATCAAATAGTTCTGTTTGGGTAATTGCTTTTTAAAGTACTTATAGAAAATTATTAATGTAATATTTGTTTTATATAATCCATATATCTGAAATAAAAACAGTAATTAGCGTACGTATATAGACTTTTTCAAAAACATATTTCCAAATTTCTCCTATCTTGCTCAAAACAAATATAAACAACAGAAGAAGAGAGAGAGAGATAAACAGACTGCGACTGTTTTCTCCTTAATAGAAAAATATAGTGAAGTTGTTTTGTTGTCTTGCTGCCTCAATACATTTTGCAGAAGTCCAAGTTAGTATCTTGGTACTAGGAGGGCAAGGAAACCAGGACAAAAACAATCCCTTGCACTCTCAAGAGTGAATTGAGTGCATGCACCAAATTGTTTGGTCGACAACAAAATGGGCAGAAACCCCATGTGACTTCAAGTTCTGGGCATGTGGATGACACCATTATATACACTGTTCCCAGTTTTGCATTTTTTGTGTTGTGTTTCAGCTTTCATTAGCTAGCAATGCTTTGAATTTATTCGACCAGATACGTTGTTTGCTTCGATCGTTTAGTCTATTTTCGACCAGGTACATGGATTGCTTCTATCGTTTAGTCTATTTTACAGGAAAAAAAATAGGAAATCAATTGTTTGCTCTCATTGTTTAGTCTATTTTATTGGGAAAAAAATAGAAAATCGGTAAAAGTTGATCGAGGAAAAAGAGTATTAGATGGACCATGTACTTTGAATTAGTTGAAATGAGCAAATAAAATATATGGTTTTTTTTTTTTTTTTTCAAACAGAGGTGATGTCCTAGTTTTGCCAGACTAATCCACCCTTGGCTTGTGGAGCCCTACTCAAGAATGCAAGGAAAGTTACCCAGCAATGCTTGAACTGGTGACCTACGGGATATTACCTCATGTGGTTCACCAACGAGACACTGGGGGGCAAATAAAAGTATTGTTACTAAACCATTATCCATAGCTTAGTTATGACACAAACTATTTTTGATTTCAAATTGATAACTAAATTATTCCAAAGGTCCATTTATACAATTAAATTATTTTAATTTCAAATAGGCTATCCAACTATTAAAAGTGGTACAATTTAAACAGCTCTACTAGTTTTTTAGTATATTATTTATGAGTTCAATGGCCATCAATTGTATCATTTTTAAGAATACGATGGTCATAATATACTTATAGACATATAGATTTTTTGCCCTACTAAGCCGAAAAATTCTTGATTTGACCTAAAATAATACCATAAACCAATATTATAATTTAAGAGCAAAGAATTTCATGAATAGACTTAAAACAATACTATAAACAATGAATTCTTATCATAAAACAACGTATTGCCCTACAATAATACTACAAACAAATAATAAAATTTGATTTGATATCTTACCAGGTGCGTAAAAACTCAGTGAAATGGTCCTAATTTGATTTGATATCTTACGAATTTAGCTTTATAACAGAAAGAGATAATTACAGGGAAATAATATTCGTGCACATTGAATAACAAGTGTCTACTGAATTATTTCTGTGATTTATTTATGACAACTAAATTATTTTTTATTTCAAATTAGACGCTAAATTAATTCAAATGTCTACTTAAGGCCACTTATTTTTTATTTCGGATGGACCACCAAACTATTAAAATTTGTACAATTTAAACATTTTGTTAATTTTTTAGTATATTTTTTAATCACTTGCTAATTTAGTAGGCATTTGAAATAAAAAGGAATTTGATTGCTACAACTGACTATGAAAATAGTTTAATGGCCAAATCAGTTTTTTGCCCTTTTGAAGTCTTAAGTTTTACGGGTTTTTTGTGAAGCTTTTCTCAGTTTATCATACTAATTTTGCGAGTATTAGAAGGCTATCTGCCATTTAACTTAGGTATGAGGCTGGTTTTTCTTTCAAATAATTTGACTAAAATATGAAGACTCTTTTTTCTCTCTCTTTTTTTTTTATTTTTTAATTTTTTGCTTTCTCTAGCTAAATTATTTTCTTTGTATGGGAATGAAGAAAATGTATCGTAACAAGTCCCTCCATGGATGGCCGTGCACTCAAATCCGTTGAACGTAGTCTACAATCAAATCCATTGAATTAAGTCTTAAAATAAACCCTTTGAAGTTCAGAATAAGCTGATCCCAAGGAAGCAAAGGTCATGTGCACTTGTTAGACTCATTAATTTTTGGTTCTTTCTCAATTTTAGCACTATCTTTAAGTATGACCTTTCTACATGCTATTTCTGATTGCACAAATAAATGATTTCATACAACTAAATTTTGGAATTGATTGAACAGATTTGTACTGACAATAGCCTCACCAATTTCTTTTTCTCTGATAGAAATTGAGAAAACAGTACTTTTGAATATTCAATTTCCACAAACGAAAAAAACTTAACAAAGAAAAAAACATTATATGCATGGTAATACTTCAGCATTTAGTCACAGAAAAAAAAGGGTAGAAGATATATACTCTAGATTAATTTGCTAATAACTCAATCCCGATATCACTCATACATGAAGTAATCTTTTTTTTTTTTGGCAGATATCCCCGAAGGGACTTACATGAAGTAATCTAATTATATCTTTATGGAGAACATTGTTGATCTGATACTTTAAAGCTACTTTAGGTCCTTCTAGGGTGTGCAGGCAATGCAGGCAAGCAAGAACATAGCAGAAGAAATGCCATCTTCTTCAAGATTGGAACTGCTTCTCTTGAACTTGCTACTGTTACCTTTGCTGCACAACATGAGCTGCTTTTGCACTTGTTGTTGATGAAACTGCTGTTGATGGGCATCCTGCTTCTGCTGTTCTTGCTTCTTCTTTATTGCTGCTTCTGCTCTGGCCACCATCTTAAAATTTTGGTTGTTAAGGGGATTTTAATTTGCTTTTGGAGGTTGGGGCTTTTGGGCTTTTGAAATAAAGGGAAAATGTTCATGGGAATCAAACTTGCATGTCTCTCCTCAATTTATAGCCTTCAGAACTAGAGAACTACTAGTGGTAGGATTTTAGGACCACAAACTCAGGTAACTTTTAAAGGTGCACAAGAATAAGATAGTGCACGAGTTACCGCTAGTCGTGGGACCAAATTTGGGCCTTAACTTCAAATCTTCTTTTTGTGTTTAATGTGAAATTAAGTTGTAAAAATATAAATTTACGGACATGCTGCTAATGATATAATATAATTTTATATTAGACACAATTTCACACAAAAAAATTAAATAGAAGGCCTAAATGGCCTTGGTTGAGACAATTTTACTGTATGAATCTAGCTCCACCATATATTTCCTTAATCAAATTAAGAGAAAATTTAAGTTGCTATAGCTTTCACATGTAATACATTTTTTTTTTTTGGGGTCAAAACATTAACAAGTATATTGATTGTAATCTAAGTACAAAAAGTAGTGTCTTTAAAGGAAATAAGTAACTTTGCCTACAAAAGCAAAATGAATGATGTCTATCTGCCAAACATGTGAGTAGATAATCACAAAAATGGTGACATGATCTCATTTTTAGCGTTTATGAAAATTATCTTAGAGTAACGGTTGAAAGCTCAAATTCATATTCAACAGCCGGGAAAAGAAAAGTTTTCTCTGAATTTCACATGTAACAATAATGATGTGAACCTTTATCTAAAGCCAAATTGAATTCAAGGTTTTGAAGTTCAACGTCCTCCCACGGAACTGAACCTTTACACTATAATAGCAAAAGCAGGTTTTGAATGGCCAAAGTCTGTGACGGCATTTTAATGTTGCAGATTTGCAGTTGGAATAGTTTTTGTTAAATTACTTATAACTAACCTTTCCTGTCCAAAATATGATTTGGAGTCTACAACAGTCGACTTAATTACCGCAATGGTTAATATTTGATCTTTTGTCCAAAAGAATTTTTTTGCTAAAATGTATATTGGAAATGATTTTTGTTGTGTTTGCAACAAACTAAAAAATAGAAGAACGCGTCAAAAATCTGGCATTGAATTTTCTGTCAAATTTTGTAGGTGTTATACTCATGTTACACTAACAGTTTTTAATTTTACATGTTACTCTCTTAAATATGACATGAATGTAGTTATGATAAAAAACCCAAGCTCAAAAATCCTCACCATTTTCAACACAAAATTCTTTAAAATTGGAAACAGCTATTATTATCATAATCCCAACCAAAATGAGATAACTTTTCTTTATTTCATTATAAATCTAAAAGTAAAAAATAGGCGTTATGGTTGGTTATAAAGCTAAACAATTCATTCAATACAAAAAAGAAAATTCAGTCCCCTCAGCAGAGGATAAGTCCGACAAATGAACACTATATTAAAAGGCCTTTTACATTGCGAAGCACATGCTGCCTGTCATGTACTCCTTTCAATAACAATAGTGCAAAAAGTCATTCTACAGTTCAACTTTCGTTGCTACTTATGTTGCACCACTTTCCTTTCTCTAATGATGTACAATCAGGGGAGAGAGGGAGGGGAAGTTTTGGGGGGGGAGGCCATGGCATTATAACATAGTTTTTGTACGACTATACGTTAAAGATTTATATGTCTTTTTCTAAATTGTACAATTTGATTACATATGATACATACTTTTTGTGCATAACTTATAGAAAACCAGATCAAATCTAAGCATTTCCAACCACTTCTCTACCAATTTCCAACTCATAACTTCTAATGTTAGCTTTCCAAAGTGCTAGAACTTGTATCTTTCCTGGATTATGCTTTGTGCCCAATCATAATGGAATCTAATAGTGGAAATTAATCAGCTTTGATACGTTTTTGTTGCATAAAATAGCAAATGTCTAATGAAGGAACAGACAAGACCAACCAACAAATGATAAGCACAGCAGGAATACTAAAATACAGCAATGATTGGTTCGCTCTGCAAAATTTAAATAAGAGGGATTAGTCCTGTATCTTGGGGCATTTTACTTGACTTCATACTTTTATGCAAAAGTAAAGCATGAATTTATGTACAAAAGAAAGTGAAAAACATATGGTAGACAGTTTTGCATGACTAGGAATTTATAGTACTCTTTTGATGGTTAGTAATCCATACAACAAAGTATTAAAGGAGCCATTTGTTGGATAGTAATCTCCTCAAGTGCCTAGACTGTGCTTATTAAAATACCTATTAATTTTATGTGTGTTCTACACTATAAGTTGCACAATTAAGGCCGTAAACAAACTGAGCTGTTTATGAACACGGCTCGGCTTAACTCGTAGAAACTTAAGTTCGGCTCGTTCATGTAGCTAAATGAGCCAAACTAGAACACAAATTTTGGCTTGTTTAATAAACAAGCAAGAGTTCGAGCATGAGATATTCGGTTCGGCTCTGCTCAGTTCAAATAACACTTTTACGCTTATTTGAGCCGAGCTGTTCGCGAAAAAAAGCTCGACTAGATTCGTAACAGCTCGAGTTTGGCTCGTTCATATAGCTAAACGAGCCAACCTCGAATACAAATTTTAGCTCGTTTAATAAATGATCTCGGCTCGGCTCGTTTATTAAACGAACACGAGTTCAAACTGAGAGTACTCGACTCGTCTCGTAGGAGCATAAGAGTTTTTATTTGCCATGCGATAATGCAACCGAGTCACGAGAAAAAGAGTGAAAGGCCCACTTTGTAATTTTTTGTTTTGGCATAGATTTGAAGGAAACTCCTTTGTATTTTTTATCCTTAAAAATTTTAAGAGTTTTACTTGTACTCTTGATATTTAGCGGATGCATATAAAGAATAAAAAGAAAATAACCCATATATATATTTTTGGAAGGATCTCACTGTGATAGTTAAGGCTAAATATTCTAATAATACTATGATCATTTCCTTTTACCTTAGCTATACTATGCGTGAGAAATAATGATGAAGAAACCAGAGTTTGGATAAAGAATGTAGAAATATATTTTACGCATTTTGTTGTTGGGGGCCCCGGGGGGGCGGGGGGGGGGGGGTCCATTCTCCACTTCTGCAAAAGCCGTTTGCATGTTCCATGTTTTCTTCCCTTCTCTTGGGCCCACAAATTTTGTTTGTTAGTTTTCGTTCCTTTAACTGTACTTTCACCATGCTACTCTAGGAATCTTGAACAATGCTTTCATCCGCAGAACAGGAAAAAAAAAAAAGAAAAATCTAAGGTAACATTTACTACTATACTTCCTTTGATTATAGCAAAGATCCAAGGAACTATTTTCAGAGTTTTACGGCCTGTTCTTTTCTAGTTTCATTCTCTTTTTCTATTCAAAATAAGAACAAAAAACTTGTAAACCTATATGAAGAAACCCTTTACATATTTGAAGAAAGAAAAGCAACAACTGTAGAAACTAGTAAGATATATTTTGATAAAGCATATTCAAAAGTTAAAAATGAGCTTCTGTTTACATCAAATATGTACAACTTGTAGTCAATATAGAATAATATTCCTGAGTTATATAATCAAAGTTCACCTCCAATTTGGTTTCTTTTGCAATTAAATATTGCATGGAACTTGAAAAGCACCCCTTTAAGTACTTCAAGAATTTGTTCCAATTGTAAGAGACAAGGAAAGGAAAGTGAGTACATGAACCCATCATTGTTGGCATGCAGGGTTCATAGGCATGGAAGATGGGCTGTTGGCCAATCTGAGAGCAAGCCATATTTGCATGTTTGACTCGTAAAAATTTGATGTAGACTTGATGTTCTTGACCATTTTCTATTGAAGCCAGTTGTAATTCAGATTTAACCAGAATGGAATCTAGATGCCGCCAGTGCCCTAAAATGCTAAGATATATTTTATATCCTAACATACCACAATACAACTGAGCATTAGAATGGACCCTTTGTCGTTCTACATGTGTATCTAGGACAACTAATTAAAGACTTTAAATCTACTTGTCCTATGATTAGCCCAATTTTTGGTGTTTCTAAGTAAATCAGATAAAGTGGACAAAATCTTTAAATCTTTTTGTTTTGCAAAAGGACAAACAAAATTTTTTTTTAATAACAGCCAAAGGAGGAATTAGTGAAAAGTAAATCACGACGTTTGGACGCGATAAAAAGCTCTTAATAATTGGGCTAATACTAGTCTCAAACAGACAGAAAGAGAAAAGAAGAAAATCAAATTGCAGATACATGGATTCACCCAATATTCATATCGTCATAAAAAAAACAAATTTTTATTTTTAAAAAAAGAGCTGGTAATTAGTAAATCACCATTTTACTACCATGGCAATCCATAATTTGGGCTGCATGTGACTGACATGAAAAGATCTTGGGAACAAATACGATCTGGGTACAAAAAGCCCATATTCAAATGGGCAATTGTTGTTTTCGTTTGCAAACGGGGGCCCATATTGACCAAAGACCCAGCTTTTCAAAAAGAATAAATGATGAAATAAAGCTAATTTTCCAAATAGAAGACTATTTAATAACATAAAAAAAAATAAGAATATACATTGCTTGTAAGAAAGCCAGAGTGAGTAGACAAAAGAGGGACATTTAAAAAAAAAAGCAGCATTTTTCTTTACTTTTGATATTTCCTTTTACTTTTATTCATGTTGTATCCTCTTAATTAAAAACTCCGATTTTTTTTTAACGGCAATAAAAAATTATAATATGTTTTGAACAGTAAATTTTTGGTTGCGATTTGTGAAATAGTGTAGTTTGGTAATTTGTGAAATAGTGCAGTTTGGTAATTCATGGTACAAAATTTGAAATAGTGTAGTTTGGTAACTCATCATAGAAAATCAAATTTCTCTCTATTCTTAAGTAATCAAGAATTATTCCAAATATATATATATATTTTGAGTGATTTTTAAAGAAATAATCAATTTTCGCACCTTATCAATTATTTTACCATTTAACCAAATAATAACCCAACATAAAAAGCAAGGTTATCAAGAAATAATCAAGATTTTACTTTATCAATTATTTTATCATCGAACCAAATAACTAACCTCACATGAGATTAATAAAGAAGTTTGATTTATCAATTTTTCACACGTGAGATAATCAAATTTTGCACTTTATCAATTATTTTACCATTGAATAAAAAAACTAACCTAACATATCCAGGCAAATAACTAATCTAACATAAAATGAATAATGAAGTCTGATTTATCAATTTTTACATGTGACTACATGATTCGAATTCCTGAGAGCCTAAGAATCGAAACGAGCTAAGAACCGTATCTAATCACTGTGAATTGAAATGGGCTAGGAATGAACACAAGATGAATAAAGAAGTTTGATTTATCAAAGAAAGCCCAAGAATTGAAATGGGTTAACCGAGTCACCTGTGAATTGAAACGGGTTAATAATGAATCGAATCACACGTGAAAATGATAATAAAACTCAAAGTACCAACTTTGATACCTATTGATATTATGTTAAAATACATACACTTACGTCTCAAATTCAATTAATAATGAGTGGAGTGGCGCATCAACTTTATAAACTTATTTAGAATCCTTTTACTTCAAAAAATATATATTTAGAATCCTTTGAAATTCTGATATGGAACATTATTTTTCTTAACATTAATAATGTACTGCTCATAAATATAGGCAAACAATAACGCTTATATTTACGAAAACTAAAAAGTATTTATCCTAGAAAACTTTCAATCTGAAAAGATTATAGAACGATTAAAAATGTGTCCATGAATTTCTCATTATTAGTTTTGATTACAGTCATAAATTGCAAACAAACTCTGTTTAGTTAGTCATTCTTAACAGCACACTTCGAGTTATAATCGGAAACAAACTCTTCACTAAAGTGTGAACTCTAGCACAACAATCTCTCACGATTTATGTTTGTTTGAAGCAACCTTCTTTTTGTTAGTTTTGGTTAATCAGAAAGGGCAAAAAAATATGAATATCACTCAAACAGCAAAGGACGAAAGAAACGTTAATGATAAAGATATCAACGATTGGCTTCCCATCACTTCTTCAAGGAACGCAAAATGGTGGTATTCTGCCTTCCACAATGTTACTGCTATGGTTGGTGCTGGTGTCCTTGGGCTCCCCTATGCCATGTCTGAACTGGGATGGTATGTCTTCACTTTTATGTTTTGGAAAAGTTTTATGGTACCACTTTGAATTTTTTGAGAAGAAAACTTGTGTTTGGTTGTAAGCAGGCATTATGGTGCATCTAATCTTAATTCCGTGTACATATAAATTGTCATGGCACAAATAGCCTAATTTCAAAAAAAAAAATTCTTTAGTTTGTCTCTGAATTTTTTCATTGCATTTTATTTGCTTGACTTATTAGATGCTATCATCCATCTAAATCAAAATATAATTCAACTAAACTGAAGAATCACAAGACTAAAAAACATTGCCAAGAGTAAAGGATTGGAGTAAATTTACGGCAACATGTATGAAATTTAGATTAAATTATCTATTTTTTAAATGGGATTTTGAATAAACTTGAAATGTATGACTCTACAAATTAAACAATTCTTAATCTTGGAGTCGGCTGCCACGGCAGACAACATTAAAGAATATCAATCTATGGTCATATTTATTAGGATCAAAGCTTGAGGACATATTCTCAATAGTTTTCTGTTACTTGTTTTTAGCTTGTGTGTGTGTATATATATAATAGTTTTCTTTTCCTTGTTTTTAGCTTCTGTATATAAATATATATATATATATATATATATAAAACCTTGCTTTTAGATTTTTAATCTAAAATAGTAACAACTGATTTTTAATTTTTCAAAAACAGTTTTTATAAAAAATTAGAATCAGTTGAGAACAAGTTCTGAATTAAGTTGATTTATAAGATTAATTAAACTTGCTATACATACTTGATGTGTGCTTTTGCAGGGGTCCTGGAATTACCATAATGATCCTCTCATGGGTCATCACTCTATATACCCTTTGGCAAATGGTGGAAATGCATGAAGCAGTGCCTGGCAGGAGACTTGATAGGTATCATGAATTGGGTCAGGCAGCTTTTGGTGAAAAACTTGGGCTATGGATTGTGGTACCCCAACAGCTAATAGTGGAAGTAGGGGTAAACATTGTATACATGATCACTGGAGGCAAATCCCTGCAGAAGTTCCATGACGTTGTCTGCCCCGGCTGCAGCAAAATCAAGCTCACCTATTTCATTGGGATATTTGGTTCTGTTCACTTATTTCTCTCCCATCTTCCCAATTTTAACTCCATTGCTGGTGTCTCCCTTGCTGCTGCAATCATGTCCTTCAGGTGATTAATTTAGACAATATTTTACGCCGTTAGACTATCACTAGTGAACTTGTGTTGAAACTCTTCATTTAGCTAGCCTACTGAGTAACATTGCTGCTACAAAAATCTCATTTTTTTTTTATGCCACCTATCAAGCTGTAACCGATATTTTATTTTAAATTGACACTTCATCAATTTGACTTTTTTTTTTATGTTACTGTATGAATTGTTGAACAGTTATTCCACCATAGCTTGGGTGGCTTCTGTGAAGAAGGGAGTTCAACCAGATGTGCAGTACACACCTAGAGTATCAACTAGTACAGGAAGAATGTTCCAATTCCTCAGTGCTTTGGGTGATGTAGCATTTGCTTTTGCTGGGCATAATGTAGTGTTGGAGATTCAAGCAACTATACCTACCTCGCCCGAAAAACCTTCCAAGAAACCTATGTGGAAAGGTGTTATAGTTGCCTATAATGTGGTGGCCTTGTGTTACTTCCCAGTTGCATTTCTTGGTTACTGGGCATTTGGAAATTCTGTAGAGGACAACATCCTAATATCATTGGAAAAACCAGCTTGGCTTATTGCAGCAGCTAACATGTTTGTTGTGATCCATGTAGTTGGAAGTTATCAGGTAGAGTTCATTTCATGGGATCAATTGCGTGGTTAATTTATTTCTATTTCATAACACGCTGTTGATAAGTACTTTTGTAAATTTAGGTTTTTGCAATGCCAGTCTTTGACATGATAGAGTCTTTTTTGGTGAAACAATTGAACATCAAGCCAAGCAGATGCCTTCGTATTGTCACACGAACTACATATGTCCGTAAGTCATTATCCTATTCATTTTAGGTTGAACACACACACACACATGTGTGTGTGTGTGTATTTTGGTTTAACAGAAGCAGATATACAGTTCACACCACCATTGTCCTCAAGGCATTGTCTATCAGATGCTTACTTTGTGTGTATTTCTAGTTCAAATTCTAAATAGTGTAAATAAACTACTTCTTTACATGCTTACATTTCCTATGATGAACAATTTGGTAAATATTGGAACAAAATAAGGTAACTAGTAAATGTTGTTTGCTTTTCTGAATACAGTCCTGACAATGGTCTTAGCAATGGCATTCCCTTTCTTTGGCGGACTTCTCGGATTCTTGGGAGGGCTTGCTTTTGCACCAACCACCTACTATGTAAGCTCCTATTCATCTTTTGTTTCCTTATGCAAAATTCACACAACTACATATCTTTTGATTTTCCCTAAATTTATTAGATAATCTGTCTTTCATTCATCGTATTTTTTGACATTAGAGCGGAATTAGAATTTTACCACATAATCATACTTCAAGACTATAACATTTTATTATCATATTCTTTTGTGACATATGTAAGCTTGCTCGTGTAAAGAACCTTCTACGTTAACGTTGATCATTTTTTCTTCTTGCTGTATGCTAATTACTCGATTTCCATATAACTTTTTTGCAGCTTCCTTGTATTATATGGCTCGCCATAAAGAAGCCTACAAGATTTAGCTTGTCTTGGTATATAAATTGGGTATAAGCTCTGACTAAAATCTTCTCATTACTTGAAAATGTTCTTATTCAATTTGTCTTTGAGTTATTCTTTCGATCTTTGAAATTTTTTGTGCCTTTTGTTAACTTTGGAACATTATCTTGCCTTTGTTTATTCAGATCTGCATAATACTTGGCGTTGCCTTGATGATTTTAGCCCCTATTGGTGCACTAAGAGAGATCATACTAACGGCCAAAGGCTACAAGTTCTTTTCTTGATTACCTTGCAAGAAATAGGATTCAAGGAATCCATATATATTAAGTACAATGTTGAAAAATCTATGATGCAATAGATTTTTGGTGTTTTTATGGCTTTTCTGAAGGTTCAAATATCTATCGACCTTATTCCATGTAAATACCTAGTTATTTCTAAGACCATAGAGGTAATATCCTTCCTTATGTTTTATTATGTGAAAGTTTGAAGTTTGAATGGAAGACTGAAGAATTAGATTGATTTTATCTCTTCAGTCTTTGTGCAATTTAATAATGGTTATAGTGGGGTATAGGTCTATGCTTTTGGTTAACCAAGTTTACTATACTGTGATGTTATAAATGTATACAAGTTATATATATTTAGCCAGTTATTTTAGGAACATTATTAAGGAACATTTTTTTTTACTATGATACCCAGAACATTAATACTTGGAACATTTTTCTACAAAGGAATACTTTTTCACCGTGATACTATATCAACTTAAAAGCAGAATATATAATCCCCCGTTTATGAATGGATAATTAGGAGATTTGGGTATTGGAATAGGGTTTTTTTTTTTTATAGTTTTTTGCGCAAGTATAGAAGAATCCTAACAAGTTATTGTTTCTTTCTTTTTAATATTATAACTCAATAGAATACATATTAAACCACAATTGATAATTAAATACTGAGATTTAGTTTAATAACTAAACTCCTACACAAAATGATACTTCAACCTACGAATTCTAATTCTAGGATTTTTCAAATAACAGTAGAAAGCTCTAATTCTTGGGTTTCCTAACAACAGAAAAGGTTGGTTCTTCTAATTTTTAACAATGTGTTGATAAGCACGAGTGACAGAGGATTTGATTGGGTAACTAAATTTATTTGAAAAGTTGGTTTTATCTATATCTTATCAAATACCTAACTATTTTTGGAACCATTCATACCTTTTTGTTCTTCCATATTCCTCTCTATTTTTCCATAACCATGTATTTGTCTCCCCTTACTCCTAAGGAAGCAGGAGCAAACAGAAATTTTAGAAACTTACTCCCTTTGGATGGTTAGTTTTTTGTGTGTTTTTTAAAAAATATTACTATAATAATTTTAGAGATTTATTTTAATATATCTATATGTGAAATAAATATTTGTTAGAAAACATATTTGAAATTTTTTAAAAAAATATGTTTTAAAAAACAAAACCAAATAAACACAGTATAACATTTGTTTTTTTTTTTTTTTTTTGTCAATCAGCAACTTCTATACTACTCCTACTCTTACTCTTATACTAGCCTATTCTAGGGGAACCCAACTGGGCCATGAAACACTAACGAAGACTGAATCACCATTGGAATAGATAGGTATATTATGCATCTGTATGGATTTGAAACCACATATTAATGACAAATTGATAGAAGAAAAGGTTTTAATCATTGACCTCCTACCCTACAAATACTTAATTCTACTGTGGACGCTAATAGCGAAAAGGCCGTTGGTTAAACAAACCTAGTGCAACGACCGAGACTTTTAAGCCATTCAAAGGCAATTACAAATTCCATATCCAAGCAGTTCTTGAATCGGGTAGATGTCAATTTAATTAAAAGATAAGCACAAGAGTAACAAAATTATGTACCTCTTGTTCCTTTATATGTGCCATAATGTGCGCAATTATGTTGCATGAATTAAATCAAGATTATTAATTACTCGATTTTTTGTCCAACCATTAATTGATTTGGCCAACACAAAAAGTTGTCTCTTTGATACTTATATCGTGATGCAGCAAGGATACTGAAAGAAAGAAAGTCTTTAGTGGAAGGACTTTAGTGGAAGATAGTAATTCTATGTATATAAACGTAATTATGATAATAAATTGAAGGGATAGAAAAGTAATAAAAAAGAAGGATTGTGATGTAGGTATCTTAGCTTACTAATAGATATGTTGATTGATGGTTTTTGTCCATACCTATTAAAAATCAAATTTATTTTCCAATTAACATAACTTCAATTTTTGAAAATTAAATAATTCAGATGGTGCATGTGAATAAATATGACACATTACAGTAAACAACTTCTACATCTACTTTCCATAGAATGTGTACGTGTATATATGTGCGTGTGTATATATATGTGTGTGTATATATGTGTGTCTATATTTATATGTATATGTTTCTATATACATATATGTATATATATACATATATATGTATGTATGTATATACATATCTATATCTTAACATATATTTGTGTGTCTGTGTATATATGTGTGTGTGTGTGTAGGTGTATACATCTACACACACACACACACACACACATATATATATATATATGCATGTATTTGTGTGTGTGTGTGTTGCTGCCAATTTGGACCAAGATACGGAGCCCATTGTAATTTTTCATGGACCCAAGGTCCAACGAACAACTTCAGTTTGAATCCAAATGTTTGGGATTTTCAAATGGAAATTTATTGCCTCTCGATCCGTCTGACGTTATTATGCTTTTGTCAGATTAGTTTCCAATGTGATCTCGGGCGTTGTCTCCTCTTGGACCTCCCACCAAAAAACATATGTTCATATATGTTGATGCCTCAAAATGATTTCTAAACCTAATATTTGCTGTTTTAAAGGGTGAAAATAAAATTGATGGCCGTTAGCGAATGAAGCGTAGCCCACTTAAATTACACAGAGGAAGAAGCTAAAGGGAGAGTTTAGTTCAGTGTGTTCATAAATCAGATACCCAATTCGTGAGTCCAAAATTTGACCCAAACCGGTCATAGCAGTTTGACGAAAATTCGAACTCTATAAAGTAATTGAATCACCAGTTACCTGAAAATTTAGTTCGGATACACCAGGTACCGAATTGTTTACTTTTAAGTTTTATTTTTTAAAAAATTTAAAAATTTAAATTCCTTTAAAATGTCATTGCCGACTCTTATGCCACTTTTATAAATAATTTATTCATATAAATTTTACTATTTTCTAAAGTAAACTCTTATTAATACCATACAATGATTAATTCAAGATTTTCTAATTTTTTATTTTTTACACAAATAATCATTAAAATAATATGAAAAGATAAAATCAAAATCAAAATTTTTGTTTATACAATTTTCAAAGTATATGCTTTCAACATAAAATACACATTTGGCTAAAAAAAATTTAAAAAGTTGCTATTCTAGTAACCGGATAGTCAAGTACTCGAGCCAGTAACAAAAATCGGTTCGAATACTTTCCGGTTTATGTACTTTTATTTTTCAATTCAGGGTAGATCGGTTTCCTCAAATTGGAAATTCAATTTTATTGGGTTTTTTAATTTTTTAACAGCGGTAGGTCTGGTAGCACGACAATTTTTCTGACAATTGATTCTCTTAATTATTCAGGTCACTGAGATTTGTTCATGCTGAGCATGAATTTTGTTCGGTCAATTTTTTTAAGAGACAAATGCATGAAAATGTATATCATTACTAGTAATACTAGTCGGATTTCTACAAACGTTTACTTGATTATATAATTATAGCAAAATACCTGGGAGTCAAATTGAGCTGGATCATATAAGCACAATTGATATGATCAATGCAATGCCAATAATCAGTTTCTTTGTCTATTTCATTCGAGGAAAGCAAAATAACTAAGAGGCAATTCTTCCCTACGTGAAATAACAGTATCAAGATGAGAAAAGCCCAGATGCTCCCTAGACATAAAAGAACTCACCTAAACATTTTTATTCCAAAAAGATAGAAAGGAATTGGCACTATCTATGGGTATGGCTGAGGTGACATTTTGGGTATTTACAAGTGCAAGTCATACTCGCCACTGACAACTGCCAATTGTACCTAAAAATAATGACAATAATAATAGCCGCCAAACTTTTCAAGGCTTCCTTTCAAAAAAAAAAAAAAAAAACTTTTCAAGGCTTCAACTATTCAGAAAGCTTTGAAAGTCCAAATTCGACAACAACACGTATATTTTAGATTCAAGACAAAAATAAGGTCACTGAAGGTCGTACACATTTAAAACAGGTCGGGTTCAAGTGGGACGGTATTAGTTGATTTCTGGATGAATTTAAAAATTATGCATACTTATCTGCCAAGTAACAAGTCAAATTTAAGTGGTCTAGTTCATCATTTGTGTATGCTTTATTGAATTTGATGCTCAGTAATTGAGCTAAAAAATTAATGAACAATAAAAGTTATTCAGTTAATCTCAAGTTACTTGTTTATATATTCAAAACAGAGAAAATTCATATATGGACTGCAGTTTCACTTGTAATTCTTGTAGTCTAAGAGAAAACTTATATAAATATTATATTACGTTCTTATATCAGTCATACATTAATATATTCACACAGTTTTATTTTAAATAACAAGATCAATAGATAGGATTCATAGGTATGATCGTGAATTCCAGTTCATGTTAAATCTATCCAGAAGAGGAAAAAATCTTGTTATATTTCTTCTTGTTACCCTAATTGTAGCTTGGTTTATATTCTGCAAATTTCATGGATTGGGAGAACTCAAAACGCTATCCAACCCCAGGATCTAGCCAATTAGCATTATCAAGCTTTAGAAAGCTTGCAATTCGCAAAGTCCATGAATGTTTGGTACACATAGTACCACGTGTTAGAAGCCGAAAGTCAGTTTCCAAACTCAAGGAAACATGGAAATTGTTTGATAGCTTTTGGAAAAGGAAATTGTACATCTTTCTTTGTATTTTTTTAATCTTTCAGGTTCATCATTTGCCTTAAACGTGGTTTAATCTAAGTGGTTAACAATTATCAAATCATGGAGATCTGGCCCAACTTAGCTAAATTTAGGAAGCAAAGAACTCAATAATGGAGGAGAATTTGAACTTTTGCATGTCGTCCCCTTGTTTAAAATATTACCTAATAAATTAGAAAGAATGATATTGACACCATTTTTTAGCTTATTGCACATCTTTTTCGCTAATTATTAGCACAAAATTTTAACTTGGATTAATATCATTTTTTTAGATCAGAGAGAATGATATTTACACCGTTTTTTATTATTGCACACTTTTTACACTAATTATTCACCCAAAATTTTCACTTGTGGGTCATATAAGAAACTATTATAGAGATGTTCATATTATTTTTTTCTAAATTAATTTTGTTTAAATGACTCAGTGGACAATTTTTGAATGTGTTAGATCACATAATAATTAGTAAAGGTGTACATGAAACTTCTGCACTAAATAATACTGAAAATAAGTGACAAATTTAGTGTATTTCATCAGACATTCTAATAAAGAATGTACTAATTATTTATCTACACGTTATATGCCCAATAATTGGTTAGGATACGTGGATACGTGTTGGTATTACATACACAAACATATTGTTGTTAAAATTGCCCTCCCAAATGTCTCTTCACATATTTTATTCTATCCCAAACAAAATTCATATGCACAATATCTAGAATGGAAAGTCAGTTGATAGTTCGACTTCATGCTAACTTTAACACTGTTAATTCTTAGACACTTAGAGAGAGAGAGAGAGAGAGAGAGAGAGAGAGGGAGAGAGAGATTCTTGGACACTTATGCATACCATTGGCTATATACATTGCATGTGTTTAGAGTCAAATTTTGAGGAGTAGAAACTTGGTCAAGAGATCATGGATGCTTGACAAGTGGAAGATTATTTGAAGAGCGGTGATTTCTACTTTTTTTTTTTTTTATGTCAATCTTCAACAGTATCCTATTACACTCTTAACTTATTTTATGAAAAGTCCAACTAAGCTCGAAAAAATAATGAAAATTAAATCACTATCAGACCAAAACAGGTGCACTAGTGATTTCATCCACTAATTATTATATTCTCATACTTCCCTCCCCGTGGAAAGGATATTTATGTTTGTAATCCAAGTATAATGACTGACCAGTTTTATGTGTATAATTGGAAATATTATATAGTACTCTTGGAGCGTGGTGGTGGTGGCAGATGCTTTCGGACGAATGCTCGGGAAGATGACCCAGGGAAATAGAAACAAAAATCAAAAGCCAATTGGAATTCCGAAGATAGTCTAAGATAGAAAAGTAGGACGTAGGACTGTTAAACTTATTGCGATGAAATCATAAATTGCCAACATTTCCAGAGACAAAATTGTCTCAAAGTGGAAATCTCTTTAAGTTGCTTTCAAGAATCCCCCCTAACAATATCAAGAATTCAAGATTGGTGATGTTTACCTACACAATAATGTTTCCAAATTTGTCAATTCTTCTATCAGTACATAATTTACATTTGTTTTTACACATCTTCCAATCCGATCAAGTTGTTGACTATTGTAACGTATAAACTTCTAATTTAGTAGGTCTTCCGGATATGCCAACCACTAAAAGTTTTCCACAAACCTGCCATGTGACAGGTGTAGGAAACAGGCTGATGGACGATTGGCAGACACAGATATTGCAGCCCTATCTACCTGATTGACAAAGGCGAAGCAAGGCAGCAATGTCGCTGACTGTGGAGGTAGGCTAATTGTTGATGCCAGATGACAATTATTTTGAATGATTGAATACTTAAAATGAAATTATCCCATAATCTTTTGGGATTAGCATAAAGGATAGATTTTTTTTCTTTATATGATTCTTCTTCTTAAAAATAATATAGTAATATTATTCTAAGAATTCTTGTAACGTATACAATCCAAATGGTAAAAAAAAAAAAAAAATTGACCCCATTAAACTGCTTGTCGTTGATTATGAAAAACTGATTATTGAAGAAAATTTTCAGAATTTGAAAGTTTTTGTTTGAAATGTTTAAAATATATGTTATTTATAAAGAACTTTGAAGTTTGCTAGTTTAATCAACTATTTCTTCAATCTGAAATGAGCCAAAAGACCTAAAAAGAAAACAAGGGAGAGAGAGAGAGTGTGTCAGTATTGGGAGAATTCAAGGGCTCAAACTCTTCTCAATTCATTTTTTCCATTTTTTTTTTTTTGGGCTGCAGTTGAAATGTAGTCAAATTCAACATTTTCATGTCATAATCTCTACAAGGTTCTCAATGGGTAAAAAGTATCAAGTACAAAAAGTTTTTTGTGCGGACCTAGATGCATCTCACCTTTGAATTCCTCGCCATTTTGGGACCTCAGAAAGCTTCAGCCTATCGTGCTCTTTTCAATAGTTTTTTCGACTTTGGACTTCGTAGAAAAACAAAAGATTAAAGGTTTGATGCACCTGGATCTTGGTCATTGGTTGATGTAGGCTTACAATGAAGGAATTCTACTTTTGGCTGTCAGATTAGGTAGATTTATTTAGGAATCTTGTGAGGATATTATTTGTCAATTCAGTCTATGAGAACATCTTTATTCAACACCAAAATCCACATTTAAAAAGAAGTTGCATCTTTCAATTCTTGTATTAGATTGGAGAAAATAGTCATTTTCCTTTTCCATTCCGACAGTATTCTACATGTTTTTTTCCCTTCTGGGGCTTTCTCTTATCTTTTTTTTCTTTTTTCTTTTAAAGAGGATTAACACGGGCTTTCTCTAATATAGACAAAATTAAAGAATAATGCAATAGCACCATTTCTTTTTCCCTAGGCCATATCTTCTCATTCCTTAGTTTGATGTTTCATATCTACTCATTACTTTCTTTGCATTCAGTCCAACTATATAATATAATCTAAGGTTTAATATCCTTTTGCAACACCATGAATCCGATGCTGTACGAACCAGTTTAATAATTATGTCCATGTTCTTGCAAGAAATGATAATCAGAGCATATTTATTATTATAAGGATGCTTCCCAATGATCTGATTACAGCTTAGGAAGAGTAATAATTCACGGTTATTATTTTAAGATAGCCATGAAATTAAAGGAGCAATCACCATTATAAGCAAAAATGATGTTTGTTAGGTGATGATTTGAGTGGACATTGCTACTTTGCTTGGATCCTTTATGATCCAATAGATTGATAAAATCGAACTTATAAATAATACCATTCCAGGATTTGGTATTCTTTAATTGTGTTTTAGACGAAGTTTAATTTATAGCCTTACAGCTATTATGATTATGGCTGTTTTATATTCTGAAATCTACGTTATAAAATTTCCCTCACCTTTCCTTCCTGAATGTCCTTTTTGACCAAACTCTTAACAAAGTACAGACCTTTATACGAAACATAGGAAAAACAACATTACACTTTATTCTCTTTTTGACATAAATCAGCCAATCAGGTGCATCATATATTCGACTTTAAAATTCGATGTGATTTAAACAATATGTTAACCAAAGTCTCAAATTCGAAATAAGTATGAGTTCGATTAAAAATCATAAACAGGAGGGATCCGTCTATACTACTTGCGAAACTAATTAAGTGACTTGTATTGCCAACAATTTTTTAGAAATAAGAGTTTTACAAATTAACCATTGGGGTTAGAAAATAGATAACAAAAGATGCATCAGAACACATCCCTTTCAGGATCTTATATTAATTACTTTCAAAGACACATATATATAAATTGATCAAATCAACATGAGATTTTATAGACATGAAATTATAAGAACATCAAGTAATGGTGGATTTTGCACAATGAAAAATAATTAGAGAATAATCAAGCGGTGTAAGTCTTGCAAAACTAATGCATGATGCAAATTGATCTTGTCTTAACTTCAATATACCGAAGTACAAAACGTCTTAACGATAGCAGTTTCTTTTTTTTTTTTTTTTCCTTTTGTGAATATTGATTACCTCATTACAAAAATGCTTTTTGAGATTTTCATCTTACTATACATGTTCTTTTTTTTTTTTTGGTGAATTATGAATATTTATTTACCAAAAACACTCCTTGTGATTTTATCTAACTATATCCTAGGTTGATTAGTGGCATTTAACATTTGAGAAAACAATTATGCTAAAAAGGGACACAAAATAAATTAAAGATTCATGCACTTTGGGTAGAGTACTTTCTTGCAGCAGAAAAACTTAATTAATTTTTGGTCAAAAATAATATATCAAAGTAAGAAAAACATGTAATACTGGGGGTAAAAGAAGCAAAAAGCTATCATACTTGTTGACCAAGATTAATGCTAGTTCCTTTGGCATTTCCGGATCTTCTCAAGCCACGGCCTGTCTATGCTTGATTAATTTTGGTGGTGACTCGTTCTAATATAGTGTTAATATAACCATTCTTATAATAAAAAATTTATGGTTCATGTAGAGATGGTACAATATTTAGTGTACATTTTACTATTTTTGGACTATTCATATACTCCCTCTGTCCCATTTTGATAGGCTTATTTTCCTTTTTCATCCATCTCAAATTATAATTCACTTTCCATTTGAAGAATGTAATTAATTTTTTAACTTCTCTAAAATGCTTTTATTTAAGTACTTTGTTATAAGTGAGAAGTGCATAGCAAACCGTACATTCACATATCAAATGGAATTAATTTGACTTATAGTGTAATTTTCTATATTATATTTAATGTAAATGTTTAATGATAAATATAAGGGTATTTTAGGAACATCATAGATTAATGTATTCTTTCAATAAAATTAACTAATTTTTCTTAAATTGTGTGAAAAAAACTGTAAGTCTATCAAAATGGGACAGAGAAAGTATTAAACTAAATGGTTAAACATTACCATTCGATTCTTACAATTTAGATATCTAAATGTGAGTGTATGGACAAGTAAATAAATGTATATATATGTGTGTGTGTGGTTGAAATCCACTTCATTGAGTGTTTTCAAATGTTTGCAAATGTTTTGGCACCCTATAAATAATTTTACCAACCTGAGAGGCGGTGTGCTTACCTCGATAAAAATAAATAAATAAACAGATGGTAAGATAGTGGTTAATTATTTAAAACGAAAATAATATTTACACACTCCTTATATTCTACAAAATTTTTACTTGAAGGATGTGTGAAAAGTTAAAGTCGGTACGACGTTTTCCAACATTTAAATAGCTCAAATGATTAAGAAGAACGAGAATTTTTTGTTATGTTTAATATGAATTAAAATTTTCCTCTCAAAACTATTACACAAATAATATAAATTAATGAATCTACGCCAACATTGAAATCCTAAGTAGGTACCTCCGACACTTTTATTGTATTGAAGGAATGATAGACACATATCTTCATGCTTGACTAATCATCTGCTTGCATGCATTTGTTTTTAGTTGTGTGATTTTATATTATGATTTTAGCATTAGCATCGGTTTGACCAGTGATCTCATTCCTTTACATTTTCATAGAGTGGCTCCTTAGAACAGGCAAAATATATTTCTTTTTGGCTAAATGTCACCATCCTAAAACAAATAAAAGAATACAATCTTATACCCCTGAGATTTATATGATGCGAGTGTGTTTTAATATGAAGAAAATACTTACGCCATGTATACTTTTTTGGGTATGTTGGCTTGGAGGTTTCAATAGAAGAGATGACAGGGAAAAAATATGTATTTATTTTTCATATATAAATTTTTTTTTAAATTTTGGTGGGATATTTCATATATGTGGCGATGTACACGTAATCGTATTTCATATATAAAACGAAGAGATAATAAATACGAGTGCAAAAAAGATAAACTATGGGCATAGTTGTTGAAATAGGGACAACCAAATTATTAATTTCCTTCCACCAAAATAAATTAGCATTAAATTTGCATATTATCTTTTTCCTTTCCTGTCTGTGTTTATTAAAATAGGAAAAAGCAAATTGTAGCCTACGAATTCCACTATTTTCTTTTCTCCTCATTTTTCATCCATTATTATGAATGTCAGTTCTAAAGTTATACTCGTCTTCCATTCTACAAATTCTCCTGTGTCAGTTCTAAAGTTATACTCGTATTCCATTTTACAAATTCTCCTGTACTTCTAAAGTTATATTGCCATCACCTAATAATACATTAATGTACATATTAACTTTCACACATATTAACTTTCACAAAATTGTCACTTCCATCATTGTGACAAAGAAACGATTTTATTAATATTTTTGTACTACATTGTTGATGTTGCTTCTGTATTGGTCCTGCAAAGGTAGATTTGAAATTAAATAATGTGAGAAGTCAATTTCTTTGCGGAAGATTGAATAGTTGAAAAGTAGCTTCATCTGGTAAAACTCCATTATGTACAGGCACACTCACACATGGCTATATCTTCAATGGCGTGCATGTCATAGTTTTTACTTTAGAATTAAACATTCACATTAAGGCTAAAAAAATTTCACACTAGGACTAATTGCCTAACACTATGAATAGATTATAAAAACGTATTCTTTTTTGCGATTTTCTGCTAAAATTTGGAAATTTCAAAGAATCGCATTATTTTATAAACTACAAAATGATTAAACCAAACAAGGCTCCGTCTGAACGGTTATTCTTTAAAGTGTTTTTTTAAAAACTATTACTGTAGCAATTTTAAATATTATTATCGATAAATGTATTTATGAGATAAAAAGTTAGTTAAAAATGTATTTAAAGTGTTTAAAAACATATTTCTAAAAAGCAGAACCAAACAAATAGAGATTTTCCTTGTCTACATTCTTTTGGCAGCCAAATTGAGCCCTAAGTCTAAAAGCTTTTATTCAGCTAAATTAGTTGTTTATATTATGGTTAAGTAATTTCATTCATTTTCATTTATTTATTTTGATTAGAAGATTTCATTTTGTTATTGCTTAAATGTGTAAACAAATAATTTTTCTCACTTTGTTAAAAATTTTTTTTGATTCATACCAGTTTCATACGTAAGTTAAGATCAATGATATTGACATATCAATTCAAATGCTAGTTACTTTCACCTAATTAATCCCTTCATTTTTGGAAAAATAAAAAGAAGCGGTGTTATTAAAAAAGGTCCCACATAAAACAAAAATCAAAAGTAAACATTATGTTTTATGCATTTGAGGAAATGGAACTAGAGAATACACACATATACATACATATATTTAGATTTTTTTTAAAATTTATTTTTTTATACACATTTTTAAACTACGTTTTAGGATCACAAACATACTTGCTAAAAAAATGCCATAGTTTTAATATAAAATCTTCTACTAGGTTATTGAGATAATTATACTACGAATTAAACAATAAAATAATTTTACAATCCTATTATGATATGGTATTGTGTAAACTTAGATATATTCGGTTTATATATTTAGTCATTTTGGCATTATTAAGCATAATTAGTGATGACTTTCCCATAGATTATAAAATTCTCAAACATTATAATACTGAGTATACACAGAGATATCTAAATCATACCATCTAAATTAGAAGGTATCATACCATTCGTTATCTTCACAACCTATAATTCTTGATTTCCGTTCTCTCATAAACTTTGAGATTGTAACAAATACGATTAAAATTAATTAAGTGCTACCAATGCAATGGTTATATATATATATATATATATATATATATACATTTAAAAATTTGATATAAAACACCTCAATATTGTTGCAATGGTGAGTTGTTGTCCGTGTACATTGAATCTCTATACCATGTTACCAATACAAGATGATGTATGGTCTTACACCAAATTCTTTAAAAAAAAAAAAAAAAAAACTCATTCTTTCTTGTCCGCCCACGCCATTCCTAGGCATAAAAGAGGAGAAAACATTTAGTCCAAATTCTTGGCCTCATCCACCATCCAAGTGGAGCAATCAAAATAAAGAAAAACCAAAGCAACTTCAAACTTCAGCTTTCCCATCAATCCGCCATTCGACCACGTCTCCCTTTTCTGGAACTTCCATAACCCGTACACGACCATCAAGGCCTCAGAGGCTTACGTGCCCCCTTCTTTTGGCACCAGTACAAGGACACCTCCTCCTCTCCCATTGGTCCTCAACTGGGGCCCAATCACGACCCTCTACTCCACCCCTCGCTTCACCTGGGCCCCCACTCAGCCGCAGCGCCACGCTTCCTCTTCCAGCCAATCAGCTGTTTTAGCTGTTCCTTGCATTGATCTCCCACGTACTAGGGTACGCTCTCACACGCGTCAAACTCTCCATTTTTTAACTTTATAAATGCAACACTTCTTCTGCCTCTCTCATCTTGAAGGCTTCATCAATTTCTCATCGACCCCATTTGGCCATTATCAATATCTTTCAAAAAAAAAAAATTTCTTTTTCTTGAGCTCTGAGAGGAAAAAAAAAAAAAATGGATGGGAGAGGTGGTTGTTGTATAGCTAGATATGCTGGTGTCATGCATGATGTTTCAAAGGTTGATAGAATAATGCTAAGATTTCGGCCGATCGCCCCAAAACCGGCTGCGAGCAGTTTGGATTCTGGGAGCCCTATGCCGGAGAATAGCAGCACATCCTTGAAATCTGGACGTGGGAAAAGAAGGTACGCTAGAAATAGCGGTAGAAGTGGAAGTAAAGGTAATAATAATGCAACAAAAAGATGCAATTGCAGGAATCGTGTTAGAAAGAGAAAATCATCTCCTCCTGAGGAGGATGAGTCTAATTCTAATGGGAAAAGCACTGCCTCCACCGGAGGGTCAGTTTCTGGTGGTGATAACGTGGTTACTTTGCCTTTGTTACCGGAGACTCCTCCTGAGACTGAGAGAACTACTCCTTATCCCATCTCTCAGGACGAGTCTCCGGTAGGAAGAGGGACTTTCTCAGGAGGAGTTGAGAAAGTCCCTCTGTGGTTAAACTTCGGGAGTAATGAATCTCAACGAGAGGGTAGTGGGTTCTGGGTGGATGGGACGCCGGGGAGGGTGGTACGGCCAGGGAGGGTGGTGGGTTCGTGGGTGAGGGTAGAATGCATAACTGAAACATGGGTGGATGTGTATGGAAGTGGGCATGGGTACTATGAAGAAAAGTTTATGTATCTAGAGCATGACACGTGTCCAGGGTTCATATCTGACGGTCTGGACAGGGTGAGATGGATGAACAGAGCGTACAGACAGATGGTATTGGGCCAGGATGAGCCGGAGGAGGAGGTGGTGGTTTTGGTGTGGTTGATGATGAAGGAGAAACTACAACTGCCACCGAAGAACTGGGCGGCGTTCACGTGCGGAGTGAGAGTGATCACCTGCGGAAAGGAGAAGAGTTCAGTCATTCTTCCTTGTGACGTATGGAGATTGGAAGGCGGGCAAGGATTTGCATGGAGCTTGGATACTAAGGCTGCTCTTTCTTTGGGTCGTTAAAAAGAAGATAATAACTGTATGAAAGTTGATCTGTAAATTTTTGCTGGTCTTGATGATGCTTAAGTTGAGCTAATATATGTGTATGAAATTATGAATATAACAAAGAGGAAGTGGCGTGCATACACATATGCAAGAATACAAACAGTTGGAAATTGTAAATATTGTTGTTATTTTTTCTTTTTTGCCTTTTGGAACTTGGAAGTTGTATAAAAAAATCAGCTGTTTGTTCCAACTGGATTTTGTGTTTCTTGGCTGATTTTTGTAACATGGATATCCTAAAGAAATGATCTTTAACATTTGAAGGATAATATATGCTTATTATTTAGTAGTGTCTGGGAGTTGCACTTGTTTAGCTAGTTCTTGCTTCTTCGTATATGGATGGGTTTATCCTTGATTTCTTCATGAAATGTGGGTTCTGAAACATGGGTAGATATATGATCTATGGTAGAATTTTTTGAGATTACAGCTTGGTGTCGCGTGAATGTTGTTTTTTCTTTTAGCTACTCCCATCAAGCATGGTTGTCAACTGTTGTCCTTAAAATTAGGAGAAAATATTTCCTTTTACTTTTGTGTTATTTGAACGAAATTTTGATTGGGTGCGGGAAAAGATTAGAATACACTATACTGATATATTAAAATTAATAATTTATTATTATATAATAATAATAAATTATATTTTATATTATTTAATTATATGTGGTTGGTAACGCAATACTTACTCTTGGTGCAAACAACTCATTTGGCCTGGATTTGACGGGTCAGAGTAGGAACAAAATTTCGCATATTGGACTCAGATACTTTTAGGCAATCGATGCATTTTTCTTCTCCTCCCTTTTGTTTTTCTCTTGTGCTCCTTTTTCTCCCCCAACCAAAACGTCAAATAGATTTTATTGAACTTCCAAAAATGGGTATGGTCGATATGAGGAGCAACTTCCCGGAAAAGTATACAATACACCACGTGCATTGTCACGTGGTGTACTAGAATCAATAATTTATCGTCATGTGACAATGGTGGGTCATACCTTGTATTATTTGGCGATGTGTGATTGGTTCTAGTACACCACGTGATACGCCACGTGGCGCGCGTGGTGCACGCAATACTCACTCGCAACTACCCCACTTAAACTTGCAGATTCCTGGTAGTCCACAAGGGAATCAACAACTAAATCAATAGCAAATTTTCAGATTTATTATCGGTTGAAAAGGAGTATTTGTAAAACGGAGAACTTAGCATAATGTTTTTCCTTTAAGAACTGTGCCTTTGAGTGAGCCAACTCTGAACAATCTGATTTTTTGTGTCTTACCCTCGCAGATTTCTGCAGATTTCTTGTTCTTTGTGGTCCTTATGTGGAAAAAATGTTGAGCTCTTTTTCTTTGTTTGGTTTTGAGAAGGCAAGAATTGAAGATTACAAACAATAACATGCATGCAGAATCTTCTGATAAATCATGAAAAAAAAAATTAGAACAATTCTGAAGAAAACGCTCCGTCTAATTATTTTTTGAGATGTTTTGTAAAAAAATATTAACAAAAATTTTGTTCGGTAATTGTGTTTTTAAAGATAAAAAGATAGTTGAAAGATATGTATGAAATTATTCAAAAAAAATTTAAAAAAACAGAACTAAAGAAATGGAGTCAAAGGAAACAGAACTAAAGAAACAAGTACTGTCAGCTAAGAAAATGATTACAAATAATATTTTCGTATGATTGATTGAAAGACAGTAACGTACAAGCATGCTGATTTATGGTGACACACTATTATTGGAGCAGCGTTCACGAGGCCAAACACAGCTGGAATGCTTCTTAATTGCCAATTACCATTTCTGTTGCAAGCTCAAACTGAATCGCTGAACTGGCGGAGCCATACTGAGACTGCAGGAATCCAAAAGGACTCCCCGCTTTCGATTTCGATAATAGTGGAGAATTGATTTAGACCAACGGGCCAAAAGACAAGTTTTTGTACGATGAGGGACAAAAAATTTAAATTTTGTTTCGCATAAAAAATCTATAAGTATGCATAATATACCTATTTGGTTCAATAGTAATTCAATTTTTTTCAAGAATAGACCATGATAAGAATAATAGTATAATAAATGTTATGAATTTAAAAAAAAAAAAGCTAAAACCTTTTTGTACGAGGTTTCAGTTCATGCTTTATATGATTTATTTCTCTACTCTAATTCTCTCATTGCATCCTCCAAATTTCGCAAATATTATCCTAATTGTCAGTTCTGCCCCAAAAACATCCAAATTGTATTGCAATACAGAAAAGATGTTGAATCAATTTAAACAATGTCACTTGAATATAAAAGCTTTTGGTATTTAGATTTCAGAGTTCTTATGAAAAATTTTATTTATAAAATAACAACAGCTTTCCCCGTTTTGTTCTAATTGTTTACTATCTCATGCAGAATCTGTTTCCCATAGTTCACTGACTAAAGAACCTTGATCTACCAGGGCCTACTGAAACAAAGATTAGGACAAAAAACTGTCATACTATTCATTTTAAGTTAATCTTTAATATAATATCACTCTCTTATATAAACTAGAGCAAAAGTCTGTCATATTTTTTATGACATTCATTTTAAACCTAATCTTTAATATAATATCACTGTGTTTTATACATTGTTTGTGTTGCGAGTTGATTGTAAGCCATATCGAAAAGTGATCCATGATATGATTATAATACACACACTATACAGTTATAATACACACACGGTCGTGTGTCATGAGACGGCTTCGTTTTGAATTCAAAACTTATATAAATCTAAAATATTGTCCAAAAATGTATTAATTTGGGGTAAAACGGTTTCCCGAAACGTGGAGAGATGCTTCAGAAGTTTAGCAATATCAGAGTTATTTTCCATTTTTCGTGGGAACTTTATGGGATTCAATTATACACAATGCATTTGGTTCCAATATCCTTAAAAGGTGTTAATTAGCTTCTCATTCAAACAATTTATCCAAAGAGCAACAGAATGACAAAATACCAGTTTGGCCTCGAGAATAATTTCATGTTATTTTGCAAATAATATGAACCTGCAGTAACAGAGGAACACTGAAATGAATATATATACATATTTAGAAAACACATAATATTCCAGGTACTAGGGGAATGAATAAACCACTTAGAGCCCGGGCGATCCCTCAGGATGATGGATGAACAATGTGATTATAGGCATTTAGGGTCAAAAAGTCATCCAATGTTGGTGCTGTGCATTGCTGCTTGAATATCCCGCAAGCTTCTTTGTACATGCCTTGGTTGAATTTTTCCGTCCCAACCTCTCTTTCAATCCTAGCCATTTCTTCCCCAACGACTCTCTCAAAGAGGTCCAAGCTCACCTTCGCTCCTGGGCCATCACAATCCAATTCGACTCCATACTTTAACCATTGCCAGTTCTGGACTCTGCTTATCTCAGCAGTTGCAGCATCCTCCATAAGATTGTAAAGAGGGACTGAGCCAGTTCCACTCAGCCATGCAGCTAAATACTGGATGCCTACTCGGGTATTGAGTCGAAGGCCTTCCATGGTTCGGACTCCTCTTGGCCTCTGTAATAGATCTTCCTCGGTTAAGACAGCCGCATCTTCTCGTTTCATAGTCTCAATTTGATTTTGAGAATTGCCCATATAGTTGGTAAAAACTTCCATACAAGCAGGGATTAGCCCAGGGTGGGCTGCCCATGTTCCATCATGCCCTGCCTTCACCTCTCTTAGTTTGTCCTTTCTTACCAGCTCCAAGGCTGCTTCATTTGCTGCTGGATCATCTTTTATTGGAATCTGAGCTGCCTGTTCAACAAAATAATGAGATACAGATGTAAAAGCTGCTCCAATCATAAGACAAGTACAATCAGGTCAGGTTTGTGCTACATAATTTATGTTCTTATTGTTTATTTGAAGCTTTCACACTTTCAGACTAATTATTACTGTACTAGACAGAGAATACTCTCCCTGTTTTAATCAATTTCACATTTCTCTCCTATTTTATAAATGCATTTACTTACCATTCCTCCCATGGCATGCACTCCACGCCTGTGACAGGTTCTGATTAGTAGATCGGAGTAACTTTTCATGAAGTGCTGAGTCATTCCTACCTGAACCCTGTCGGGCAGCAGACGATCAGGATGAGCCTGGAAGGTCTTGACATAGCTAAATATATAGTCCCATCTTCCACAGTTCAAGCCAACAGAGTGATCTCTCAGTTCATAGAGGATTTCATCCATTTGAAAGACGGCTGGGAGTGTTTCAATTAGAACAGTAGCCCTGATGCTTCCTGTCTCAATACCGGCCATTTTTCCTGCCCTCTCAAATACACTGTTCCATATTCTAGCTTCTCTGTGTCATATTAACCATACTGTAAGAATTCGCATAACTGCATTTAAATGCACTTTAAAATGTGTTCCTCGTAAAAAAAAAAATGATTCTAGATCATAGCTCTTACTAATGCAATAAGCAACTAATTTGGCTGTTGGTGTGAAGTACTAATAGCAACATCAATCAATAATGTCTTGTCAGGATTGGAGAATGTTGGAAAAGGAGTGTAAGCGGCCCCACTACAGGGTTATCAGTTGGTGGATGAAAAAATTGATCTAGATTATTGAATTGCAGGTGAGATCCACTGCGTACTGATAATATTCATGTATGCCATTGGTGATTATCCCAATAACTAAATAGAAACGATATTGGAAATGGTGCCAGAAGACAGAAATCTCAGTTTTTTAAGTCTTTCAAAAAGTCTCTGTTTGAAATCCTGCAAATCCAAGCCATCAAAAAAAGAACACAAAGAGAAAGGAATTGCAATTACCTTGAATGTTCCATTTTTGGGAGATAAAAGAAGGGACCAAATCCTTCACCTTGGTTCTGGCGAAATGCGGCATAATTATGGAAAAAATAGAGGCCAAAGTCAACTAGGCAACCAGTGGCAGGTTGACCATCAATAATTATATGAGCCTCAGGTAGATGCCAGCCTCTAGGGCGGACAAAAAGCTTAGCTGTTTGATTATTTAGCTTGTAATCTCTGTTTCTAGCTTGGTCATGAAAGCTTATAGTTCCATTTACAGCATCCTTCAAGTTAACTTGTCCCCTAATAAGATTCTCCCAACTTGGTGAGAGTGCGTCCTCGAAATCAGCCTGTCAGAGGAATTAACCAGTGTCTGAATAAACAATGTATGGAGCTGAAATTTCAAGAATGAGGTAAACATGAATTATTTTGGCTTAGCAATACTGTTTAAAAAGAACACATCTTTTTGTACTCATTTGTTGCAAAAGGTGAGGAAGTCGATTCCTAACAGCTCTTCTTTCCACAAAGTCCAGAATTTCTTAATTTTGAACTACATTCAATTACTCACGATTTGGAGACTCTTCCTTAATTAGGAAGAACAATAATAAACAAATTAGTATAACATCTTTCGTATCTCAAAAGCTTCATTTCTTTTGTTCTTTCTTTTTTTTTTTTAATTATTTTCTCCTTTTTGGACATCCTAGGATGGTGGAGCGGACTTCTATGAGGTCTCCCATTCAACAATTATGGATAGATACAAAACTGTGGATTCAGAGATAAAGTAGGGGTGTATAAAACTGGTCTCCACAGTTCAACACCTTCCTTTTATATCTTTCTCTCATTGAAATTCTTTCGTTATTTTAAATGTTTACCCTTATTTGCTTTTTTCTTGACCTTTCTTGTTTTTGCTTTATTTTCTCAAAAGCCTCAACCAAACCAGTTGTGCACTCCATTTAACATGATTCAACGTAATAAGTTTTACAGTTATATCAAACTAGACTGATATGCAGAATGGTCATAGATGCACTGCAATCAATCATTATTGCAAAAAATTATCTTATCAACTCAGTCAAACTTATCCCACATATTATGTTAACCAAATGGATCTCCACTGCTGTGCATCAACAAAGTCCATCATGCCTTTAACTAGAAATGAATAGTACAGAAATCTTCACGTGTCGATCATAAAGTAATATTACATATAAATGCACTTGATCAACACAATATGTATGCTTGTCGCGAAATCCATACTATTTGTAATAGTTCTTAAAATTTCAGTAATAAACATAATTTGATTCAGATAAGTTCTAAATTTACGAACTTACCATGAAAACCTTGGCTCCAGAGTTGAGTGCATTGATGATCATTTTCCTATCCACTGGCCCTGTGATCTCGACCCTCCTATCAGCTACAGCCGGGGGCACTGCAGCACAAACCCATTCAGCATCTCTCACAGATTTAGTAGCTGGATCAAATCCTGGCAATGCCCCATTATTATACCTCAATTTTGCCTCCTTCCTACACTCCATTGCATACTTAATATGGTCCCTAAACTCCCTTTGCAAATCTGCCACAAATTGCAAAGCTTCCCTAGTGAGAATCTTTGCAAACTCAGGATCACATCGTCCCCTAATATCTACACCCTCTGGTACATCATAATCCATTTTAGTCTTTGTTCCAGTGGCAGTAGTCTGACTGGAAGTTCCAAAACCAAGAATTATTCTCACAGACCTTTCCTCAAACACCTTCAACGCAATTAGTTTTTAAGAAAAAAATGGTTGCACAATAAAGGGCACGTCACCTTTATACATAAACAATGACTAATGAGGTGGGAGTCGTGAAGGCAATGGATAGCCACGGGGGGTACCATTATTTTGGCTAAATATTAGAGAGTTCATGGAATTATGCACGTCAGATGATGAAAAAGTCATGTAAGATGATGCAGCAGCAGCAGTGTTCTTGATATATTCAAGGATACGGTGGCTGAAGAATTTATGCTCGTGGCTGCTTTGGATAATGCGTTTTGAAGGACATTTGGGGGTCCAATAATAAGCGGCAACTGTGGATGTTTGATGTCACTAATGACATTATTAATGCATATGATTCTGCAATACTTGTCAGCTCCCACTAAGTGTTTTCCTTGTATTCATTCATTTGTGGGTAAGATTCGTGAGGATTCAATGTATCCTATAATACTAATATTCATGGTGAATAGATTGTCTTTTTGGTTTTATGTCTTTGTTGTTATTTGTTACTTAGGGGTAGCAACGGGTCGGGTTGACGGGTTGGGTTGAGACTCAAATATAACAGCTAACCTGTCAACCCGAATTTGACCCGCCAACCCACCAACTCGAAAATAGCCAATCCGAACACGACCCGAAACAGTTGGCGGGTCGACCCGCCGACTGGAAAAAAAAAAAAAAAAAAAGAGGAAGAAGAATAAGAAGAAAAGAGCAAAGAAAATATATTAAAACACATACAAAAAAAAATGATCAAACACATTTTTTGCACACATTAATATCAAAAGATATTAAAACACATACAAAAAAAATGATCAAACACATTTTTTGCACACATTAATATCAAAGTTACTTATTAACATACACTTAACTCCTCTTACAATTTACTCTTCATAAATCTAGGTAAAATTCTTATTTTTTCTTACAATTTACTTGATTAATTATCCAATGAGTGAAATTTGTTATGTTTGAATGTGAATGGATGAAACAAAGCTACAAAATGTTAGAGGGTTTTTTTTTTTTTTTTTTTTGGGTTCGTGGGTCGACCCGAACCCGACTCAGGTCGACCCGAACCCGACTTATTTTTTTATCAAGTCAGTTGGGTCCCACCAGCCAACCCGCGAACCCAAAAACCCCCAATCCAAACCTGCTATTTTCGTGTTAGGTTTCGTGTTGAGTTTTCTGGTCGTGTCAGAAATTGCCACCTAGTTGCTTACTTGTTGAACTTATTGAGGCAAAATAGCAATAGCTCCAATTCAAGTTTCAGTAGCCCAAAATGTGGGCTATTGTACGGGACAGAGTTCATCCAATACGCACTCTCAAGTAGCTACTGCTAATTCCCTAGTAACGAAAAAAAAAAAAACAAAATGCTTCATGGAACTTTAACGGGTTGATTTTTGGTACATTAGAATAAACAGTTTTTTAATTCATAAAATCTGAGATTTACAATACCTAAAGAAGAACAAAGAAAACAAATATGTCTTTCAAGAATAATCTTTTCTAAGTGCCTCGTGTTTCTCTTTGCCGTTCCTAGGGCCAACCATGGCCTATTTATAGCTCAACATATATGCAAATAAATATGATATTCAGATTGGTATGCAAAGTAATGCGCTTGTGTTTTCGTGCTCTTGTTTGTTTGGTTATCTTTTTTCGAGAATATATTTTTTTAAAAATATTAAATACGTTTTTTAATTAAATTTTTTATCTCATAAATACAATTCTTAAAAAGAATATTTAAAACTATTACAGTAATATTTAAAAAAAAAACGCCTCACAAAAATAATAATCCAAACTTAGTTGCTTTTAAAATTAGAGCATGCTTGCATTATAATGCCATGCAGACCTATAAAGTTGAATCAGTCGAATGGTTTTCACAGGAGAAGGCTGTATCTACTCTATTCTTGACCATTTAAGATAATTACTACTGGTATTTCTTTTTATATGACACGACTTCCTAATGTCTTATCCTGTTAGAACGATTGAAACTAAATTTTTTCCATACTGAAATTCTATTTTATATCAACTCAATACTTGTCACGAATTTAAAATTTTTCTACAAGTTAATGCTATAATATAAGTATTCCTTACATAATAAAACTTCTGTATGACCAACAAGATAATGAAAAGCACTACAAATCGGATTAGCAACTGAAAAGAATAGCAAAATATATATAAGAAAAGTACTTGATAGTAAGTATAAGGTCAATAAAAATCTATTTCTCCTCAAATCTACATTTTTCCCTACTTAAAAAACTAACAAAAAATAATTATTCTCTCTTACATCCTTTTAGACTCGAGCAGCATTGTCACAGAGTTGAATACTATATGGCTTGTCATCCTCATCCCAATTTGTACTGCGGTAATAATAAGCATAGAGTGCAAGTTGAATTAATCCAGAAAGTGCTCCCTAGACCAGTTGGGAATCTGTACACAAAAGAAAATACATGTTTAGTTATGATTATGGATATTTCCAAAGAAACTGGAAAACTTGGAAAATAAAAGCTTCCATTCAATTTTACTAGCTCTGCACATGTTTTATAATAATGACAATAATCATTTATTTTCTTGTCTCATTTTTTTAAGTCAATCTTGTGAACACTGAATTAAAAAAAGTTTTTGCTCACACACATCAATATTGAGTGAAAAGAGATCTAGCATTACTTACCAAAACGAAGGGATCAAATTTGAGGAAAGCATAGAAAAACCAGACGGTTCCATTGGCAAAATTAGCAAGGGATAGATAAAACGGCATATATTTCACACTCTTCGTCTTAATCACTTTGGACTGCAAAAAAAATTCAATGAAAATCAGAGTTAATTAAAAACTATATTCATAAATAAATTTGACAAAAAAGTATAACAAGGAAAAGAAATACTAGAGTACATACCATGATAGTCAATGGCGAAAAATACATGCCAATGTTAAAGATGAGACACATAATTCCGACGGGCAAAGATCTCTTCTTTCCATGTAAGAGGATTAAGGTAAGGACGACCAAGACGGCATAGAGTACTGCTTCAGCAAAGAGAATAATGCTGATTCTTTTCTGATAACACAATGATGAAAGGGATTCAAGAACAAAAAAGACAAATGAGTAATTAAATAAAAACGAGTTGTCAAGGATATAAATAAAAGTAGCAAAAAGAAAGTTATACATACTCGTTTTCCCGAATCGGAGTAGATGAAGAACAACAGGACATAGATGGCCTCTATGGCGAATCCAACAGCGTTAATAGTGGTAACCAAAATGCTATCCTTTGTGACAAAAGGGAGGCCATAAAATACCCACATTGCACAATTCAACAGGGTAACAACGTAAGGATCTGGCTTGAATTCTTCAACTGACTTTGCCTTCCAAATTTTATAGAAAGTTGGGCTGCATGTCAAAGTTCATATGAAAAACGTTAGAGGATTATTTTATAATTCGTTCTTTTTGTTCTGCTACGTGCATGCATGCTGGTGTGTGTCGAATGTGTAGAAAAAATGAAAAGAGAGAATACTTACGCGGGGGAGGCAAACAGGAAGAAAGATATGATATTTCCTGCATAGATCGCAAAACAATAGTAAGAAGAAAATACAAAATACAGTTAGAGCATCTTTAACTCACTTATGTAAAATCCAACGGTGATTGAATTATTTGAAACAAAATTTGAAGATTGAAAACTGGCATATATAATTTGTAATGGCCAAAAAAAGGGGCACACTTGATACGTAAAAAGACATATAGATATCCACAACATCAAATAAACATACGAGAGTCTTATGTAATTAATTAAAACTAACCAATAATTCCGACAACAGTCCTTATCAATGCTTTTTTCACCATCTTTGAAACCTGAAATCAAGAAAACATCGAAAGAGAATTAATTAATAGTAGGAGAAGCAAATAATGACTATCAAGGGTTTTTGCAAAACCTGAAGAAAACAAGGGAAATAATCGAGGTACAATCTATATATGCCTCAACAAGGAGATAAAATAAATCAAATTTCACCAAGTCTGACGGATATTAGATTTTTCTTGCAAATACAACTTAAGTAAGGAAATGCCATTTTTTTATTCCCTGTCAGAATCAGGTTGGAATGAATACTGTAATTAGAATTGTGATTAGGCATGGGGGAAAAATAAAATTTTAGCTTAGAATATAATCCCATTCCAAATCGAGAAACATAGCCACCAGCTCTAGCAACAAAATTTCTAGCACCACAGCCTTCAGTTTGCTTCGGTTTCTTCTTTCAAACATAATGAATTAATGAGAAGCAAATCATGAAGACAAAAAAATTTTAAAAAAAATTATGGTGGCCATGTGGTTGTTTCCGGCAGGAGTAAATTCCAGCGGAACCAAAACTTTAATTAGAGGGAGTTAAGGGTTTAATTTTGTTGTTCTTCTTGTTGGTGGTGGTGGTTTTTTTTCTTGTTGTTTGTTGGTGTTTTTTTTTGTTGGGGGGGGGGGGGGGGGGGGGGGAGGGTAGGGGGGCTCCTTGCCATTTAAGCTAAAATTACGTAATAGTTGTCTACTTTGTCTAGCAGATATAAATTAGGATGGTAAGGTGACACAAATATTATCTTACAAGCAACGATGGAAGTAAAGAGAGTTAAATATATGAAAAAGAGTTGCTGGAAAATTAACAATATTTACACAGAAGAAGGTAAGATTATAATTACCTTAATTTGTAACTTGTTTTCGAAAGCTTCCAATCGAATCGAATCAAAATATCAGCTCAGGTATATGGCCTTAAAGCCTGTAATCTCGTACGATCTTGAAACTTGAAAAATTCTTTAAACTGAACTCTAATATATATATGGAGCAAATTGAAATCACACTGATTATTAACTCTAGAATATTTATGGATATATGCTTGCAGCCTATGCTCTATATATAGATAGAGAATTTTATCCTTTTTCTAGTTGAAAACATAATTACAGAGGCTCACTTTTCCAAATAAAAAACGGTTGTTAATTATTTCCCATTCTGAATAGAAACAACCTATGGTATAAATGAAACGTTATAGGCAATAGAGTTTTTACCTTTTCCTTTTTGTCGTCATATAGAGATGACAACGTTAAATAACCAGGCCATTTTGCCTAGTGGTATTAGGAAATTAATTAAGTTTAATGGTTTACACAATCTATTTTTATTAGTATTTTACACTCCATTAAAGAGTATTATGCCTATGAGATAACACTTCAAGTTTTCACTCAAAAATAGTAAGCCCAAAATACACAGATTATTATCTAAAACAAAACAATGGGGCATCTAAATCAAAAAGTATATTTTATAAATAATTTCATTTAGTTAGTAGTATATTTTAAAAAGATACAATTTCGGTTCAGTCCATGGGATTAATATTCCGTTATTGTTAGGGTTTGGTAATTTAGTGGGCAAGGGTATCTTGATTCTTAGCCCGCGTCCTGTCCTTGCGAGAATCAAAACAAGTAATTTCTATTAGTGAAAAACATATACACATTTTCAAAGACATATATGCCACAATACAAATAAAAATATGTACATTAACATATAGGTTATGTACACTAACTTTACTCCAATAAAATATGATGCAGATGGAGCTATTTCAATGGTTAAATGCCATGAAAACAAATCTTTTCATTAATTTCTTGGACCTGTAATTAAGGGAATTTGTCAGTATCGCTATGATATGGTAATGGAAAAGTATATAATAATATTACCTTAACTTTTTGCAGGATATAATCGAATGTATTCTTTCGTAGTACAAATTTACAAAATTTTTCAATAAGCCCTAAATTGCTAAGGTTGAGGAGGGTAAAATAAGTCAAAGTCGAACTTGTTTGGAGAGTAGGTCGAAGGTAAACTTGATAATTTAAGTTATCGTATTGGATTTCTCTACCATAACTTGGATCTTTTTTAAAAAATTAACTTTTTAAGCATGCATGTAAACAGGAAGCCTTGCGTGCAAGCCGAATGACATTTTTGCGCAAGAGTACCATTTTTTTAATCAACACTATTATAATAATCATCATCAACTGATTCTTGAACCCTTTACGCTCATGTCAGGTTAAGGTGCTGCAGAAGAAAAAACAGTCAAATCCGATCCAATTTATTGTAATCGATTGTTAATATGCTGGTTAATCGTATTCTGAAACACGGAAAAAAATCATTGGCTTATCAAATTATCTATCGAGCCATGAAAAAGATTCAAACAAAGACAGAAACAAATCCACAAGATATTTGTCATATACACACGTAATTTGGAATGAAAGTCACAATTTTTTTTTGTCACATAGAATTTGGGGTGAGACTCCTAATCATTAACTAACACACATCCCCCTCCCCTAAAAAAAATTCTAAACTACCAAAGTCGAAGTTTGAACTAGCACTTTAACAGTGGAAACATCTTAAATGCATTACCACAGCCATTTACTCTTTGTAGGCTGTGTCAACCGATGCCTAGTGCTCCATCATGAAAAAACAATTATACATATGGGACTTACATTCAAATTAAATAATTAGAAAGAGTGCATCCATATATAGAAAAAATAATAATTTTTCAAATAAAAATAAGAAATGTAACAAAATTTGGTTTCAAATATGCTCGTGTAAATAATTTTTTACAATAACGACACATATAATATTAATCTATAAAATTTGTGGTCGACTTGTAAACTATAACTGAGCATTTAAAGAGTGAAAAAACATGATGTTAACAATGGAGCCAAAGGTAGGATCTATTACTTTATATATATCATTCAATAAGTTATATTTGTGTAAAACATTTATTTTAGACTGATATAGGAAAGATTAATCCATTTTACAGATTAATGTAACTTTGAACTCATTATAAATAGGCTTTAAATACTGAGTCCAAGTTCTTATGCTTCTCGACGGGTCCAAATAGATTTTCAATTGGGTTTCTTTTAGTTATCTTTTACAAATGACTGCTGTTATCACCAAAGTAATTATCTTTTAACCAGAGCAAATTTTCACTAAATGGTAACACTATCCTTTATTGGTCAATATCAAACTACCCATCAAAATTTTGTCCCGAACCCACTTCGATATGTTTTCTCCCATGTTTTGCGTCTCCTTGTCTGCCATCCTTATCACAATACCAGTGGATCTTCTCTCTTCCATATTCTCCTAATCCAAGTCCAACCACTCTCTCAGCCCCTTTAATCCAACTACCCACCAACTCGTATCACTTCCTCCCTTCTCCCTCTTTGATTGGGGCAATAATCTTTTGATTTCAATAATTTCTTCAATGGTTGTGTCTTGTTGCTTATTAAATTTTTTGGTTATTAAAAGGATTTAGTGATGGATCTAATAGTATCATATTAATATAAGGTTTACATTTTATTGTGTTTAATTTGGGCCTTTATTGTGGCTAGTTTGATGTTTGGGAGGATGATAATGAGACCCGCTAATTCTTTTTGTCTTTGAGGATTTCTAGAAAAAAATTTAAAGATATTCTAGAGAGGCTCAAACAACCTTGATTGCTGCTATGAAATGGATTTCAAACAAAAAATAGTGGAAAAACATGGGGTTGTTGATCGAATATGGAGGGAGAACGTGGTAAAGACAGAAAGGTGACTGGTGTGCAAGAAAGTTACGAAGGGAGGCTAGAAAATTTGTCGGAAGAGAAGCGTTTTGATTCTGAAAGGGCATTATAGTCATTTAGATAATATTTGCTTTGGCTAGAAAATAATTGCTCTGACAATATCACCAACTTTTACAAATAATTGACCTCGTCAAGTTTCCTCCCACCCTCTCCCCATATTACCAAATTCTTTGAACGAAAAGCAGGACAATTAAATCATTTCGATGGTTCAAATTGTCCCTTTTGAATAGAGGTGTCAGTTTTAATCCAAACTATTTATCCATCCAAATTCACCCCTTTAAATGGTTTGGATGAAAACTAAAATACTATTGGATCTAAAGAGTTTATTGTTTGAACTATTAGTTTTAAATGGATTATTTATCTAATCCATTTAAATCCATTTATATCCAATTACATACACGTATCTTTATGTATGGGTAAAAGAGTGTAATTTTGTGTGTTGAAAGTGAGATGTAGGAAAATCTTATTAAATATATAATTGAATGGATTATATATGGATAATTAGTTTCTATATTATCCATTTAAATCAATCTACTTATATCCATTTATAATTTGGTTCTAGATGAGATGACTTTCATTCCATTATCCATTTGCTCAAAACTATTTACCAACTATTTATACATTTTGCCACCTATACTTACACAAAATGAAATAACAAGTTTAATTAATTCTCCTAACAATCGATGAATACTTGTCTTGGAAAATATAATTATATACTTTTTATTCAATTCCAAGCGTTCCAAGCTCTTTTTTTTTTTTTTTAGTCTCAACACCTTAAATATATTTCCCATACCATCAAACAAACACACAACACATCCAGTACAGAATCAAACCCAAACATACAAGCTTACAAAACTCACACCCCCCACAAACGGCAAATTTGTTGAAATATTGCCCAAAAAAAAGAAAATTCGGCATTTGTGGATGTCAGAAAATTTTTTTTTGTATCTAAAGGCGCCGCGTTTGGGAAACGTTGCGCTGAATTTTTTTTTTCAATTTGTCAAGTGCCGCGTTTCCCAAACGCGGCGCATGAACAATATCCGCGTTTGGGAAACGCGGCGGATACTGTTCACGTACTTTTTTACTGTTCACTTTTTTTTTTTTTTTTTAATACAGAATAGGTAAGTGTTTAAGGTTTTTTGTATTATTGTTTAGGTAGATTTATAAGATTTAAGTAAAAGTAATCGAGGTAGTTCAATATTTGAATTGAAGAATTTTAGATTTAAAAAAAATAAAGCTACAAATACCAATTTTGATATACCACTAAATTTTCTAATATCTTGTGGGTAATTTTTTATTTTTCAAATGCGAAATCTAGTTTTTAGAGAAAGTGTGTAAAAGTTTTCTAATAAAATTGTAATTTCAGCATGTAAACACCTTTTTGGTCAATTTTTGATTTTTAAATTCATATTTTATACCCTTGTACAAATTTGTAAATTTTGTAATTTTTTTAGATGAACTACTATTTTTTTGTGTACCACGTCAATGCAAGGGCAAAATAGTTATTTTTAATTTTTTTTGGAATCTTAAATTCATATTTCATAATTTGAAGCACATTTATATTTGTGATAATTTTTTAGGTACAAAAAAAAATAATGATTTTGCCTCAGGTACGTATGCATCATAGAAAAAATAGTTTTTGAATCCAAAAAATTATCACAAATTTAGAATATACGTAAAAGTATGAAATATGAGTTTGGGATTCAAAAATAGCCAAAAAAAGGTATTCAAAAATTGAAATGATTAATTTGTCCTTGACTGACGTAATACCCAAAAAAATAGTGATTAATCTTGAAAATTTTCAAAATTTAGAAATTTGTACGATGATATAAATATGAATTTAAAAATAAAAATTTGACAAAAAATGTGTTTACTTGTTGAAATTACAATTTTGTCGGAAGACTTTTGCACACTTTCTCTAAAAACCAAATTTCACATTCTGAAAAATAAAAAACAGCTCACAAGATATTAGAAAATTTAGTGGTATATCAAAATTTGGTATTTATAACTTTATTATTTTTAAATCCAGAATTCTTCAATTCAAATATTGAACTATCTCGATTACTTTTACTTAAATCCTATAAATCTACCTAAACAATAATACAAAAAACCTTAAACACTTACATATTCTATTAAAAAAAAAAAAGTGAACAGTAAAAAGTACGTGAACAGTATCCGCCGCGTTTTCCAAACGCGAATACTATTCATGCGCCGCGTTTGGGAAACGCGGCGCTTGACAAATTAAAAAAAAAAAATTCAAAACGCGGCGCTTTTAGATACCAAAAAAAATTTTCAGACACCCACAAATGCCGAATTTTCTTTTTTTTGGGCAATATTTCAACAAATTTGCCCCTACAAACCCACTACAAACCATATACTAAATACTTTCAAACCAAAACAAAAGAGCCTTTCAGAATACATAGTACTACTGCTACTGTAGCTCTACACGTTGATCAACAAAAGTTGAAAGGCCCATCTCTGTACACTAATGCCTTCTTGATCATGTCTAATCAGATGTGAGCCTCACAATTTTTATTTACCATAATTTGACGGCAAATTTGTTGAAATATTGCCCAAAAAAAAGAAAATTCAACATTTGTGGGTGTCAGAAAATTTTTTTTGGTATCTAAAGGCGCCACGTTTGGGAAACGCGGCGCTGAATTTTTTTTTTTAATTTGTCAAGCGCCGTGTTTCCCAAACGCGGCGTATGAACAGTATCTGCGTTTGGGAAACGCGGCAGATACTGTTCACGTACTTTTTATTGTTCACTTTTTTTTTTTTTTTTTTTTACAGAATAGGTAAGTGTTTAAGGTTTTTTGTATTATTGTTTAGGTAGATTTATAGGATTTAAGTAAAAGTAATCGAGGTAATTCAATATTTGAATTGAAGAATTTTAGATTTAAAAATAATAAAGTTATAAATACCAAATTTTGATATACCACTAAATTTTCTAATATCTTGTGAGCTGTTTTTTATTTTTCAGAATGTGAAATTTGGTTTTTAGAGAAAGTGTGCAAAAGTCTTCCGACAAAATTGTAATTTCAACAAGTAAACACATTTTTTGTCAAATTTTTATTTTTAAATTCATATTTATACCATCGTACAAATTTCTAAATTTTGAAATTTTGCTAGATTAATTACTATTTTTTTGGGTATTACGTCAGTCAAGGACAAATTAATCATTTCAATTTTTGAATACCTTTTTTTGGCTATTTTTGAATCCCAAACTCATATTTCATACTTTTACGTATATTCTAAATTTGTGATAATTTTTTGGATTTAAAAACTATTTTTTCTATGATGCATACGTACCTGAGGCAAAATCGTTATTTTTTTTTTGTACCTAAAAAATTATCACAAATATAAAATGTGCTTAAAATTATGAAATATGAATTTAAGATTCCAAAAAAAATTAAAAATAACTATTTTGCCCTTGAATTGACGTGGTACACAAAAAAATAGTAGTTCATCTAAAAAAATTACAAAATTTACAAATTTGTACAAGGGTATAAAATATGAATTTAAAAATCAAAAATTGACCAAAAAGGTGTTTACATGCTGAAATTACAATTTTATCAGAAAACTTTTACACACTTTCTCTAAAAACTAGATTTCGCATTTGAAAAATAAAAAATTACCCACAAGATATTAAAAAATTTAGTGGTATACCAAAATTGGTATTTATAGCTTTATTATTTTTAAATCTAAAATTCTTCAATTCAAATATTGAACTACCTCGATTACTTTTACTTAAATCTTATAAATCTACCTAAACAATAATACAAAAAACCTTAAACACTTACCTATTCTGTATAAAAATAAAAATAAAAAAATAAAAAAAGTGAACAGTATCCGCCGCATTTCCCAAACGCGGATACTTTTCATGCGTCGCGTTTGGGAAACGTGGCGCTGGACAAATTAAAAAAAAAAATTCAGCGCCGCGTTTCCCAAACGCGGCGCCTTTAGATACCAAAAAAAATTTTCTGACACCCACAAATGCCGAATTTTCTTTTTTTTGGGCAATATTTCAATAAATTTGCCCAATTTGATGGCCATGATTTTTTTTGACAAAATGATTGCTGAGATCTTGCTATTTGGATCAAATTTGAAGTGGAAAAACACCAAAAATGAAGTGATTTTAAAGGGAAAATCAGTTACACCAAAATGCTAAAGATTTACACTAAAATGTTGATGATTTATACCAAAATGCTAAAAAGTTATATCGCCTCCAACTTGTGAGAAATGGCCAAAGACCAATTGTAAGGCCTCATACCCTGTCTAAGCGCTGCCCTTAGGAACTGCGGGGGTGACTTCAAAACTACTTTCCTGAGAACTTCAATGTTGCATGCATGCTGAGAAAGCAAATTCACCGCCTGATTGCCCTCCCGGTAAGTGAAACAAACCTGCAGTTTCTGGAAACATTGGAAGAAGGATTGGCAATCCTTGATGAGAGCTGCTCGTTGCAAATTCCTTGTTCCTCTGCACAACTCATGAAATATCAGTCTTTCATTAATGAGTTTGGAGAAGCCATATTCAATAGCCATGACTAATCCTTCATTTATTACCAGTAGTTCTGCCATGTTATTAAATCCCGATACAATAGACTACACGAAAACTCCTTGTATGGTCCCTAAACAAACATGCATGCGGTACCCATATGTCCAGGAACTGCGCCATCTGTGTTCATTTTAATCCAGCCTTCAACAAGAGGTTTCCAGCTTTACCTTAAAGTAGTGTCTTGCTTGGTCTATCAGAGATCTTTTTAGAGTATTGATTTACAGCTTTTCTGTGCAATATTGTAGCCATGGTAAGCAGTAGCTTCCCAAGAGGCACCACAATTCCGAAATATAACTCGATTCCTGTTATAACCAAATAATCCATAATAAAAAGGGCCAGATGGTTGGTGCTTGGTACGACCCAATACTTGGTCTTGATTTCAAATTTTTCCAAAGTTAGATTCATGACATAAGTATTTTTTACAATGAATAAATCTTCTGGTATGACCGAATAAGATAATGAGAGCAGTACCAATCGGATAGGCACTGAAAAGAAAGCAAAAAATGTATTGAGAAAAGACTTTATATAATTACAAGAACAATGAAATCCTTTTCTCCTTAAATCTATAGTTTCTCTACTTAAAAACTAACAAAAAGAAAAATTATTCTCTCTCTATATTCTATTTAAACTCGAGCAGCATTGTCGGAGAGTTGAATGGTAGGTGGCTTGTCATCCTCATCCCAATTTGTACTGCGGTAATAATAAGCATAGAGTGCAAGCTGATTAATCCAGAAATTGCTCCCAGCCCATTGGGAATCTGTACCCCCAAAAAAATATATGTTTAATTATGATTATGGATATTTCTAAAGCAACAGGAAAACTTGGAAAATAAAAGATTCTATTCAAATTTACTAGCTCTGCAAATGCGTTTTATAATAATGACAATATTCATTTAGTTTCTTGTCTCATTTTTTCAAGTCAATCTTGCGAACACTGAATTAAAAAAAAATTAATTATGACTTAAATAAGAAAAAGCCATTTATGATTCCCTGTCGAAATCGGGGTTGAATCGACTGTAATTAGGAATGTGATTAGACAAGCTAGGAAAATAAATTTTAGCTAGAAAATGATTCAAATCCTAATCCCATTCAAAATCGAGAACCAAAAATAAGCCACCAGCTCTACCAACAAAATTCTCAGCCCCACAGCCTTCAATTTGCTTCTTTTTCTTTTTTTTCAAACATAATTGAATTAATGAGAAACAAAACATGAAGAGAAAAATTTAAAAATATATATATATGGTCGCTATGTGATTGTTTCCAGCAGGAGCAAATTCCAGCGGCAAGCAAAACTTTAATCAGGGGAGCTAGAATTTAATTTAATTAATTGTTTTGTGTGTGTGTGTTGAGCTTGCCATTTAAGCTAAACTTACGTAATCAAGTTGTCTATATTTTCTAAGAGACAGAAATCAGGATGCCAGATGACACAAATATTATCTTACAAAAAATATTTTAGGAGTAATGAGGGAACAAAGAAGAGTATAATATATGAAAAAAATTGTTAAAAATTTAACAAAATTTACACAGAATATTATATAAGATTATAATTACATTTGTGGCTTGTTTCCGAAACCTTCAAATCCAATCAAAATACCAGCGCAGAGCTTATAAACACGTATGATCTTGAAACTTAAAATTGAACTCTCTCGCATTAGGAGAAAAATGAAATCACACTGATTTTTAACTCTAAAAGATACATGGACATATGCTGGCAACCTATGCTCTCTATATATAGATCAAGAATTTTATCCTGTTTCTAGTCGAAAACATAATTAAAGAGGCTCATTTTTCAAATGGAAAACGGTTATTAATTATTTCCTAGTCCAGATAGAAACAACATATGATGTAAATGAAATAAAGATTTTTTACATTTTTGTCTTCATATAGAGACTACCAACTTTTAATGACCAAGCCAAACTTTGGTAAGTCAGTTGAGTTTTCACGTTAAAAAACCGATTTTTATTTTGGAAAATAAAAAATGGTGTATATAATTCAAAAAATGATTTATATACTCTACTTTTTTATTTTAGACTCTACTAAAGACTAATATACCTATGAGATAACATTTCAAGTTTTCACGTGAAAAAACAGACTTTTATTTTGAAAAATAAAAAGTGGGTTGCATAAATCAGAAAAATGTAGTGTATAGATTATTTTCTTTTGTTAATATCATATTTAAGACAGTCATGTAAAGTTACAAATTAATCCCACTTTAAACTCATCATAAATAGGCTTTAAAAATTGGGTCCAAATTATCATGCTTCTCGATGGGCTCCAAACAAATCTTTAGTTGGGTTGCTTTTCCAAATTACTGACCACGTCAAGTTCCTCCCCCATCCTATATTACCCAATCTTAAACTAAAAATTAACGTAGTACCTTGCGAATAGAGGTATCAATTTTAATTCAAGACCATTTATCCATCTAAATTTTTCTCCTTTAAATGGTTTTGAAAAGTTGAAATTCGAGCTCGATTTGATAAGCTTGATCAAGTTTAAACATTTCAATTTTTAATCTCAAATAACTTCTAATCAATTGTCCCTCTTACACCACTTTTTAATTGAAGTAAACAAAGAAGAACAAGAATTTGTGGAAGAGTGAAAGACAGATTAATAATATGTAACCCAAAAGTAAAATAAACTATTTGACCAATTTCTTTTGCTCCACCTGTCATCAGACTATCATTCCTTTTTTTTTTTTTTTTTTTGTTGGTTGAAATCGACTATCACTCCTTATTCTCACTTGGATTTGTATTTTACATCTAAAATGGCTTAAGACATTCAACCAAATTATTATTATTTTTCAATGCAATACAATCAACTGAGTAACCCCAATTAAATAAATATGAGACTTGCACATTTTGCACAAAAATATAAATAAACGGTGATTAGAAGCAATAATTTACGGAGGTGGATTAAAGAAATATGCACATGACGGCATATTAATTACAAATAGTTGATTTTATAAGTTATATATTTTTTTTCTTGAAATTATTCTACATGTGATAATACACATTCTTAACTAAATCATTACTATCATTGAGGAAATTATATTTATTCTTCTGCTATAACATATAATATATCTTACGGCAAATTCCAATATGATTCTCTTCAGCCGCGTTGATTGTACTAAATTGGAAAAATGATTGACAAGTCAAAGGACCAAATTAATGCAATTGAAAAAAATAAGGGGTCAAAATGGAATATCCGTATTTTAGCTTAGCAAAATTTTTGGATCAACTGCCCAAAAACCCCCGAAAAGCCCTCTCCTCTCCTCTCCTCTCCAAACTACAATGGCGAATCGACGCTGCATTCAAACCCTAATTAGCCGTTATTTCTCCACATCTTCTCATTCTCCGAACCCATCTCTCCATCCCATTCTCAAAACCCTAACCCTAACCCCTCACCTTCTGCAAACCGAATTTTCCACACTCCGATGTCTAAACCCAACAGCTTCCCCCAAATTTTGCTCTCCATTTTCGTCGGTTTCTCGGCATTTCTGCTCCAATAGTCGGATTAATGGTAGCAGTGACAACGATATTGACGAAGATGATGATGAGGAGGAGGAGGAGGATGAAAGTGATGCTGACGAGGTGAGGGGAAATTTGAGTGGGAAATCAGATGAAGAGAAGGCTGAAGAGGCTGCCGAAATTGGGTATAAGGTTATTGGTCCTCTTGAGGAATCTGACCACGTTTTTAAACCCTATGAGCCTGTTTTTGCCGTTGTTCAGGTAAATTTTTAATCTTTTTCGGTTCTTTCTTTTAAGTAAACTTTCATCATGGAATTTGTATTTGCAGGAATGCAGTTGTGCATTTTTTTGTATGCTTTTGTTGGGCTTAATGTGGATTGTTGGTAAGAAATTGTTTCTTGAAAATTTACTGGCTGATTGTTCTAATAAAATGAGTATATATTTCTCGGAAAATAAGTGAAAAGGGCAAGCCATTTATGTAAAGAACATGGGCCTGATTTGTTTAGAAAATTGAACTGATAGATGTATCACAAAAAGATGTACATTTTGCACAAAAGTCAGGACAAATGAAAATTTATATTTAATAACTCAAAAGTGCACCCTTTTTATTATTTAGGCAATGGAGTTTGCTGTTTTCAAAAATTTTCCCATTGCCTTAACAGAAAAGATTAGCGGGTTCCTTTAAGTATTGTTAGTACACAACATGCTTTTGTAGAAACCTATATGATGAGGACTCTATGGTGTTTTGTAGATTGGATCACACCAGTTTAAGGTGAGCAATGGCGACAGCATTTTTGTAGAGAAGTTGAAATACTGTGACGTGAATGACAAGGTGAGTCTGGCTTAGCTTTTCTGTTTTATAACGCAAATGGGAAAATTTTGGTGTTAAGTTTTAATGTGTTATTGGTTTACTTCAATGAATGACCTGAGCTGGTGTTGTGGATTGCATCAAGCTGCTTTGTATCTTTAACTCGCTAGTGAAAATATTCTTAAGTGGTTAGTGCATCTTGCTATGCTTATCGAATGCCCTTGCCATGTTGTACTGCATAGCGTAAAAGTGAAATTTTGAAGAGAAGAGGCCATGATATGCGTGTGAATCTCACATAGTATTTGAATTTGATAGTGTTCAAATGCATTTCTTGTTGGATTGCAGTTGTTTCTTTTCTTTTCCTGTTCATTACCCAAACCAAAATAGAATAAGGGGCGGCTGATTGCCATAATTAGGAGGGAACTTCAGGGATTATGAGCTTAGTTGAAGTTCAATCATCTGAACTTCAAGCTTCCATAGTAATCTAAGAAAATAATTTGCTGATCTGGCAGACAGATGGTTGGATATTGATTTGCTGCTTTGAGTTATCATATAGCTTTCATGTGGGATCTCTCAAGTATGACTGCATATGTTTCCACTGATACTCATTGCATCAGGCTGCTGCATACAACACTTTCTACTGTTTGTTGATGCACATGTTGTGTATTTTTTACAAGTGCTTTGCAACTTTACACATTGATCAAAGTAAACAGGGAGGAAGATTTTTTTTTTCTTTAAATGCGCAATTCCTGAATAAAATATGTGACATGAACTTCTTGTTGAAAAAAGTGTATTTTGTCATACTGCCCTTGGGTGTATTTATTTTGTTAAATGGTGTATGAAAGTTGAGACCATAAATTTTTAATGTTCACATATTCTGTTTTACTGTGTGATAAAATTTGCTTGTCTTGCATCTTTCAAATCCTGAAGTATCTTAAGCAATTGAATTTTCTAGAAGTTTCCTCGTGCTACATCCTTTCGTACTCTGTAACTAGCAGAATTCTGGAAGCTGCTTTTCACATTGCATTTCTTCTTCTGTTTGATTCTTCTTCCATTTTGACAAGCTGCTTTGCAAGTTTTCGGCACTAGTGATTTGTTCTTTGTTCAACTAGTTTGCTATTTAAGAGTATTTAAAATTTAAATCCCTTAAGCCATCTGTTCAACTTCTAATTGATGCGCATGGATAATGGGTAAAATTACTAACTTTTCCTTTTTTGTTGGTTTCCTTTTGTCTAGTTTCCTTCTGTTTTGTTGTATTTGTTGAGCCTTTGATAACTCTTATTTCTATATTTTCCTAAGGATCAACTGTAGCATGAAGGAATTTGATCCATTATTGCATATGCTCTTGCAGTTAATCTTAAATAGGGTTCTCATGTTGGGCTCAACTGCTCAAACAATTATTGGTCGTCCAGTATTGCCTGATGCAGCTGTTCATGCTGTTGTCGAGGAGCATGTAAGATACAGAACCGATCACTAAACTGATACATCTTGTGATCCTTTATATGTGGCTGTTGAACTTACAATTTTCTCTTCCCTCACTGCATTAGGAGTAAGATAATTATAAAACTGCAGCTAATGGCCCAATGAACTTTTTGCTAGGGCAACTCCCTTTTTCTCCTAAGAGTTTGGAATCAAGTGATAACCGCTACTTTCCATTGGGACTATATGGTTTGTTAGAGTTTGGACTGTAATGCTGTCGTAGAATTTTGAAGCTGTTGATATAAGTTTGTCTATAATCTAGAATTAGATGATGGATGTTTGCAAGATTAATCGAGAGCTATGTTACTTGGACTCTCCTCTCACCCCCACCATATTGTGTTGTGTCGTGTCGTCTCATCTCGTCTCGTCTCGCGTCGACGTGGGTGTGGCTATGTGTATAGGTGTGGAATATTTTAACTGTATTTTGCACTTTGTCTTGCCATACCTTTGTCAGACTCTTCATTTTTACCCATGTCCACATGCTTCTGTTCCTGAGTGCAAGTAACATTGAGCAAGAGCATTGCATTTTAAATTTTATTGCTTTCTAACTGTAGCTAGTTCTGCAGGGTAATTTAATATGGCAGAAGAGCTAGTTCATATGTATTTTGTAGCTAATTCTAAGTAAATTCGTAAAGGTATGCATGTCGTAATGTTTTGGATTTATTTTTATAATTTTGTCTATAATCTAGAATTATATTATAGATGAGAGAATGATTAGGTTTGAGTCTTTTTCCTCAAAGTAGAAATGTATCATGGTTTCTGAAGACGTATAATTGAAGCTAAGTTGAAATTCTTGAAATGTAATGAGGATCAATTATGTCGATAATTTTCCCTTTTTACACAATAATGACGAATTCAGGCTTGAAAACTTTAGCCGACAAGAAAAGAGTCATGTTAGTTTATGGGGACTTATTTAATATTGGAAGAGAAAGATTAACTGAAAATTGTTTTAGGGGAGAATTTATACGTTTTTGGAAATTTTGCAAATCAAACTGATGTAGTGACATTCTTATTGTTTAGGGAGGGAGGGAGTTATCTTTTCTTACTGTCATGCTTATCTGCATCTCATTCAGTAGATCAACTGTTTCGGGGAATTTCAGGACACTTTGTGCATTCTATTGAAATGACATCAGTTTATGTTTTTGTTTGTTGTCACATCATTATCTGCAATAAAAATATGTTCATATAATCTAACTTAGGTACTTCACTAGTGTTATTCTGCATAAGTCACTTTGACGATGCTTTTTCTGTTATCAGGCTTTAGATGCAAAGGTCATCATATTTAAGAAAAAAAGGAGGAAGAACTACAGAAGAACCAAAGGACATCGGCAGGTAAGTCAACAATTATAGGTCAAAGTGTTGTATCTCAATTTCCTGTAGCTGGTCTTTTTCCCGTGCATTGTGTTTTGTATCTACCCTATGCTTTCACCATGATGTCTCTCTTCAGTGCATTCTGAGAGACAGTGATCGAAAAATTGTTGACCTTCAAGCCTTTTGCTTGTTTAGGAATTGACGAAGTTGAGGATAACTGATATACTAGGAATTGAGAAACCTGAATCTATACCATCTACAAGGACTGAAAAGAGGGCTTCTAAGAAGGTAGAGAAGACAGTAGTTTTTGCATGAGAGGAAGTTTTAGCACTTGCAGGGTGGTCTCCACGTGGTTGCAGCTTCTTCACCTTTGGTTTCCTTGATTTATTTGTGGCCTCTGGCATCTCCCCTTTCGCATCCAAGGAATTTTTTGGTTGATTCGCTAAATCCTTGGTTGATAAAGCATCCTTACATTGGTTCTATTTTGGGAACTTGGAAGTGGTACAAAATATCATTGTTGTAGGCTTTTTGTGTAATCCATAATTAGCAAATCCGCATCATGCGAGAGAAAATAAACATTAGTGTTTTTTTTGTTTCTAGTTGTGAGTTGATCTGAGCCATTCGGGCCTCACTGTTACCTGTTGACTGATCATCCTCTAGGTCGAATTAGCCTTCTTTCTTTTTGCCTTTCTATTTTTGGTTTGAAAAGGTCTTTAGCGAGATGAAATTGCAACAAAAGCATCATCTGGCGTAAGTCTGCTTAGCAAAGACAGTATCTCAGGCCTTTCATGGGTTAGGAACAGAGTCAATACCACGGTAGATCATGGCTTTTGGTAGCACAGAATTCATCTTTTATGGAATCTGGATAACCAGGATCCTTTGAATTATCATGGATATTCAAGAGCCAAATTTTGATGATCAAAGAGTGTTCAATGAGCAAATGTATTCTCGCTGTCCCTGTGGCAATTGGCCCCGTATCAATTGACATAGACACCACAAGAACAATATGATTTTGTCATATTAATAACTTGTGGTGACCATTCCATATTTGTAAATTTATTTATTGAACAAAAGAGGTGCATTTCTCTGGACAAGTTACAGAAACAGGTTATGTATTTACCTGTTTATCAGGGATTAATCCTTAATAAATGCTAGCTAATTAGACCCTAAATTCTGTTTATTAATTAAAAAGCAGACACCTTTTGTGTTGATAAAGAAGAGAAATAATAACCTGGAGTTGTTTATATTTGGCATCTGGCATGGTGACTGTTGGTGAAACCTTCTATGTGGGATGCAATGCATTCAAGAGATTGGCGATGGCAGGCAGTGTGATTCTTGGAGAGAAGCTGAAAGATTGTGGAAGCGCGAGTAAGGCTTGACTAAGATTAATCCTTAGTTTAGTCTGGAATAATCTTTCTGACAATATCAAGATTTATTTACATAAGACTAACTATATTTCGCATACATAAAAGAAAATTTGATAGCTAAAGAGAAGTTGTTTTATGATTCTAAACCTTTTGACACTATCACTGTTATTGCGTCAAAACAATTCCTTAATTTATTCTTATTAGTGAAAAAGGCACACTGTATTTGTGTGCAATATTTAAAAAAATAATCGTAACATCAGTAATTTTCAAGGATTCTGGATTTGTCACCGGTTGACAGATCGAATACTCATTTCTTTCTCCCAATTCCCTTACAATCTCTCTCTATGGAGTTTCACTCCATTGAAATCACTCTTTGGCACAAATTTGAGATTTATGCAAGTGGGAGGGAGTCTTAATCCACATTGGGTAAAAGGCAACCAATTTAGATGTAAATGAGATTGATTGGTGTTTTTAAAAAAAATAGGATTTTATAATGACAGATTAATAGGAGCAAGAAAAGATGTTGCACCAAAGTTATAACTAACCTCTATATTACTTGACAATAAGTAAATAGGTTATATTTTTCAGAATAAAATTTTGTCTAAATAAATTAATAAACTCTACGTGAAAAGATAATGCGTTGTGATGAATGTAAACCCCAAATTGTCGTGTGTAATGGTATAGCAGCATACTCGTCTGGACGGGCGAAAGTATTTGGCTTTCGATTTAGAAGGCGAGCCTTTTTGTCCAAAAATTGATATAGTGCTTTTCATTCTTTCGTTTTTAGGTAGCAAAAAAGACAAAAAGAAAAAGAATAACATTGACGTCTCAGATTATTCAAACGTTAAAGATACTAACAATTTTAGTCAAACGAAATTCTAGAAAGACGTCCACGGCAATGGTCTTTAAGAATACCAGTGGGTAACCATCCCAATTTCAGACAGAATGGATTCCCCAACATTTCTATTCTTATGTACTGTTTGCAGTTAATTCAATGCTTGAATAACAATGCCAACGGAACGAAAACAAAGAGTGAAGCGATTAAAGCCTATGACTCTATTCAAAGGTTGGAGATTCGAATTCCACTAAAGTTCAACTTCACTTTCCATGTAATAGTTAGGTTTGATGATGATAATTAATAATAATCATAACAACAATAATGCCAACATACCCTCCCCATATGATCAATATTTGTAAAGATATCTCGTACGGAACTTCCTTTCAATCATATTTATATTGTAATACGGTTACTAATGTCAATCAAATCATATTGTAAGGTTGCTAATGTCAATTGAATGGAGATACAACCAGCTTATGGCCTGGCCATATCTCGCAATCGTGCATAATCTTTTATGATAGTACTGTAATGAAATTAATAAATTTGCTTCAAAAAATAATAAAAAAAAAATCAAATGCTTTGTCCAGAACAAACAGCAGAAGCAACAGACGTCTTTTGTATTTACTCTCTCCTAGATCCTCTATTAAAAATCGCCAAGATCCAACATACATCTTCAACAGACCTAAGGATCTAGCAAACACCTTCACCGGATCCACTGCGAGACTGATCATTTACGAGCTTCTAAAATTTAAATCCCTGCCTATGATATCATACTTGACATTTTTTTTGTCAAAATTCAGTACTTCAGTCAAAAAATCTATAGCCCCAGATAAAAAATCTCCAAACTGATAGAACTGCCATACTGAATTTTTCTGATGTGACTCGTATAATTTAAGTTGAAGAGTTTCTTGCAAAATATCATGCTGTTTGCTTGCACCAAGGTTCATCATAACAGTGATCCAAAACAACAATCGGAACTGAATTCAGTCATAGTACATATGCTTAATCCCTGTCTTAGGGAATCTTGAGCCATGATAACAGGATGCTGGTTTTCATGGCTTCAACTTAAAGTAAAATAACTCGATTAGCAGCCCCATGCAATAAAAAACCAAAAAAAGGGCGGAGCAGGAAATCAGCAACTATTCCTCAACGAGTCTGCTCTCATCTGGTAGTAATTGTGATTGTTTTCCCAAGCACAAAGAAAACAAGTGAGAGCTCGATGAAGAAAATTGTGTTTATGAGCATCCGATCAACCATCCAACCGAAAATGGTAAAACCTCCAGTATTCGACTGCACATATGTTACTGCAATGAAGGTGAAAAGGAATCAGAGGCAGTATGCAAGCACAAACAGGAATCTTATTAAAAGAATTTTAAAACATTTTAGTAGATCTTGAGGTAATTGGAACATAGCAGAAGCCGAGGACAAAATCAGACCAAACTCAGGGTATGATAGAATAATTATTGACACCGCCATGCAGTTGTAACATGGAAATAACTGTTTGTTTGCCCATGTCAGAATTAAAAAATTCCGCCGACCCATCATCCCAGAAATAAAGCATTATTTAGTTGATTCTATAAGCAATTTTAGCCACTTCTTCCTAGGTAATGATCACATTATTCAAGATCTACATCTTCAGAATAAGAGTCTCATATCGTTTTAAAATCAGTAAACCATCATATCTACGACGAAAATTTTCAAGTCCATTTTGGCGAGTGCATAAGCTGGACATGAACGTGATAATATACAGTAAAAACCGTGAATAGGCTACATGAGTATCAACCATCTATAAGAATTATGTCAATTATGCTCTACTTAGGATGTCCCAAACATGCAAGTTGCAAATGTTATCCTTTTCTTCACTAGAAAATAAAGAAGTTTTAATGTCCTACAAAACACAACAAAAATGTTTATACTTTCCTACTGCCACATAGTAATAAAGATGATTAAAAATAACTAAATTAACTTGGAAAAAAAAAAAAGTAATCCAGTAAGTTTGGGTAAGCTCATTGTGGACAGGAACTATCAGTAGAAGAGAAATTCTATGAAACCTCAAAAAGAAACAAGGCAAGGAGAAACAACTTATAATTCTGACTTCAAAGATAACATTAAGATTCATAACAAATGAAATAATTGTATGAGAGTATTATTAAATTTGAGTTGAACAATGGAAATACCAGCCAGCTCAGGAAGTAAACGTAAGTTGCCTCAGTCATTATTAATGATATTGTGAATAAATTAGATAAAATATACTGGGCTTCTAAAGAAGGAAGTTCAAGATATAAATGAAAATGAGGGTGTGTGTAAAAGCTTTTGAAAGATCAACTAAACCGAGATTCAATGATATACAGGAAATGGCAAAAAACATAACTCATGCACCCAACAGAAAACATAGTTCACAAATTGCAGCATAAGGTACACTATTTACTAATAAAGCAATATCGAACCGAAGCCATTTCACCTTAGAATAAATTTCTAGTATGTATGAGACTCTTCAGAAAAATAAGAAATAACTTCACAATTAAGCATCAAAGACATAGGCATACCAAAAGCTTGTCTTTTGTGATATGATGTCATCTGAGAAGAAAGAGGTACATTTGCAGGAAAAGTCGCAAAATCATTGGACTCCAAATCACTTTCCGAATAGTTCACAGTTAACGAGCCCATCGGATTGGGAACTTCCAAGTTTCCACCATTTCTTGAAATGCCAGAGGCAGAAGCATCATCAGAATTGCATGTAACTAGAACATGCCATCTACTAGCAACTGCTCCAAGAGCTTGAGCCCTATGTGATATCTTTGCTGCTGCATTCAGACAAAGCACTATTCCAACAAGCTCAACAATAGATAATACCTTCGAAGTCATAAAAGAGCAATCTATGAGTCCAAATTCACTTCTTAATTCATGAAAAAAACAAATATACTGCAGCACATAATAACAGTTCATTTTTTTTTTCCATGAACTCAGACAAATTCCAAAGAACCATTGTTTCTGGAAATTTCTACTTGAAAAGTCTCCAGGTTCCAAATGCAGTAAAAAAATAAAAAATAAAAAAATAATCCGATTGTGAAGCATCATTAACCCTCCCCAATTACTTTAGAATCTACAGCTATAATTTATATGACAGAAGTAGTGAAATACATATTTGAAGCACTACATTATTACAAATCCTGTAACTGAAAAGGTTGAAACTATTATCATCAGTATATGGCGCAATCTAGATATAAATGCTTACTGCAAAATCACCACCATTGATGAAGTTGATTATTCCTTTATTCCCTGTTGTCTGCAACAGGGCTACAAATTGACTAGCTGAGACAACCAAGAATTCCAAAAGAAGAAAAATGCGAAACCTGTGACTTATTTTAGATAAGTAGTGGGTAAGACGCATATGTTCTTCAATGTAAACTGAAATGTCCAAATCCCGTTCCAAAAGCTTCCCATAATTCTCAAAGTGTATCACTTGCAAATTGCCCACCAAATTGAACAGGGCCGTGCCCAGCAGAAAGAGTATGGTCGAGTAAGTCCAAGAAACAAGTGAAGCAACCAGAAAAATAACCGACCACCACCATAATTCATCACGCAAATATACTGCACGGGTGACCTCACGAGCAGTCTTCAACAAAAAGCAAACAATCACCCAGGTAACCACTAAACGGTAAAAGACCTGGACAACCACCAATAAACAACAAGTGATTACTTTTCAGGCCCATTCAGAAGTCAACCACAAAAAATTGCTCAATGATCAAATCTCGTAAGAAAAGTCCCCATGAGCACGATAGCAAATTGGAATCCTCACCACAAACTGAAAAGTTCTTTCAGTTTCCATGTAATCCATGTAACATAGGTTCCAAACAACCCACCATCTAAGTGCAAAATTTACTTTCAGAGGTACAAACTTTCCCATATTCACCACCAAATTAGCAAATTACAAGTGAAATATACTGGTATTTGTTTATAAAATTCAGCTTGAATGGATAAGGACTTCCAGTCCACTTTTAATCTCTTACTATATAATTCAGTAGTTTTCATTAGCATTCCATTATTCGCATGTCTTTTTGTTCATTTCTTTGCAACTTCAAGCTGAAGTAAAATATTAGATCTGAAGACATAAGACGAAGTGAACTATTTAACTTGGTTCATTTCCATTCTCTTCATCATACCTTTTCTGGTCTAGATTTTCAATTAGCTTCAGCAAAATTCTCAATTACTACTTAAAATAGGAAACAACTCATCACATCTGTGAAAGTATTTATCCAGGGAAAACTGATGACAAGAGTTAAAAATTCAAGCATAATAAATATAAGAAAGACAATTCAAAAACCGCAAACGTATCACTGTCAATACTAACATGCAGTTGCTGTTATCAGAAATCTCCTATGTGACATCATGTCAATGCCAATGCAATTTATTAACCAGAAGGGAAATTTACTTTTAACCATGGTAAACCTCCACGAGTTCAGTATAATTTAGCCAAGTGAAAAATAATATACAACCCTATTGCACAATAATAAAGAGTATAGCATGTCTTCAAAACAGAAAAAGAAAACCCGTTTGACGATACCTTGAAAACAATAAAACACATTTTTTATCATGCATTGACTGATATTTTCAAGAACTCATTTACTAATCCTTGGATAACGCAATCTTAAAATTTTATTAGTCACTATCAGATGAGAAAAACTCAAAAACGTGTTGAGGACAAGAAACCCCACCACCCCCAACCTCCCGGCCAGAAAAAAACGGACAAGGAATTAGATATATGATTCTCTTGTAGGACAACATTGCAACAGAAAATTGACGCTGGATCCATCAGTATTCAACATCAAACAAAACCAAAAAACAAATGATACATAATTAAAAACAAATGAGGGATTTTTAACATGGAATAAAATAAAAATCACATAAAATAAGTTTCATTTCTAACCTAACAAATAATGAAAACCCTCAAAAGTACAAAAAATCCCTCAAAGTACAAAAAATCCAAAAAACTTAAACCCACGGATACCAAGCTAAAACCCACATCAAAACAAAAGCTAAATTCCTTAAAAATAAATAGATAAACAAATAAATCAGAAAATGAAATATGATTACCTGAATTTTCTGAATATACTGTTGTCTAAACTGGGACATATGGCCATGACATTGATCAACAAAAAGAAGCTTTCTGACCCCATATTTTCTCAGATTATGGGAAATACACAGCAGAGAAAAGCCAGCCACTACTGCTTGAGAAGTAAATATTTCCAGCTCAAAAGTCCTGATCTGATAATGCTCACAATTTGAACAATAAGCATAATAAATACTCCAGAGAGGTAGCAAAACTGCTATTAATGCAAAAGCCAGCCATGACAAAATAGTACTGAACAAGGAGTCTTGGCAGAAACCAAAAACTCTGAGGAAAGATTCTAGCTTTGCTAATTGCTTGTCTAGGACGGTGTCGTTTAAGTCATCTGATGATGATGAAGGGTTGTCTGAAATTAATGGAACTTGGACTGAGGCAATTTTTTCAGCCATGATCAGAAATTTATTACTAGGTGAAAAGGGATTTTGTTAAGGTTTTTTTGGAGTCTTGAGATTTTTTTTTCTTTTTTTTTTTTTGTGGTTTCTGGGATTTTCGTTAAAGTGCTGTAAATTAAAGAAATGTGAAGTTTTTGGAGTTCAAGAAAAGTGAAGTTTTGGGATATTTGCTTTGCTTCTGTTTTTGTAGGAAGTGTAGAAGTGAGGAGCATTGAGATTTGAGAGTGATATAAAGAAAGGAACTTCAGATTACTTGTATGTGAAAAATGCTAAGATTGAAGTTGGGAGAAGGGGAGTGAGTATTGCGTGCACCACGCGCGCCACGTGGCGTGCCACGTGGTGCACTAGAACCAATCACACATCGCCAAATAATACAAGGTATGACCCACCATTGCCACATGGCGATAAATTATTGGTTCTAGTACACCACGTGGCAATGCACGTGGTGTATTGTATACTTTTCCGGGAAAAGGGGGGGTGTTCTTTAATTTATTTAGGTACTGACAAATTGGCATGGAGGAGTAAACAAAGTAGCGAGTGTTGGACTGCAGCAGGAGTAGTGAATGCAAATTAATTGAATAATGTCCAGTATAGGGAAACAGAAGTATTTAAAAATGTGTTTTTGATTGCTTCCACTTTGGTTGAGGCGAATTTGATTAGAGTTTGGGAGGTTTTGGACAAAATGGATTCGGTGCTTCGGCAATTATAAGGTAATTTGTGTGATAATTGTGTTGCTCTCCGCGTTTGAATTTATCTTTTTTTAAAAATTAAATTCACGATCCAAGTTGAATTGCAAGTTATATTGTTAATTGCTAAAAGCTCTAGGGGAAAATATTATATAATTATATTATATTAAGATATATTGTATCGTAAAGGTATTACATAATTATAGTGTATTTATTAACACTGAGCGTTTTTAAGTCTGAAGTTGGGATGGGAAATTAAGTGTTCAAACTCTGACTCTCATAAAAAATCCAGAGGAGTGCATAGTGCGATAGTGGTTCACTCCTCATCAATTTTTCTAGACCAGTTGAGCCTCTCTTGAAAGTAAGTTAGAAGTAGGATAAGGATGGTAATTCAATTCCAATCGGTTTCTCTAGGGTCAGTTGGGCGTCTCCGATTAAAGTAAATTAAGAGTAGGATAGAAGGCCCAATTCAGTTCCCCATCAGTTTCCTGACCAGTTGAGTTAAGTTATGAGTAAAATAAAATAAAGATAATACTTGAAAAAAAAAACAAAAAAAAAGAGTAATATACCATAAGGTATTGCATCATTTACCTCTTTCACAGTTCTACAAGATGCATCTTAATCATCAGTAATATCTGTGCAGAAGGACCTGAAAGTAGAGAAAATTGTCTATTTGTTTCGTTTTAGAATTGAGTTGAAAGTTCAGCATAGGAGTGCAGGGGAAAGGGACATTTAAATAGAGGTCCTGACACGAATCTTTTCACGGGATGGTCGAGTTTCGGCTTCGCAACTCAATTTTTATAGTTTTCATTTTCAATACTTCTTTTGTAGTTGAAATTCTATGGCATCATTTAATTTCATAGATATTGACTTACTGTTTGCTTCTTCATAAACCTTAAAAAACCAACTAAGCGTGCTCAGAGAAATCCCCCTATCAAGATTCGGAATTCAAATCCGGACCTTAGCAACTTAGGAAAAAAAGGTAGATGTGTTTGCCAGAGTACGTTAGACAGTATATATTATTGTTAGTTATGTTAAAAGTCTCACCGCAAAATTCTATCAAGCAAAAATGAAGAGGTTCCCTCTAGATTGTGTATAGTAAAAACAGCATTATTATAATGAATATTATTTTGAGTATTGATTTCCAAAAAAAAAAAAATTAAATGGGCACTCGCATACAAGATAACTTTAGTACGGTATGATTTTGAATCCTCTTCATTGAAACTTTCTTATCAATTAATAGGAGTAATACCACTTTATATTTTTTTTAATATTTTGAAAGGCCAATTTCACATCTTAAACTTTTCTTTGCAGCAAATTAGTGTCTAGATTTCAATATTTTTGCTACTTTGACTTAATTTTTAGGTATATAAATTCGTAGATTTGAATTCTTTTCCCCTAAAATTATTCCCATCATAGATGTAGATAATACAAAAGGTGAAAGCACTTTTAAGTTATATAACTATCTGCCAATGAAATTCCGTGGGCGGAAAAAGGTGAGGCCCTGCTAATGGAAGGCAAATTCTTGAAGCAATTCTATCTAAAAATGGAGATGGAGACAAATGGAGACAAAGGGGGATAAATCTTTGTTGATTTCCGAAAACTCCAAATTCAATAGGAGACAAATGGAGCAGTTAGACTAAATTTTTTATTTTCCTTATTAAGCGAGGCAAGTTTGATGTATATTCTACTTTTTTGTATTTGTTGGAGGGTTAATTTTAAATATTTTCTTAATTGGCCTTAAAATTTTTAGTAATAAATAATAGATTGGGATTATGCTAAATAAGATGAGAAAAAGACCTCAAGTGTTTTGTATTTTATTATTTAATATGTATTTAGTCTATTTAGATTTAATATTGTGCATACTTCAATTCCATAAAGTAAAACTTATCCGTCGGGATAGTTGTTTTTTGGAGTGTTTTTAAAAAATATTACTGTAGCAATTTTAAAAATTTTTCTCGAAAAATGTGCTTCTAAAATACAAAGTTAATTAAAAAATGTTTATGAAATTTTTAAAAAACATGTTTCTAAAAAAGAGAACTAAACAAACGAAGTTTCTTGAAAAGAATTCTTATTATTCCTTGTCAATATCGATTATCAAATGTATTCTAATCTGGATTTTCCTAAGAAGGCCCCTAATGACCACCCTAACTTGTCTTTGCCAATTTTCAATGAGATGTAAGATGCGCATTTTATTTACTCCGTTTCTTATTAAATATCGAATTTTCCACTTGTGAATAATATCTATTCTTACTCTTTATAGTATCCAATCAACTTTTTCTTAATATCATAATTTCAAGAATTGTTCTTATTGAGAATTACTCTTATTAAACATGCACTGTTACACTTAATTATATTTCTTATTTACCCCGATAAACTTAATTATTTCTCTTATTTATTTACCCCATTATCAACATGTTACAAGAATTATTCTTATTAAGCATGCATCATTTTGACGGCACTTAAGAATTTTCCTTATATACTCAACCTCGATGAATTACCAGCGTATCAAATGTTAAATCGTTGTTCTTAGAAATCTTTGACTGTACCTCGTGCCTGGTTAGTCCACGCTACTTTTGGTAAAGAACGGTAGTATAAAGATTAGTCTGTCTTCCAAAATTTTCGATGGTAAAGAAGTATAAGTCCAAACAAGGAGGGCACAACTAAAAAATTCAATGCCTGCAATGATGAAGGCAACTTTTATTGTTCATTGTGGTGTCCGGATGCTCCAGTTTTTGACCAATATAGAAAGAAAAAAGTATTAAATACATCACTTACATGGTCACAAGATACATTGTAACTAATATTTTATTATCACGTAATGATACTGAATCACATTTTGTATTATTTAGTGATGTGTAATTAATTTTATGTCACTTCACCAATTACTTACATATGGAGAATTGTAACTTTGCTTTCGAAGAGTAATTTCAGCGTTTAAGAGGGGTCAAACAAGTATGGTTACCTTTCTGATTGCCGACCTTTCGTTATATTTTATGGTTTACCTTTCTGATTGCCGACCTTTCGTTATAATTTTTTGTTAACATTGTTTTTAAGACGAATGGCAAGATAGGAAGAAATGGTGGACCGTCTTTGAAAGTTCTGAACCAGCCAGTTATTCTTTCTATCCGCAAACAAGAATAGAAGATTGAATGTGAGATTTTTCTGGGGTGAACAGGTCCACAAGCCTCACCGTGGATCTAACGGTGAATGAATGAATCAAGAATAGAAGATTGAATGTGAGATTTTTCTGGGGTGAGCAGGTCCACAAGCCTCACCGTGGATCTAACGGTGAATGAATGAATCACCAAGGCGAGGATGATCCTTACTATGAGATCCACGGGCAATCCATGCAAGAATGATTCTAGAAGGTGGAGACAAGGATGATTTACCTGCCCTTTTACGATTTTGACATAAAACAGCCGGTGACAGAAGATTGGAGACCAAAAACATGAAAATGACTTGCACTTTGGACAAAAAGAAAATAGGTTATTCATGTAGACAAAAGAAACTGACTTTTTTCATTTCAAAAAAAAAAAAAAGGAAACTAGAAAGTGCCTCGTCACAGGATTAGTTTAATTGCAATTCAATGCTATAAAAATATTACCCAAGTATTTTCACTGTGAACCACGACCATATCCATGAACACAAAACACAGGAACATAATGCATATTGTTAATTGTCAGAAATCACATTTGAAACCACAAATATTGCTTATTATTGTGATTCCAATATCAAAATGAAGAATTAGAAACAATTATATGCACATTATCAAAAGATTTCTTTTGACACTGTAAAATTACTAACCCGAATTGGAGAGAGTCCTCTTTTAACATACTGCAAGAGAGACGAAAAACAAAACAATGGCAGCGCAGAAATAGCAGCCAGATCTACACCAGAAAAGCTACCATCTCAAAGCTAACTTGGGTGTACAACTATAACTTAAAAAACCTATACTTCTTCATTGTACAAACAAGACCCTCCACTGCATATCCACTAGAGCAGCAACTTGCCTGGGATTCGGCACGGGGGCATGAGCATAGAAATTTTGGAATAGAAAGAACCTGTTGTATGGATGAACAGCATTCACATGAAGTAGCTGAGGGACTTCTTCCTTCTGGAACCTCCTTCACCGTACAGTTCATTCCATTGTATAAGCTCAGTTATATTTATGGATTCCGATGAAACACTAGCACAAACCTATAAGCGCAGAGGATTTGGAAAATCAGTTCACAACACAACAATAAATAAGCAGGAATATTTACAATTCTTGAGATAATTTATCACCCGCTCATGAGCAAACTTGAAGTCTTCCATGTTCAAGGGTCGGATGTCACCACTGCTTCTCAAAGCTGGTGCAGGTTTACCTTCTGCCAAGGCAGCAGCATGCTCCTGTAATCAGATCTATGTATTACAATGCAATTTCTTTATTGTTTGCAAGTTCAACAGAGAAAAGAAAAGAAGATTTGTGGAGAAATATAGAGGAGAAAACTAGCAAGTTTTTCTTTCACCTTGTTTGGGAGTTTAGGAAAGAAAGGAATGAATTAGGACTAATTTGTCATCATAATTTTTTTCTTCAACCTCTCGAAGGAACAACTGACTTCGAATGAAAATTTTTGTGCTTACTTTTAGTTTCTCTGCAGATTACAATGATCTTATCAAGCACAACGAAAAAGGACCAACCTTTTTCTCCTTTGTCAATATCTCTCTAATTGGCCTATGCGCAGCGGTCACACATAAATTCTGCAATATAGAAATGGCAAGCTCAGACCATCAATCAAACCAATAAACTGCTGATTCTGCTATACATATTGGGTAGAAAGTACAACCTTGAGGTCACTTCCTGAATAACCGTCAGTCATGTTTGCAACTGCATCCAGATCAACATCGGGAGACAAATCTTCCTTGGCCAATATGACTTTCAGAATCTTTGCTCTATTAGGAGCATCAGGCAAATTGACCATCAACCTACCAGAAACAAAATGAAAACGTGAAGAGGAACACATGCATAATGAACACTGAATCCTCTTACATTAAAAGAAACTACAGAAGCTCAACATAATTGTCTATTACCTACGAGGCAACCGTCTTATGACAGCCTCATCTAAGTCAAAAGGCCTGTTAGTAGCAGCAAGTACGAGAACTCGTTCCGTATCTTTTGTTCGCAGTCCATCCCAGTTGACCATAAATTCATTTTTCATTTTACGCATGGCCTCATGTTCTCCTGGGTTTTCCCTTCGCCCCAGCATGCTATCAACCTTTTCAAAGAATTTAAAAGAGGAAAACATCGATAAACAAATGAATTTTTATATTTGAAATATACGAATAGAATCGAAGTGTTTATTGGAAGCCTACTTCGTCAACAAAGACAACACTAGGTGCAATTTTACTAGCCAATGAGAAGACAGCCTTGACATATTTCTCACCCTCGCCAAACCACTGCACAATAAGAGATTGCAATACATTCTAAGATATTAGCTGCAGTACCAAGAAATTACAAATTATAGCTTGGACAGTGAAAGAGGGGAAAAGATTACTTAGATGTGAAATAATCATAAATGTAAGTTTTTCAGTGTTAACCTTTGATGTAATACTTGACATGGAAATATTGATGAAATTAGCACCAGCTTCAGTGGCAACAGCCTTTGCAAGCATAGTTTTTCCTGTACCAGGTGGCCCAAATAGAAGTATACCCTTGCAAGGCTGCAAATGAAACAATTAAACAGAGGTTGTTGGGTAAATACATAAATCAGCACGTAGGCAAATTCTGAAGAGTCCACGGTGATCATGAAAATTTTGAAAAAAAAAAAAATCAAAAAGACTGAACAAACATATGAAATGTAGCAACAAGAACAATGCAAACATGTATACATATGAACAATGCACAACTAAAAAATAATAAACTAAACAAGTTTATTTTCACATTATATATCAGTACAGAAGCAAGAAATCATTCAGAATTAATGTTTGAATGATTCTGCAACCCAAAGAAATTTGGTGTGCTACAATCTAAAAATCCAACAAAAACTATTAGTACACTTGTATGGTTAGGAACCACAATTCATCCTAAAATTCAAATTCATGCAAATTGTTATCATAAAAAATATATAGCCTGGGCCAAAACTGGCTGCAAAAGGACCATATATAAAAAGACATTCATTCATGACAGATCACAAGATTACATGGTCGGTAAATGGAAGTGGAAAAACAAATATACAAAACATGGAGGGAGATAAGAGTTGACAGTCATCAAGTTCCTTGACTGTATTACTTAAATGAAGACGGCAGATTTTTATATGGAGTAATTAATGATCACAGGCAAGAAATAGAAAAGATACAGAAAACGAATACAAAAATTTATATAAATTGAAAGAGTGATAGAGAGTCAGATTGCCACATTAGGTCAATAATCTGAAACATTTGAAAAAGCATATAAGCTCCCAAATTCTCTCTTCAAATAAATATATAAGCAAATAGGGGTGAAGAAAAAAAACCTTCGTCAATTGACCCTTGCAGAATAGTTCGGGCCTTTGTAAAGGAAGCATCACTAACTCCTTCAATGTGTCCTTGACATTTTCTAGTGCTCCAATATCGTCAAATGTCACCCCAATATCAATGGGAGGTATAACATCAGCTAGAAGCCTTTTCTCAAATTCATTCTCAGTTGCAACATCCTATGTGGGGAAAGTTTCAAATCAGTAACTACCCTTGCAGTACACAGCTAGAATGAGAGCAATACTAACAATTAAGACAGCATGAGCATTATTTTGTACGCCCATCCCCTGAAGCAAGGAGATCAGAACAAGAGATACCTTGAGTGACTTTTTCAGGCTCTTGGACTCGTTCTGGATGGCATGTAGAATTCCAATCCCATGCTGAATGCTGTTATTTTAGCAAAATATTGTGTCAACCATGCTATACTTTAGTGAAAAGAGAAGTTAGAAAAGGCAAGTCATGATATCCATTACCTCTCACTTGAAATGACAAGCCTAGAATCTGAATCAGCTTGAGTGTTTTGCATTAGATGATGGCTCAAAGCCCATCCAACTACCTTCTCAGCACCTTCAGTGCAAACCAAAATAAAACTTTAGCGTACATTTACTGGCATATCAACTGAGTACTCATTTATGAAGCAATGAATATAAGATGCTTAAAATATTGATCAAATAAGATGCCTGATGATGAAGAAGATGCATCACATACTCTCTATTGTAAGCATTTGATCCTTGATGCAAAATGTCTCAAGTCCTACATAATCCAAGCCATTCCGACTCAAAACCTACATATGCCAAAAAAATCATGATCATCATTATAGTACCACTATTTAAATACATAAAATAATGTGATTCGAAGATAACAAAGACTAAATTTAAGCATGTTTTGGATGGAAGCAGATCGAAAAGTTATGCCAAAACAGAAATACTTAATTAAATCATTTTAGCAGATAGAACCAAGTTCAATAGGACAGGCAGATAAAAACTAGCAATAAGCTCAAAAGGCATACATGAAAAAAAGAGTGGTTCTACCCTATAACATTCTGCAGCCACTCAGGACAACAAAATGGGGTAGAAAAGGGCCAGGAAGGGAAGCCCCAGCTGCTTTCTCTCATGTGAATGAGGTGTTAAAAGCAGGTAAAAAAGGAATAGTCCTTTCCAAGCAGCAATTGATAATAATTTTTTCTTTGTGGAAAGCAGCAATTGATGATTAATGGTCTAAAGAAATTCCATTGACCTGGAAAATTTGCAACCAATTGGAATCAACCTTAAACTATTACCTCTCCATTTCTCACAAGAACATGCCCCATTATCATCCTCCGTGCGCATGCACGTGCACGAGAGAGAGAGAGAGAGAGAGACTTTGTTTATTCTGTCAGTTACTCTTTCTTCCTTCTTCTTAATTTCTTATCCATTTACATACATAAACTAAAGTAATAACACTAATATCTCACATTTCCACCCACAAGTAATGAATTTGAAGATTTCATGGACTTCATGGCTCAACATTGCCGTCTGACAAAACACTTATTTCCTGTCAACCCAAAATTTCCAATACACCACCCAACTCACAGAATACTAAAGTTCGTAAAATTTTCAAATACCAAGTTTTGGATATTTGGTCCAGACAATAATTCAACAATTACTTGCACGGCCAACCAGTTCCAATGATTTAAATCACTCACATGACTTAACAGCACTAAGAAATATACCTAATAAATCACTGTACAGAAATTAAGGAACAAAAGAATTTTTTCCATATTCAAAGTCTAAAGGAGATCCATCAACCCTTTCTTGAACAAAAAGTACAGGATATTCATCATATAGCAACAAAACAGAATTCTAAAACATGAATATGCTCGCAACCAAATTTCTTGAGAACTACATTGCACAAGCAAAGGAGGCTCTTTACAGGGAATCAATTTTTTTGTGCTTGCTACCAATCAGTGCAGAAATCTCTAATTTGCTAAAACTCAATATAACTTCAAATTAAGTATCAGAAAAACAGCTTACTGGCCATAATCAGCTCCAAAAATCTTATAATATCACAAGCATAGGCAGTAGCTCGTAAATATATGTTTAGTTTTGAAAAGAATCTCATACAGTTCGTAGGTTGTTCAAATTCCCTTTCATTTTGAGGGTTTCAGCATCTCGCTCCAATTGCTGCTTCCAACTGGCTTGAAGAGCTTCATCCTACAACGAATTATATACCATCAGACATGCTATACAGATTGAACAGAAATGAAACATCCAATTTTCCAGCCCAGACCTGAGGCATGTGAATGTTCACTTTGTTGGGAAAGAGTTTTGTCAGAAGCTTTGTTGCCTTGGGAATATCCTTACCTCTGTCATGCAGCCTTCCAAAACTATCCTGAGGTTAACAAATTTCAATCACATTAGATGTCTCAATTAAATACTGCGGGAAAAGGAAATTTGCGTGCTGTGTCCACTATACAAGCAAGAATGAAAGCTATGAGAAATTAGAAACACAAAAGCAGCAGATAAAACAGAAATTACTCATAGTCATTGCTCACAGAATTGAAAATGAAAACCAGTTAGGATAACTGATAAAAAAAAATATCACAATGTAAAAAGAAGATGAACCCAACATAACATCAACTGTACCAGTTACAACAAAAGGAGGAGTTTCAATTGCCAACAGACAGAAAGTTACACGCAAATCCATAAGATAGCTCTTTTAATCCCTAGGAGAAAAACCTCTAAAATATCATCCCTACAAGTGACACCTCACTTGCCTCTTTTACTCCCTAGGGAAAAACTTCCAAAATATCAACCATCCAAGTTGCAGCCTACAGGCTGTCTAAACATTTTATAACAGTGGGATGGTAACACTTTATTCTTCACTGGCTTAACTTGCTTCAAGGGCCCTAAAAAAGAAACTAAGTTGTGCACCTTAAATGCTTTAATTTGTGTGCATCTGCTTGTGGCTGTCAAATTCTCTATGCCCCAGTTTCCCCCCTTAACTAAGTTTTCTTTCATTTTGTACCTCAAGCTTTGTTTTAGGTTCCAAAGGTTTATTGGGCAAAATAGCATCCATGTCAATATTTGAAGCGGGTAGTTATGCTATAAGGAAAAACCATTTTCCAATTCCATTCTTTGCCACTTCTTTTATGTCTCTTTTTATTAATATTTTATTTCGCTTTCTGCCTTTTATATTCCTTTCTTTTCAACTCATAGAACCTCAGCACCAAATATTGCAGTCACTACAATACGCTGGTGGTGCTCTGGCAACCAGCTATTTGCTGCAGTCTCTTATTCTACATAATTGGGATCACAATGATAGAAAACCAACAGGAGAAGCCCAATATGCTGTCAACCCCTGGAGGCACTACTCCAAAATGTCATACCAAAGTATTCCTCCATCCTTCAGTAACCTCAACCGACCTTAATTTGTTAAAAAGCAACCAGAAACCCCAAATTGAACCTCTTAAGTTTCAACAAAAACCATTCTAGATATCAACTTTAACTAGCGAAATATAAGGTTTTTGTCACCCTTAAATCCCTGAACATGTGGTTTCTGAAAAAACACTTGCTTGGAGTACAATAGGGATGAAAGGATTTTAGGAGAAGAGAAGGTTTTTGGAGCTATTTTTGCCTAATTTGCCTTCATGAGGTATTAAATATATTTCACATGCCTCGACATCAATTAGATTTAACAAAAGAATTAACTGACAAAGTATCCTGCAACATCATAAAATGCTTGTGCCAAATGGGCTCAACTTAGTTGAGGGGGCAAAATGAAATATTTAGTAGGTGAAAATAGACCAAACATGTTCCAGTTATTGGGCCCTCCGACCAGCAGGCACATAATTTTCAGAGTCATTAAATTTCAAATATTGGCGATAAGAATTCACATGATTGTTTTCATTAGACTTGTGGTTTTCCTGAAGAAGTCCAGTGGTTCAACTACGGAAAAGTGAGGTTGTCATACAAAGAGAATAGAAAACCAATCTTTTTCTTCAAGAAGTACGGATGTTCACTCCCATAACAGAGACAATCAAGGCAAAACTGGATCCCAACATAAAGGAGGTGATAAGTAGCTTATAGGTCAGATAGTTCAATGCTTCCAAGTAAAACCAGGATCGTGAATGTTGAACCCAATGTTTTGAACTGCATTGTCAAGATTAAGCTTCACATAGCTTTTTGTGCCAAGAAATGAATCATTACAACATAACAGAGTGAATTCAAGTTATGAAGATGAGGCTACTAAAATCTAAAATGGAAGTTTCTGTCAGTTCCCTGGTACGCACAAGTGTCAAATCCTTTTAACCAAGTGGAACTGATTAAACTATTTATTGTTATCCTCATACTAGCACCAAAAGAAAAAATATTTAATATACGCACATAGGGCAAATGCAAATATTATCTTGAATGAAAAATTTAGGAAGCAGAAAGATAAAGATCCATTCCAGAAACCCTAAGAACTAGAAAGCTTGTATTTCTTACCGGAAAAGCCAAATCAAGCAAAGCAGTTTGGTTGCTCCCAAATTTTGTAAATAGTAAACCACCAGGATGTGACTGCAAAGTGTATATAAGATGCATACAGAAAAGAAAATGTCAAGCTTTTATTCTCAACCAAAAGAAACTAAAAAAAGCAGACTTAGAAATCCTCTAGTAAAATGAACTAAAAACTTAAATAGTGAAAAATGTTCATATAAAGAAATCAAATTTTCAGTTTGCAACAAAGGTTGTCTGGAAGGAAAATACACAGTCTCTTTCTTTGCTCTGAAGTAAGAAAAACTACTTTCCAAAGGAATCACTTTTCATGTGCATACGCTTTCAGTTTAAAATACACCCTCTTTCACCACGTCACTCAAGCCAAACAAAAGCGCAGTTATCACTTGTTTTAAAATCAATCAGAAGTCCCTCACTGTGCTTAGACTCCCTTTTCAACTTAGGGGTAGACATCACGAAGAACTGTCCAGGCACATGAAATTTTCAAGACTTAAAAAGGACAAAAGAAACCTTCTGAGATGTTTAGCAACACAACCGTCCATACAAGGAAGACTCTCCACAATTTTCTTTTATGTATTTCTCCTCTTACAGCATAAACAAGAAAACACGGCTAGTACACCAATGGAATAGAATTTAGCAAACTATTTGTTTTGGTACTGAGTCACTCCAGATGTCGAAAGCAACCTGAGGAAAGCAACTAGAGATAAGTGTAAGTTTCAAGAGTGGACTTTCTATAAGGCCATACAGTTAACCATTTGCATACATCATTTTTTATTCATTTCTTTTATGTATGGCTGTTTGACATAATTCTATACATTGTAAACATTTAAGGCATAGTTGCCCAAGAACTCTTACTTTTACAACAATCAAGCCAGTGACATAATTCTAATAATAGGTGGATTATTGAATTTTTCTCTGGATTACTAGGGATGACTCCAATTTTATTGCTCTATTTCTTCCCTCAATCGTTTCTTTAAATTTCTATGCAATTCAAAATTACTGGAGATGTGATTCTACAGTAATATACTTCCACATTCAACATGCCCAACCACTCACACTAACATAAACTACTGTAGATTCAACTCAACTTGCAGAAAATATTAGGAATCAAAGGCAAAGAAGTATTATAAAAAGAATGACAGATGGGAACATCATCTGTGGCACCTAGAACAGCCATCAGTAAACTTTTTCTTTTTGTTTGATAAGCATCAGTTAGCATTATAATTTTGAACCCTGTGAAATATTCAACCCTTTTAAAATTCTATCACTCACAAGACCCCGTGGAATTAATCATAGACCACCTTCTCTGTGTTATTGAGATTCAATGAAAAAGACATTTCACAAGTGAACCCACCAGCTATCCATCATTTTCTCAGAATTCCCTTTTTTGTTTTCTTATGAATTGCTAGCACATAATCATAAGCATAAATGGCAATCCAGAGGTCACGCTTGTAAAGGACATAATGCCTCACCAAGACCCACCCATAATCACTTATCTTCTATCAGAGCATGTAGTTGAATAACATAATACAGCCCTTGAAAAAAAAAAAAAAATCAATCTTCACATCATTACCTTATCTTTACGATTGTCAGTGTGTGTGTGGGAACCAATAACAACAACATTATTCGGAAGCTTCTCGAGCCTGGACTTGAAAGTCGTATAGGATTCTGAATTCCCCACAACAGACTTCTCAGCATCTTTCATGAACAAAACGAAAGGGGAATTTCTGCTCTCGCTGGTGACAGCCTAGCAAAGAGTCAATATTTAGTGGATGATGAGAACTAACAGCCCAAATATTAGAATCACATTTACATGGTACATAATTAATCCTACCTCAAACAATGTGATAATTAGTAACCTATCCAGATCTTCTAAATTTGCGGCTTCCAAGCGTAGTTCATTGGCTAAACGTATCAAGAGATAGAAAGATAGAAAGAGTGAGCCACAGACAGGTTAGATTGTTGTGAATAAAAAAATAATAATAATGTGCCCAGTGTACATGGAAATCAAGACATCTGAATATCAGTTCATCTATTACTGGAAATCAGAGTAATTGAGCATACCATTGCAAAAAAATCCATGGCCCATCTCACAAAGTCCACCAAAATCAACACCATCTGTTACTGGTTTATCAAATCTTACACCAATTTTTGACCAGGGATTATCTTCAAAAGGTAGTATAACCTTTCCGCGGGTGCCAAAAATTGGGCCCCTATAAGTTCAGCCAAAATTGGATTGAAATATGTGTCATAATACATATTGCATCACAACTTAACATTAAGCTGATAATCAATGAAAGAACAACAAGATTAACATACAAAGAGATCTTGACAAGTTCACCAAAGACACTGTTGCAGACAATGCAATGTAGAACTAGAGGCAAGAGATAATTACAGGCCAACTGAATCAATGGTTTATGAATTTAAAGTGAACTACACGTATGAAACTTTCCATTAAGGCATTTGACAATAGAGTGATTTTACTTGCATTTGAATGTCCGATCTCCTGGTTTTACAACATTTTAATGACTCATAATTCAAATAACATATACCAATCCTGTTTTCTTTGTTAAAATAAAAGAAAAACACAATTAAAAGGTGGACCATGTGCAAAATTTACCTAGCAGGAGATGAATACAAACTGCCAGAAGGAGAACCAACATATCTCACTCTGTCACCTGAAAGTTCAAATTTTAGTTACACAAGATGAAAAATACAGAACTGAAAAGAAATAATTCCCAGATGTAATGGGTACATGGGAACATCAATGTGTAGCTAACTTATAAAACATAAAGTAATACCCATTTTAAACAAGGGATTCTTCAACGTCCCAGCTAACGAGGGTGAATTGTCTGCATCTGACTTTGGTCGGGACTCCATGCCACGCAGAGTATCTGTTTCACCAGATGAAGTTCCAATGCCCTTAGCCAAGTAAGAGGATGCAGAAAGCTGCTTTACACTATTGCAGATTTTCTCCGCCTTGTAACCCTCTTTCAGTAGTTCAGCTTCTTTACAAGACAAACCCTAGAGAACAGAAAAGCTTAATGAATGACCCTAGAAGTTTGGAATCATGTAGATGATAAGAATATGATGGCAGGGACTAACTACCAGGACAAACTTGAAACGCCTCTAAAGTTATGCTGTTAAATGTAAAAGTTGGGAAAAAACAACTCCTTTAATTAATTATAAGAAGAAATAGACCAAATGCTTATCCAAGTCAATGCATCTTACACCCAAAAGCGAGTGCCTATCAAATATAAGCAATTTAGCCCCATAATAACGAGCAAGTGCCTTGGCCAACATCTCCTGGTATATCTCAGATCCTGATTATACAGAAACAAAAATAAGTTCCATGCTAAAAGAATGTTGTACATGTGGTGGAGAAAGCAATATTGGATTATTAGCAGAATATAGTAACACACCTGCGGGACCAGAAAGTAAAATTCTAGGGTTCACAGTGGGAAGCTCAGAGGTGCATTTGACTTGTTCTCTGTACTTCAGGTGTATGTATGTAGCTGCAATCAACACATTTTTGGTGCTTTCACTGCATGTTGAGGAAATTATAAATATGCAGAAATTAGGGATATGCTTAAGATAAATGTAAGAAGGGAATCAACAGCCACAAGAAGATCAGATTTACTTAGTTGCTTAAGCACTGCGTCTAAAATGAGCAAGCCATTGTATCTTAACATAAACAAGCAATAAAAGCCAAAAACTCTAGCACCATGTAAACAAAACTCAAAATATTTAGAAAGTCATTTGTGTTACCTTACAAATCTTTTGCACTTAAATTTAAGAGGCAAGCATGACAAAGAGAGTGAATGACCCTGTGCAACTTTGAAAGGTTAAGAAGTATAAGGTAACGACAGCCGATGGACCGCTTCGCAAAACTCAGCTACAAAATTCTTTTAACTTTAGAAAAATCAAATCAAAAGACATCAAAGCAAAACCTCCAAAACTTCAGCGTTATACCTCCCCCTTGTTATTTGGCTAAATATTTTGTCTAGGAACATCTCAATAATTTCTAATATCAAGTAATGTTGTGTCCACATGCACCAAAAACTACTGTTCACCCAGGGGATTTATCTTTTATTAATCACAAAGCAAGTCATTTGAACTAACTTATTTCTGGCAAATGCATTTCTAAGAGCCTTGGCACCCTAGAGTTGCAACAGTTACATTATAAACAAGAATTTCCCACACAACCACACATACATATTGCTGTTCCTTCAAATTATTCTCTATCTCTATTTACACCGAGTATTAGATAAGACTTATATAAACACAAAATTTATTATATTTAAAAATATAGAAATAGAGCCCCTTTTCAACTTAATTCTGGAAACTTAAATGGCCAGAAGAAGTTACGCATGCAGGCAGTCAAGAGGGCAGAGGTGCATCAGGGAGATGGAACTGTTAACTCATGCACAAATTGGGAAAGCCCTTTTAGATTACTTTTGGAAGGTAATTTACCGAAATATTTATCCTTTTAATCAAACTAAAAAAAGTATTGCTGTTTTTATTCACTTTCCCGAAATGATTTTTTAATCAACTTCAGTCGAAGTGTCCTAGACATTGTCTTGCTCTGCCTTATCCAAACAAAAGAATTCAAAATGAAGTCGATTTCTTGGAATCAACTTTAGAGTAAATTTTTAGGAAAAATTGACTTCAATTGCATAGTTCTGCATGTTATAATATCTTATGTCTCCCTTTGATTTATCTAAACAACTCTGACTTTGTCTGAACAAAAGATCACAAAATAAAACTGTTTCTTGGAAATCGACTTCAATTGAATAGTCATTCATGTTATAATCTCCTATTTCTCCCAAAAATTGACTTCTAAAATTCAACTTCAATTGAATAGTCCTCCAGGTTATAAATCTCGTATGTCACCTTTGTCTTCTCTGAACAAAAGAGTTCTAAATGAAGTCGATTTCTAGGAAGTCAATTTTAAAGTCAATTTCCAGGAAATTGACTCCTTTTCATTTTCCATCTGACCAATTTGAACCAAAATCCAGATGAAAATGATTTCTTGAGAATCATATTTGAAGTCGATTTTCAGGCATTTTAATATTTTGAGAAGACAAACAAAAATGCCTAAATGCCAATATTCTTTTCATGCTAGCAAAAACCATAAATTTGGTAAATAATCCTACTTTTGGTAGCCTGCCAACAGGATTACATGTTGCCTTTCTTCTGCCAAGTATGGACATCTGTGCGTTACCAAGTACCCTCACACCAATATAATAATATTGATAAAAAGGGAAAATTACCTTTTGCCCCCTTCTATAAGCATCCCAAACCATATCCACCAATATCATTTGAAAAAATATCTTTTACTTTGAACTGAAAAGTAAAATTGCAAGAAAATGGCAAGTTCAACAAATTTAAAGAAGATTCCAATAAACCTCAATGTATCTAAGCATATGTGACAACCAAACAAATAAATAGAAGTAACTAGAGTCAAACCCTAGCACCACCAGTAACACAAAAATCTCAGAAATAAAGAATAACCGGAATAAATAAATGCCACCAAACCATCCTTCCAAGTCTCTCCCTACCTCTGGTAGCAGTCCACCATCCCACTTAAAACCAGTTCTCTCTTTCTCCACCCCCACATGCCCCAAAGGTTGTCATCCACCACAAAGCACCAAGCCAAATTCCCCTTCTTCCCCCAACCCCCAAAAAAGGAATCACAGCAGCTTTTATGAAAATAACATCTGTAATCAAAAAGGCATTTCACTTGTTATAGTAACTGACAGTGTAATATTGTCCCTAATTTCTTATTTAAATGGATAAGCCAGATTCATAGCCAAACGCATTGGTCATTAGCATTATCTTTTAGTTCGTCTACTTCCAAAATTTTCCCCAAATGTCACTCCAAACATGGTGATCTCACAAGAAACCATCCAAAAAATTGTTTGAATGTCTGACAACATGAGGGATGATTAAGGAATGGTCAGAACCTGCCATCCAGGGCTGGCAACTTTGTGCAGTTGAAAATAAGCAGAAGAAGAAAAGCAAAGAAGGTGAAATCTATTAATGGCTATGCAGTTAAAATTCTTCAAATACATTAATGGCTATGCATCAGAGGGTGAAATAGGATAGTAATACAATTAATAATAATACAATATGATATAATAATTATAATAATGATAATACTAATAATAATAATTAAAAAAAAAACCATCCAAGGTTCATATCAGAACCTAAAACATGTGTTCAAATAAACCACAGATACTGCATCAATTATAGAAATAACCTTTCTGTTAATACCAAGCAGTAGACATCCTTATCAGTTCAGTACTCCAGATCATCATGTGCTATTTAGTTTATAATAGTGACAGCAGATTTATAAATGTACTTTTATACGTTAAAAACAAATTATAACTTCTAAGCCTGTGTTGGACAGCATAAAGAACAAAAAGTGCCAGAATATGATACAAAACATCACACATTGCCTGACAGTCAAGGGGCATTAAGTGAAACAAAATGAACCATATGAGGCAAAATGACAAAATGCCTAAAACCTTGAGGATGTTACTGTAATTAACTCTAAACAAAATGCTGACATTTGACATGTCATTATTTTAACCTGAGATAATATGGGAAGTCATCAAATGAAACTTCAATGTCTTGGCCATCAATTATACCAGCTTGAATATCTTCTCTAAACGCTGCACATCTTATATACATCCCTGATGTGGATGCTGGCACTGAATCTCTAGTCCACTCTCTTTCATCAGAAATCTGTTTTCACATTTCCCGGCTCAATTGTGTCAAAAAATAAAATTTACTCATATCTAGGACCCCCCCCCCCCCAACCAAAAAAAAAAGCAAATTATTTGGAAAGAAGTTTACATCGCCTGCCTCTGTGCTTGCGTCCAAGTTAGAATCAGCAGCAAGAATCTTATTGGCTCCAACATCGGTAGTAGTATCATCTCTAACATTAGCAGCTGAATTGACTTCCAGGCCATCAAACTCATCTTCATTTGCATTCGTAGATGGTACTTCATTTCCCGGGCAAGTTTTCCCAGTAGCCTCTGATCTAGGCTTCAAGCGCGAAATATCCTGCCGCAAGCTTGAAAGGGAAGCCAATATAGAAGCACCAGCAACAATTGAAGCATCTCCAGCCCGTCTTTCAACATGCAGCAGTTTTCTGACATTTGTCTGAAGATCCGCTGAAGATGTCTTTGTTATAAGCTCTTGCTGGAAAATCTATTTACAGAACCATTAAGGATTTTCTTGCACAGGCCAAAAGAAAGTAAAAAAAGTAATAAAAACAAAGGAGAAAATAAAAAAGAGCATGATGTCAGCATTCCCTGACAAAACACAAAGGATACGTAAGCATTGGTTCCCTCCCCAAAGACCACCTCATCCCCTGAGCTGAGAACACAAGTAGAACTTTTCTTTATTGGCTTTCCGTTGACTTTCACAGATCCTTTGGCTCCCCGGCTTTCAAGAAGGGCTACAGAACTACCCTCATGCTGGTCACCCACAGATAACAATTATCTAGTACGTAAAGTAATACAGAGGTCTTCTATAAAAATAGAAACACAACAAAACCCAAAAACATATGCTCGTAGAACAAAATAGAGCCCCTCCCATGAGAGAACTCGTCCCTTCGATCCATGATCAAAAAGCCAGAGTCTTGGCATTCAGCAGACATTGTTTCAGACAACCATGAGATGAATCAACCATGATATCTTAAATCAGCATTATATATAATACAAATGGAAGCCTGTTCAAAACCCAATATATTCAAAAAGAAAAAGAAAAAGGTGCCTCCTTAATTTCTTACTATCCTACTATTCTTGCTACCAAAACAAGACAAAAACACTCCTCTTTATAAAGCCTAAGCCAAGCTAGACATAACCATGCAACATCAAAATCATAAAATTTATCTCCATCAAACCTCAAGCTAGCATATCCACATTGCAGAATGTGACTCAAATGAGTAATATGAAACTCTTCTCTTAAACAAAAGCCACATAAGCACAAACAATAAATCTAACCTCTACAATTAATGAAACAAAACAGTATTGATGCTATAAAGCAAAGAATAATACCTGTGTGAGCTTTATTGAACACCTAATGCTTTGATCCTTGATTAAGAGATTTGCATGCTTGCTTGATCCAATCAAAAAATTTGTAGTATAAATAGACACACTTGTGTTCTGCAACAGTTTTAACGCAACACACTTAGCCCATCAAATTCAAAACCACTGAAGTATTGAACTTTTTATTTTTAAATCTATAAATTCGTACAAACACTAGTAAGTGCAGGTGCCACTAGCACATTAACAGCAAGTTTGCATATCAAGAATCAATTTTGAGTTCAAGAAAATTCAAACATAAAAAAATATATAACTCTAATTACAGGACACTTTCTAAAAAGCCAGGGAGTTGACCTGTGGATACTGTGACAGTAATCTGCACCAAGGTGTTGCCATGTCGTACCCTTGCTGCTGCTTCCATGATGAAAATGAGCTTCTTGGCTTGTCCACAGTAACTGGAGTTGTCCCTATAACATCAGGAAAAACCAAGAAATTAATCCATTTCTCACAAGAAACTAACTGTTTATTCAAGAAATGACAAGAAAATAGACAGAAAGGTGCCTTGAGCAACAGGAGTGACAAGGGAAGCAGCAGGGGCAGTCTTAGAAGGGTCAGCCAAAGTGGGGTGGCTGACAGCATCAGCGCCGCCACATGCAGCCGCCGGAGAACCACCTCCACTCAATCCAGGTGGATCAGTAGAGCACAATTCCTTAGAATTCTCCCCAGTTGATTTCTCTGACGCCTTAGCATTGTTACTCTCCCCCTAAAATTCACTTCCAAAAATCAATAAAAATCAAAACTTTCAAAAACCCATAAAAAAAACAAAAAAACTAACAACCACCCATTTCTCAAAACTCTTCAAAAATCAAACTTTTCATTAAACAAATCCATTAGCCCCAAAAGAAAACACAGTCTATTCCTCTTCTTTTCCTCTATCCTTCCTTCTACATAAAAATAAAGAAAGAAAGAAACGGGTGTTTGGGGAGTGCCTTGGGACGCTTGGGGGAGGGAGGTTTGCTATCGGAGGAGGAAGATGATCTCTTGTAGCTGGTGTTGGATGGAAGGGATCCGCTTCTTCTCGTTGAAACCATGGCTGGGCTTTGAGTTCTCTGATGGAGCAAGCCAGACAGACAGAAACCAAGAAAAATATTGAATTAAAAAACAGTATATGCAAACGTAAGCAATTCAGAGCACAAAAAATTTTATTTTTTATATAAATTTTGGAGGATAAAAAAATTGTTCCTGCTTTCTCTTTTCTCCTTTTTCTTCTTTTTGGTTGGCATAGGAACTTAACTGGGCAAAGGTTTTTATCGGGGTAGTAACACCTGTGCACGAGTGTGTACATGCATGTGTACGCTGGACATTTTAAGTTAGCTATCTTGGCTATTTCTCGCCATATTAGGTTGTGGTTCAACAAATATTTATTAATATTTTACTTTTATTATATGGAAATATAATATTTTTTAACTTTTATTCATATTATTTAGATTTGAAGGCGTTGAAACGAGTCAAAATTAAAATTATTTTCCATATACAGGAATTTTTTTATATTTGCTTTCAATTTGTTACTCCTATCTTGATTTAGAATTGTAAAATGAGTTAAAGTCAATATTATTTTCCATGTGCAGATGTTTTCTTGTTTTTATTTTTATTTTGTTACTTGTGTTTTGATTTAAACCGTTGAATGGGTTATAGTTAATATTTTTCTTATACAGATATATTAATTATATTTTAAAACATTGAACGAACTCATATAATGCAAATTTTCTTGTGTACAACCGTCATAATTTTGTTCATTTTTCTATTTGTTTTGTTTTCAATATTAAAATATATTTTATAAAAAATAAATATTATAAATTTATATTATAATAATTTTTCTCATCATATATATACTTTGTTTCAATTGTACTACCACTTGGAATTTTGTTAGAGTAATGGTAGGAGAGAAAAGGCAAAATTTTTAGCATTTCTAAAATTATCAGTCCAACAAGCAAGGAGGCCAAATATATGTAAGTGGAAAAATCCTATTTAGTAAAAACTTGTATCATACCCATATATTAAAAGCTTAGTTCCCAATAGCTTTTGATTTTTAGAAAATTTTGTTTTAGAAAGGTTGAAAATCAGTTACTCCTGATTTTAGCTTAAAAAATAAAAAAATTAATAAAAAAACAGTAGAGAACATCACAAAATAAAATTTTCTAAAATCAAAAGTTAAAATCCAGTAAAAAAAAATGCTATTGACAACAAGGCCTAAGCCTCCGTATGTTATACAAATCCAACTCCTTGTATATTAAGTATATTTTCTAAATACTATAAAAAATGTTCGTATTATTGAATTAAATGTATAAACATGTAATATGCATCCAACCCTCGAGTACTCTAAAAAATACTCATATTTTTTACTAAATGTATAAAACATGTTATAAACTTTTTGTATATTATACCACGCATATCATACTTCAATTTGCTACGAATTTTAAAAAAATTTATTTATTAAGATAAGCTTGTAACTTATGAGTTCCGCACAAAATAAGAGAGACCTATATCTTACTTCTTTTTCATATATACACATAAAAATGTTAGCAATTTAATAAAACTTTAATTAACATAATGTTTCATACACATAGAAATAAGTTGAAACTAAGTTTAATATTGCATAACGTCTTAAAATTGTAATAAAAAAATAGCCCTGTGTATTTAGGTGTGCAATTTCAAAGTATAGTCGTGACATTCATGCACGATTTATACGCATATTTTATCAAACATGTATTTTTTATTTTGATTGTATTTTTGAAGTAACATATCGTATAATATGTATACGTCTAATATGCCATGTAATTCTCGTATTGTATCTTATTAACTATGATGGGAAACCTAATTACGATACAAGTGTTTGATTTATAAATAATGTGGTTGGTATACGTTGTATACCATACGTTAGCGGCACGTCAACTATTTTGGCTATTTGATATTAAAATATATTGCGAAAATATAGGTCAAATGAGGCGTGAAACTGGGTACAATCCTAAAATGGTAAGTATTTGAACAATGAAAAATAGTGTATTACAAGTCGAAATAGATATATATTGCAATGCATGATATTTACTTTGAATATTTAATGTTAAAATGCGTTATAGCGATACGGGTCGAATAAGGTGCAAAACTAAAATTTTATATAATTGGTAACAAAACTAATATGTTATGTATTTTTATGAATGATAACATGTTAAACAATCATATTAGATATGTATATAGTGCTCTTCAAAAAAAGATATGTATATAGTGTACAATGTACAAGAGGTATATTAGCTATTTGGCACTAAGCTGTGCTGTGATGGCAACAAATCAAGTAAAGCGCGGAGCCAAAGTTTCATATAAGTAGAGACAACTATAATATAAGTATGTAGACTATTAAATATAATAGAGTTATGTTGCAAAAGGGGGAGGAATAGTAGAATAGGGTGTGTATATGTGTGTGTGTATATATATATATATATATATATATATATATATAATAGGCTCATGACATTACTAATATAGATAATGCAAAGTAAATAATATATTTTACACTTTTTAGGTATTTGGTCTTGAGCTCCATTATGGTAAGTCGAGAACGGGAATTGTGCTCGAAATGGGGGAGAGATTCTTACATGACGGAAGTTTACGATCTCACTTGTAGACATTTTGGTTAAAAATAGAGCCTTGTATCATCATGCATCACTGTAAAGTATCACATAAATATAGTGATGCATGCTAATTGTCGCGCCCCATTTTTCGAAAAAGGATAATAAATGAGTGTTAGATGTTTGGAAAAAAGAAAAGGAAGTGTTAAATGTGGTTGTTTTTATTGGAAAAAGAGAAGCGTGTAAATTTTTGTAAAAATAATTTTTAGAAAAATGCTTTGTAAAAGATAATTCGATAAAATGTGACAAACAAATACTTTATTTTTGAAAACAAAAGAAAAAGGGCCTAAAATGGGACTTTGAAAATGCGACGGTTTTTTGGGCCCGAAAATAGAGTCTAAAAAGGGTTTTTTAGTGAAAAAGGAGTCGCCACTTGGTATTGAGTTTTGGTGTACCAAGTCACCCAAAAATATTTTATAAAAGGTAAGAAAATTAAAAATGATTTATTTAAAGAAATGATTTTGGAAAAATATAGGAAAAACAAGAAAAACCCTTTTAGACGACTCCAGGTCTTTGAAAACAAGAGAAAGAGGTTCGGGAGTCACAGTTGAAGAAAGGGAAGGCAAAGGCTCGCGCCTAAGGCACCCTTTCAACCTAGCCGAAACTAGTTGCGAGGTTTAGTCTAAATTTTCCTAATATAACCCTAAGATTTTATCGCATTTGGATGCAACTATATGAATGCAAATCTAATCCTAAAAATGAATATCGTTAAGGGACAAAATATTCCATTGAGGTTTAGTCGGAATTACCGCATTAATTGCGAAACCCGAATGTAGACCTCGACGGAGTCACGAGTTTAGGTGCAAAATAGAATGCAAAAGAAAAGGAAAATAGTAGTATAGATAGTAAGTGAACAAAGAAAGTAGGGATGCAACACAACGGGTACGGGGGACTAATGGACTCGTGACTAACTGTTTCTACTCACGGAGGGGGGAACGACATGTACGCCATCGCTTCCCACGTGAGTAGATGACTATTTCTTAGTCGAAATCACGCAAATGACCTAAAATTCTATGTGTAGTGGAATCTAAATGTTATGTACCGAATAGATGTTAAAATAAGTAATAAGTTATAAAGTATATATAAAAATTCATAGAAAATGGGAAAAAAGCCTAAAAAAGATAAAATGTGTGTGAAATGTCATGAAATGCACACGAAAATGATCCTAAGGCTAAAATGACCTAAAGGCTTAGCATTGGACTAGCCCATTTTCTATAAGTTCTCCGCTAGCGTTGGACTAGCGAAGAAACCGGAATTAATCACAACTAGCGTTGGACTAGTGTGACGACGATACACATATATAATTAAAGCAAGTAAATAAATAAAGCATGTATTAAAGCAATAATCACATAAAAGCAAATAATAGCACATAGGAGCACATAACACATAGGCATAATATTCTAGATGCAAAGTCCTAAAGAAAGCAAATAAAACACATAAGCACATAGCACACAAAGCCCTAACTATTACACCGGAGAATAACCTAATTACAATCTAAAAATAGAAAAAGAATAAAAGATATCCTATCTAACCTATCTATTACACTTTCTATCTAAAATACAAAATTTAATTTTTGTTAACTAGATATACACTATCTACTACATTAACTATCTAAATACAGAATTTTTGCTCAATAGAATATTACCTATCTATTACATTTCTTTGAATAATCAAAAATTAATTTCTAATAAATAACATGGCATAACTAAATAAACACTCACATATGTATAAAAATTATAAGCAAAAGGAGATAAAAAAAAACATATAGAAAAACACGTAGCAACACGTAGGAGCACATAAAGAGAAATAAAAGGGTAATCGAGGTACCTCCCATTCGTAAACCCGGTATAAATTGCTAAGAAAATCAACAAACATGTCAAGGTACCACTATTTAAAGTATAAAATATGAAATACTTAAAAATTGAGCATAAAATGTCGATTTCGAACAAATTAGGGACTTAGAATAAAATTTCAACAAGTATCTAGGGCTTAAAACTAAGATTTCAACAAGTATAGGGACTTAAACTAAAATTCCAGCAAGTATAATGACTTAAATAAAAATTTCAGCAAGTTTGGGGGACAAAAAATAAAATTTCAGCAAGTATTCTAAGGCAAAATAAAATTCCAGCAATGTTGGGAGGGATAAAAATGAAATTCCAGCAAGTATTCTAAGGCAAAATAGAATTTCCAGCAATGTTGGGGTACAAAATAAAATTCCAGCAAGGTTTGGGGGCAAAAATGCAAGATTCCAGCAATATTCTAAGACAAAATATAATTTCCAGCAATGTTGAGGATACAAAATAAAATTCAGTAAAGGTTTAGGGGGCAAAAATGCAAGATTCCAGCAATATTCTAAGACAAAATATAATTTCCAGCAATGTTGGGATACAAAATAAAATTCCAGCAAGGTTTGAGGGCAAAAATGCAAGATTCCAGCAATATTCTAAGACAAAATATAATTTCCAGCAATGTTGGGGTACAAAATAAAATTTCAGCAAAATTTAGGGGCAAAAATGCAAGATTCCAGCAATATTCTAAGACAAAATATAATTTCCAGCAATGTTGGGGTACAAAATAAAATTCCAGCAAGATTTGGGGACAAAAATGTAATTTTCAGCAACATGAGGGGTATAGAATTATAATTTCTAGACATATTAGAACATATTGTAATTAACTTAGATATAATTGAAAGAAACTACAAAATTCTAAGGGCCAACCAAAATAAAATGAGGACTTAAATAAAGTAAACTAAAGTATTGAACGGCATAATTAAACAATTAAGCATTTAAGGGGAGCAAAATGTAATATAATCAGATGAAGATAATGAAAAAAAATAAATAACTAAAGGAAAAAAATTAAGTTTCAGCTACAATTTCCCTTTTTTATCCTCAGTTTCCCCCTCTTCGGATTTTTCTCTTCGGCCATTCTCCTCGGAATTTTCTCTCTTCACTCTCTGTCCTCGAGATTTTTCTCCTCGGCCAATCTCTTCGGCCATTCTCCTCGGATTTTTCTCTTCGGCCATTCTCTCCTCGGATTTTTCTCTTCACTCTCTTCTTCGCATTTTTCTCTTCGGCCATTTCTCTTCGGCTACTTCTCCTCGGCCGTTTCTCTTCAGCCATTTCTCTTCGGCCACTCACTCACTCTCTTCTTCGGATTTTTCTCTTCGGCCATTCTCCTCGGCCACTTCTCCTCGGCCGTTTCTCTTCGGCCATTCTCTTCGGCCACTCACTCACTTCTTCTTCTCTTCTTCTCTTCGGCTCACTCACTCACTCTTTTCTTCTCTTCTTCTCTTCCTCTCTTCTTCTCTTCTTCTTACTCACTCTTTCCTTTTTCCTTCTTTTTTTCTCTCTCTCTTTCTTTCCCCCACCCCTGATTCCTCTCTCGGATCCTCTCCAGTCCGGCTTTCTCTCTTTCTCTCTCTCTCTAGCCTCGGCCAGATTTCTTTTTCGGTTTTTCTTTTTTTTATTATTTTTTATGATTTTATACAAAACAAAACAACAAAAGAAAGAAGAAAAAAAAAAATTGAAAGCGAGAATATGAAATTTACCTGGAATAGGGGCGGTGGTGGTGCTATTGCTGTTGCTGTTGTTGTTGTTTGTTGTTGTTGTGCCCCCCCTTTTTTTTATGTTTTTGCAGGTGTATGTAATGGATTGTGCGTGTATTGTTTGTGTGTAATTGGCTGTGTATTTGATGCGTGTTTGTGATGCTTGTGCAGATGCGTGTGGTGTGTGTGTTTGTGCGTATGTGTGTTTTGTTTGCAGGGTGCGTGTGTGTAATGCAGGTCTGTTGTGTGTGTGTGTGTTCAGGTGTCTATGCAGGTGGTGTATAATGTGTGTGCTGTGTTGTGAATTGCAGGGGAAGGGATGCAAGTGGTGTAGTGAGTTTTGTGCTTTGTGTGTGTTTGTGAGAATTGCAGGGGTGACGGTGGAGGTGTTTGTGCTTCAGGGGAGTAAAAAAATGTGCAGGTGTGTGTGTTTGTGAGAATTGCAGGGATGAAGGTGGAGGTGTGTGTGTTGCTGTGTGTTTTTTGGTGCAGGGGATGAAAAGTGCCAGTGTGTGTTTTGCTGTGTGTTTTTTGGTGCAGGGGATGAAAAGTGCCAGTGTGTGTATGTTGTGTGCTGTTTTGTGGAGGGGAAGGGGAGGCCAAGAGAGTGAGTGAAGTGTGTGCTTTTGAGAAAATGCAGGGAGAGGGAGGCAGAGAAGTGAGTGAGATTGAGAGGGAGAGGTGAGGATTGTGTGTGAGCTGGTGAGTGTGTCTGTGCTTGTGTATGGCCGAGAGAGTGAGGGAGTGCAGAGATGGTGAGAGTTTTTTTTTTTTTTTTTGTGTGCCATTGCAGATGTGTTCTGCAGATGAATGAAAAAAAAGGAAAGAAATCCTTCCAAAATCCCTTCAAATCTGGTTTAGGTGGTGATTGATTTTTCTTCTTCTGCTGCAGTTGCGTGCAGCAGCTGCTTCCCTTTTTTTTTTTTTTTTTGTGAAAGAAGAAAACAAAGAAAACCAGAAAAATAAAAATAAAAAAATAAAATAAAAACAACTTGAACTCTTTTTAGATTATATATTAAAACTAAAACACAACATTATAAGAAGAAAAAAGAAAAATTCAGTGTAAGAAAATTAATTATAGGTTAGAAAAATACAATTTAAAATAAACAAACAAATGGTATTTAAAAATAAGTAAATAAATAAATTAATTATGAAAATTTTCTTTGCATAAAATTTATAAAATGCACAAACACATAATTCTTATAAAGAAAAATTTTAAATAAAGATAAAAAAGTACATTGGAAAACGTGACTTAACTATGGCAAAATTATAAAAAATTTATGAAATTAATAAATGACGTCACAAAAATTTTACACAACATATATTATCACATAAAGCGCGTATAATATAATTTTCACTCAAAATTTTAAGATTAACGCATCCTTGGGAAACGTGCCATTAATAGGCAAAAAGACAAAAAATACTAAATGACTCCTAAAAATCATGTAATTTTTACAGAAAATTTATAAATATACAAAATACACATATGAAAATTTTCACTTAAAAATTCTCGTAAAAAAAGAGTGCATTGGAAAACGTGCCGTTGAATTAAAAAATACTAAAATTTTAAATAAATAATGAATGACTCCTAAAAATCATTAAAATCATAAAGAATGATAAAAATAGTAAAATTATGTATTTAGAAAAATGAAGTAAAATAAATTAATATTTACATGGTGAAATTACCATTTTGCCACCTAGTACGACGAATTAGTTATAATACGCGAAAATTGTACTCGACCCCCAAAAAATAAAAAATGTCCCCTAAAATAAAGTAATATACATATTTTACAAAAGGTGTGTCAAAATTTGGTGTCTACACTAATGTAAAAAAGTGATGTCAGAATGTTTATGTGCCTCTCTTTTAAACTGCAACATCTATAGGTGGAAATATAGACTAAGCCTGTGTAAGAATTTTCCAAAAAAAGCACTTATTCTTATGAAAAATTAGATAACTTGTCCCACATATGTTAAATCAAGTTGTGACCCTATATAGCTTTGCATTTGGGCACTCACTTTTTGAATTTTATGACACAATTTGAAATGGTTGATTCGATTCACATACACTTTTAGACTATAGTTTGTAATCATAAAATCTCATTTATTTTAAAATCTTATGGGGGAACACTTTGTTGGTAGAGAGGAATTGGAATCATTCACTTTGGAATTTGAACGAAGTTTTTCATTCCCATATCCTTGCTTTGTTGGATGTCAAAATCGAAATCAGAATCATTCACTTTTGAAAACTTTTTGGTTATAAATCATTCAGTTTTGACAATTAACAAATATATGATGATGTCTATAAATGGTTTATCACAACAAAATAATTGAGGAATAAAAAAGAAGTCAAAGTTGCAAAATGTTTAGAAATGATTCCAATTCCCTTCAATTTAGTCACGAAAAGAGATTCCAAAATTTTCAAAAATGATTCCGATTTTTTCATTTCAATTCCCTTTAACCAGGCAACTTATAAGGGATTCACATTGTAATTCCTGATCCTAATTCCCACGAACCAAGCAGCCCCTAGGATTGGACCTGCATTTTTCAGATCATTAGGATTTTGTACTCTCCTGCTGATTAGGCACGTCAAATGACAAGGTGAGAATCGAATCAATAAATTCAGACACAAACCTCATACCCTAGTGAGTTTAAAGAAAAAGAACCATGTCTAAATCCACATGGGTATGTGCACCCAATGAATAATCCAATTTCAAGACCCTACATATTTAAGGCGTGAATGCATTTAGAATTCAAATTCAACCTAAATTTAGAGTAATAATTTACCCGCTTTACTACTTTTATGCACTTCCTTCTTTTTTTTTTTTTTTATAATGTGAAAAATCTTACTTTACATACATGTAAATTGAAGGGCTTATAATTTATAGATATTTTTGCTTGTTCATCCAATAAAAGAGAGAGAGAGAGAGAGAGATGTGCATATACCAAAAAAATAATATATAAATTATATTCTAAATCTAACAGAGCATAACGAGATGTAGCCAAATTAGATCTATTCATTGAAATAGTAACATATTATAAAATTTTGCACTACATTCGCAAAGTTTTTCAGCATACATATGGCAAATGTGTCTTGGTAGGGTTTGGACTGGGGTCTATATGTACATGCACATGCGTAATTGTATGAAGCTTAATATTGAACTAGGCGCTAAAGTAGTAATTATGTTAACTCAACATGAAGAGGTAAAGGCAAATTTAGCAGCAACATATTTGTAGTAGTTGTACTATTAGTCATTCTGTTTGTTTTGTTCTCGTTTTTAAGAAACTTTAAACATATTTTTTGAATAACTTTTTATCCCACAAATATATTTATCAAGAATAATATCTAAGACTGCTACAATATTATTTAAAAAAATATATAAAAAAATCATCCAAATGGAGTGATAAGTTATTTTGGTTTTAATTCACTACATCCACTCCCACACGACATTGAAAGCCACTTAATAGCTGCCGGGTGATGTGATGGGTTTGTAATTCAATTTTAATATTTATGCAATTTCTCTCTCTCTCTCTCTCTTGTTTTTTTTCTCATAAAAATTCCATCCATCAATTAAAATTTAATCTCTTTCAATAAATTAAGAGAAATGATTTGTACATACCACATGACATCTTGGTTCATACATTTTATTTAACTTTTTTGGCCAAAGATTTCTTATTATTTGGACTTACAATGGATAAAATTGTTATAATCCATGAGTACAAGAGTGTAAGTGGAATATACGAATCAATAACTCATAGATATACTAGTATAAGGGGGCATATGAAACATAATAAGGAGTTTATAAATAATCACCCAAAATTAAACATATTCATGAAAATCATTGAATTTTTTTAATTCTACCATCATTATTTTTTGGTTAAATTGTTCAGAAATATATTTTAAAAAAAATTTTAAATACATTTTTAATTAATTTTTATTTCACATATATTTTATAAAAATTACTTTAAAATAATAAATTTTTATGAGGAAATAATATTTTTTTTGAAAAATACATTTAAGAAAACAACTAGGCAAGGATAAATTTTGGCAAGTTACAAACTTGTTTCGTAATAAACACCAAAAATTAAAAAAAGATTAAAATAAACCGACGTCTAATGTAGTTTTAGCAAATCAAAACTGACCTTAATTAAAGCTAAACATTATCAAAAACTTTTTGCATATTTTGCTGCGACGATTTCTTCTCTTCTCAGCTACAGTGCAACGGTGCCGGAAAACCTCCATCGGAGACTCATCGTAGCAGACCATATAACGATTCAAGAACTGAGATGCCGAAAAGGACAACTCACACCTACTCCAGCGAAGACGCCGCTCCCGACGGCCCAGATTCCGACCTCTTTGTCTACTATTGCAAGCACTGCAGCTCCCATGTCCTCATCACAGGTTCCCCTCTCCTCTTCTTTCTCTCTTTAATTAATTAGAGAAGCCGTGATAATCCCTGGTTGAATATTCTTTGAGGTTTCGGAACTCTCATGATTATCAGTCATTTTAGTGCCCAAAATTTTGTTTGATTTTAGCATTGGAAGGGGAATGGAATGCTCGTCCTAACAAAGACCCTTTAGCCCTTTTGTGCTATGTTTGATTTGAAAATGATAGTTGGTTAGTAGTAATTGTTGCTTCAACTTTGGAAAATTAAAAGTAAATAGTATACAGGTATAGATATAGATTCTGATTATAATAGCAGAAAATTGAGTGGGAAATAGAAGATACTGCCAAGATGGTTTCTTTTTTCATTGTATCTTTTGTATGACATAATTATGCTTAATGTGGAGTTAATATCTACGGTCAATTTGGGTTCTTGTATATCCAAAAGTTTAAATTGTTACTTGGACTTACGTTTGGCTTCAGAAATGTCGAAACTTTTCTTCTTAAAGTGACATCCATGTTTAATTTGAGTATGTGGAATGATTTTGTTAAAGGTAATCATTATAAAATTTTAACTGTTTAGAGAGGCAGTGTGGATTCAGATGCAAAGTTTACAAAATTTAAGGGGATAAAAATTAGTTCAAATTTAAAAAATTTTAAGCCTATAACATAATTTTGCCTATTATATGACTATATACAAGTTGGGGGGTGTTTGGGGGGGGGGGGGGAGGGGCAAATGCAAACAGCTTATCACAGAGATCTTAGCTTGACTCTTTTGTTTAAGATGCTTGTTAGATTGGTATGATGCATATTGATTGTTCAGTTCTTTTACGTTTTTTCTTATCTAGAAAAATCTTATTTCCAAATTTTACATCTCCGACTTAGCCTTGTTTAGAAATGTGATATTTCCCAAAACTAAAGAGTTTCTATAGATACTCAACTGCAGAAGATGCCAAAAAGGAAGACTGACAAAGCATATGTATTGGACAAGAAGCAGCATCTTGCGAGGCTGAATATACAGGAGGCAGGAAAAGTTCTGTTGAAACGGTAAGGTTTTGGATTTTCGATTCTTTTTCTGCTGAGGTTTTGCTTGTTTGGGAATCATTGTCAGGAGGAGGGATTGTATTGTGCGTGGTTTGTTTTTCTTTGAGTCAATTACCCTGTGGAGATGGAGATTGTCCTTAAATTTGTTCCAGCACTTTCCATGAGAAATCAATAAGGTAGAATCACAGTTAAGTTGGAAGATATCCAGTCTAGAAGTTTTTTGCTATGAATAATCCCTCTATTTATATGTAGCTTGCCACCTTTTATAGTTTTGGTGTTCTTGAAAGTGTTTTAAATGTTTGATGGACTGCTGCTACATGTTTGTTGGCCTAATAAATTTAAAAACATTTAGATAACTCCTTCCCTTATCTCGTTTGCTGTAGCATAACCAGGTTTCTTGAGAGCTGAAATTGATGAAAATGTTGCACAGTTCATGAGATTGAAAGTGCAGTTTCTTTCCATTTGCGATTATTGGGAGTCGCATAACTTAGTCATTTTGTCTGTCTGAATGAAAAACTCTATAAAACCATCATCCACTGCCTGGCTCAGATCTCTTTGAAATGCCCCAGGGTCGTGTAATGGAGTTGGTCGCTGTTGATGTTCACTGACAAACCTTCCTCTACTTTGGCTTGGCAATTTCTGATCAAGCCGCCAGCCTCTATGGTACTGGGTTTCTTTATGGGGCCCCATCTATATTGACCTGGACTGAAGTCCCAGGGAAAGTTCGTACTGGATGGGAAGGTGCTGTTTTTGATGTAGAAAGAAGAGAAGCAGCACATGCTTTTTATGCTTTATGGATTCTCCTTTAGATATCTTGATGGGGAAAGGTTGTGGTTATACTTGAGGATTATGGTGTTGCTTCCAAGTCATTGTTTCCTCCAGTTTTAGGTCCCGACGCATGAATTCTAGAGACAACTGTGCCAAATGTTAGAAACCTTCCAGTTGTCCTGCACCTATTCAAATGATTACTTATGTGGTCTTTTAAGTTAGTTTAATATGTACACAATATTTATGAAATATTTTTTATCCTAATAGATGAAGTGCTCTGGGTGGTAAGCTTGTAAGTATAAAGGGTTTGTCAAACTTTTAACCATGCTGTGTTTTGTTGCTTCTAAATGCTATTTTCTCTATTATGTGTCAGTGCGTGGTATGTTAATATAAAAACAAGACCTTTGTTGCAACTTTAGACCAAAATAAGTTTGACTTTAATTTGCAAATATGCTGCAAATGAAGTTAAGGATGTCCATCTCTCTTATTGATCAAGTTAATGTTGGAGAGCACATAAAGGAAGGATAGGCTTACCTTTAATTTATTGTGGCATATTGGAATGCTGGTATTCAGAACTCATTCATGTTGAAATTTTGATTCTTGACTACTGTAGTACAGCTTTTGTATCTAACCTTTTCATTTATGGAATTATTTGCAGTGGCGAGGGGAAATTGGAAAAGCAGTATCGCATGAATTGTGTTTCTTGTGGGCTCTTTGTCTGCTATCGAGCAGAAGAAGACCTTGAATCTGCGTCTTACATTTATGTCATTGATGGCGCACTCAGTTCATTTGCTGCTGAGACAAATCCACAGGTATGCAGATAATGTGCTTGCCCTATATGCTTTTCTCATCCCTTTTCTTTTGACCTTGATGTGTCAATAGGAATTCCTATTTTGGTAATTTTCTGCGGCTACAGTGACTCAAGGATCTTTGGCTTTAATATTGTTTCTGCTGCCAATCCTGGTGATTGACAATAATGATCTCCCCACAGTATTGCTTGACGGTGTTATCAATGACAGTGGTTACCTGAAACTGTATGTCTTAAGCATTCAATTTGGTTGTATTAACACTTCAATTTGGTTGTCTTTGTACACCATAGGATGCTCCAGTGCCACCATGCATATCACAGTTAGAAGGAGGGCTTGTTCAGGTAGCCATCGAAGTAGAGGACCGGGCACAACGTTCTGCAATCATGAGTAAGTTTAAGTGCTGAACGGACTATTTTCTACATTTGACACATATCACTTTACTGGCAAATTCGGGAATGTGCTGAAACATTTAGGTACTTTTGGTTGCACAAAAACATGAATGCATATGTTCATGACCTAATTTTGAAATGAGTTACTTTTAAAAATGGCATCCTGCAATGCATATTTGTTTGTTCAGGTATGAAATTGAAACTTTACCTTGTGGTACTGCAAGGTGATGCCTAAAGCATCTTTATGATGGTAGCTGTAGTTATCCAAACCAGGCCAAAGGGTTGATGTTGGAACCTACATAGTTCTTAGGCTAGCCAGATCTAAGAAGAGGGTTAGGCCTACAAATTAGAAACTTTCTGGACCCAGGTCGGATCAGACTAACTTTGCATCCTTCCCAGATTCTCATACGTGCCTGTTGGGATCGAAAGTTTGAAAGGGATCAACTTCATCAATAGCTTCTGTTTCTTTCTTTTAATCTCTTAAGGACTGAAAATGATTATTTTTACTAGATAAGTACATCCTGTTGGGATCGAGAGTTTAAAAGGGATCAACTTTATCAATAGCTTCTGTTTCTTTCTTTTAACCTCTCAGGGACTAAAATTGATTAATTTACTAGGCAAGTACATTCAATTTTGATGACTTTGGGCCATGACCTTTGTGTGTTTCTAGTCATTTTGTTTGATTTCCTTTTCTGATGTCATACAAAAGCATGTAGTGTAGACATAATACATAGCGCCTGATGTATGTATGTGTTGTGCGTGTGCGTTTGTGTTAGAAAAGGATGATTGTAACCAGGTTCTCTCAGAAACTTGTTAAGTTCTCTCAGAAACTTGTTAAGGACTATTAAGTTCAATCAAAATTTTTAAGGATTAAGATGCCCCACTTTTCCATAAAATATTTCACAGAATATCTGAAGTGTTTTTTAATGCTTCTTTGTTCATTGCAACCATCAGGTATCAAAGACTTCATTTTTCAGATAAGTATATTGTTTAAATAATGACAAAAGACTAATGGACACCACCAAATGGTTCCCCAGAGGAACCTCAAATGTATTTAAGTTTCCTTCTGGTGAACTTGCCATGTCTATGGACACCTACAAAGGGCATTATTTTAATATAAGAAATCCGATTTGCAAAAGGTACCTACATGCTTTTTTACTAATAATATCATGTTTGCGCTTGATATGTTCTAGGAGTAAATGCTGATGATGTTCGGGTAACTGTAGCTGCACCTGCTGCAAGAGGAGAAGCTAACAATGAGCTTCTAGAACACATGGGAAAGGTACCTTTTCTTTTCTTATCCAGGATATTTAATTTATTATTTTGCTTTTCATGCTGAGCCAGTGGAATTTGCTCTGTGACAGGTGTTGGGATTAAAATTGAGCCAGATGACTCTTCAAAGGGGTTGGAATAGCAAATCAAAACTTCTTGTGGTGAGCTAATACTCAACATGTATTATATATGTGTTAAAGAAATATTTTTTTGTTTATAAATTGCAGTTATATTTGTTCTAGTATTGGAGAGTTTTTGGTGAAGAAGAGTTGTCTTTTTTCTCCCCTGGCCGGCATCATGGGTCTGGTGGGTGGGTTATTCCCTCCCCCCCCCCCCCCCCCCCCCTCTCTTTCTTTTTTTTTTTTGGGGGGGGGGTTGAGGCAGGGCAGTACATATTGGCTTTTCAAATCCAATAAGCTTAGTATCAACAATTTTAATCTAATCAACTCTGTTTTGCTGATAATTCAAATTTAAGATTGAACATCTTCCTGTGAACTTTTCTGCTGCATTATGCTACACTCCTTTTGACAACATTATTGAAGATCAGTTTGCAATCATGATTTTAGCCATAATCTAGTCAAAAAAGTTTTAGAAACTGTGGATTTCCAGAAAGAGAAAACTCAGGCAGAGAAAGTACTGCCTACCGTTGGATTTCATTTCGATAGCTTGTATGGTCTCTGGATCTCTTGTTGGTGTAGAGTCTTCATTCAGACGTTGATTGGTTAAGGAGAAATGGAGCCTCAGTTAATTTGTCTTATGAGTTGTGAGTAACAGCTAAGCAAGGTGTAAATCAATTTTATTCATTATGACACTAGCATATTAACGAGTAACACAGTTTGTGTCCTTTCTTTTGGGTGTTAATAGATTTTGATCAAAATAATTGTCTCAATAACATGTGAGAGACTAAAATAAAATTGTGAAGGGGAAACAACTGGTTTTTTTTTTATTTTTTTCCATATCTTACACTAGCCTGTTCTCTAGAGCCTGAGGACGAAAGCCAAAGAGTCTTATTTGTTCGAGGAAGAATTACTAAGCAGTTGGATATTTTGCATTGGATTTTGTCCTATTAATTTCATGGTGAATAGGTTGTATTTAGCCCTATAGAAAAATGATGAAGTGTAAAATATTATATATAAATAGTTTGAATATTGCATAACATTATGATAGTTTGATCTTTTCTAAGTACAATTAACTAATTACCATAAATGCTAAATCTTTGTTGTGAATTGTGTTGAAAAAGTTAGAAAATGTGTTTTTTTTTTGTTAATTTCCTTTTGGTCATCTCTTAATTGTTGGGGAGGGCTGTTTGTTTTGTTTGGTCAAAGAAGTGGGTTTGAGACTACTGCAATGTAGTGAGTTATTTTGGTCCTTCCATGATTTAGAAGATGGAAAGGGCCTAAAAGCTAGATAACAATACAGATAGGATTCTTTTGTTGTTCATCCTTCTTTCATTTTTTCTTTGGAATGATTATTCCTAAAGCAAATGAGAGCTGAAACATTGGAGACTTATTTTCCCTTCCACCTCTTATTCTGTATTCTTCTTTCCCCTCCTTGTGCAATGCACTGTGCCAAATGGAGCCTAAATTTCCCTCGGAACAGCAAGAATTCATGTTTTTACCACTAATTGTTCCGCATTTGCACCTGGTAAGCATGAGTACACATGCTTACCGATGAAATGAAACCTAAAACTTTTCTAATCTAATCTCTTTTTTTCTTGTTAAAATAAATATTAGTGTTGTTACTCTTTCCTTGCATAAAGTGGTGCAAGGTAAGATAAATTTTGTTGATTGAACATAATTGAGTACCTCACTGAAAGAAATATCTAGCCCTGCACCACCATGTGCAACAATTCGAAAGGTTTTGAGACTAGAGGAAACTGTTTTATCAGCAAGCAGTGTCCTCACCCATTTAAATCACGACTTGTGGCCAAGTGCTGCAGAAGTGCTCGCAAGCCACCATTTCAGTGAATAAGAAGACACAAGAATGGGTTGTACCACACTGCAAACATGCACACGTTCACACATGTTTAATTGCTGTAACTGAGAGCTGACCAATGTTTGTGCTCGATTAGCCTCTAAAACTTTGCTTGTTTTGGCTTGATTTGAGCTCACATTTCTAGTAGTAATGTTTCTTGAGGTAATATTGAGCTTGTCTTGTGATTAGATTGTATTGCAGATGTTTTCTCATTTCTAATTTTTGAACCAGGTGGAGGATTTGACTGCTAGACAGGTGTATGAGAAACTCTTAGAAGCGGCACAACCGTGAGGCAGATTGGCAAAGGCATTTGAACCTTGACTCTGCTTTTCTTTCCCACCCTTGTATCATATTTTTTTCTAACGCATCAAAGATGTTGTCAAATGTTATCTCATGTTGCTAAAACTTGAATGTTATTTGAAATACTGCTTATTTATTTGATCTTGCTTGGGCATCAATTTGTGTTTGCAATTCTACGTGAGAACTTGTGTCTTCACAGGAAATATTTACTGAAAACAATGAATTTATTTTCGGACTCTTGGTTTGGTTTGATCATTTTAGCCCGCTAGTACAATCTAAATTTGCCCAGAATCTTGCCTTCTAATTTTTTTTCTTGATGCTACTTTTCAACGGTTTTGCTATAGGTTTAGATCAGAAGGGATGTTGGGGAATTATTTTCTATTTTTTCACATTACTCACGGAAGCGGAGAAAATAAAACCCAAAAATTTCATTTTCCGGCAAATTTGTTAAAATATTGTCCAAAAAAAAGAAAATTCGGCATTTATAGGTGTCAGAAAAATTTTTTTGGCATCTACGCGGCGCTGAAATTTTTTTTTCAAATTTGTCATGCGCCGCATTTCCCAAACGCGGCGCATGAACAGTAGTCAAGCGCCGCGTTTGGGAAACGCGGCAGTTACTGTTCACGTACTTTTTACTGTTCATTTTTTTTTATATATATTTTTTATTTTTTACAGAATAGGTAAGTATTTAAGGTTTTTTGTATTATTGTTTAGGTAGATTTATAGGATTTAAGTAAAAGTAATGAAGGTAATTCAATATTTGAATTGAAAAATTTTAGATTTAAAAATAATAAAGCTAGAAACACCAAATTTTGATATACCACTAAATTTTCTAATATCTTGTGAGTCATTTTTTATTTTTCAGAATGTGAAATTTGGTTTTTAGAGAAAGTGTGCAAAAGTCTTCCAGAAAATTGTAATTTCAGCACGTAAATATATTTTTTGTCAATTTTTTATTTTTAAATTCATATTTATACCATCATACAAATTTCTAAATTTTGAAATTTTTCTAGATGAATCACTATTTTTTTAGGTATTACGTCAGTTCAAGGACAAAATAATCATTTCAATTTTTGAATACCTTTTTTTTGGCTATTTGTGAATTCCAAACTCATATTTCATACTTTTACGTATATTCTAAATTTGTGATAATTTTTCGGGTTCAAAAACTATTTTTTCTATAATACATACATATCTGAGGCAAAATTGTTTTTTTTTTGTACCTGAAAAATTATCACAAATATAAAATGTGCTTAAAATTATAAAATATGAATTTAAGATTCTAAAAAAAATTAAAAATAACTATTTTGCCATTGAATTGACGTGGTACACAAAAAAATAGTAATTCATTTAAAAAAATTACAAAATTTAAAAATTTGTACAAGGGTATAAAATATGAATTTAAAAGTCAAAAATTGACCAAAAAGGTATTTACTGTGCTAAAATTATAATTTTACCAGAAGACTTTTGCACACTTTCTCTAAAAACTAGATTTCGCATTCGAAAAATAAAAAATGACCTACAAGATATTAAAAAATTTAGTGGTATATCAAAATTTGGTATTTGTAACTTTATTATTTTTAAATCTAAAATTTTTCAATTCAAATTTTGAACTACCTCGATTACTTTTATTTAAATCTTATAAATCTACCTAAACAATAATACAAAAAACCTTAAATACTTACCTATTCTTAAAAAAAAAAAAAAAAGTGAACAGTAAAAAAGTACGTGAACAGTAACCGCCGCGTTTCCCAAACACGGTGCTTGACTACTGTTCATGCGCCGCGTTTGGGAACCGCGGCGCATGACAATTTGAAAAAAAAATTTTAGCGCCGCGTTTGGAAAACGCGGCGCCTTTAGATGGCAAAAATTTTTTTCTGACACCCATAAATGCCGAATTTTCTTTTTTTTTGGCAATATTTTAACAAATTTGCCTCATTTTCCGTATGCTTTTGGGAAACCATTTTCTTTTTTATCCCCTTAGAATCAGTGGTTCCCTCATCCATAATCCCTTTCCAGTTGATAGCGTAATTACATTTTCCATCTAGGCTTATTACTTCGGTAGCAGTACAACTTAGACGGGCTTTACCAAGCCAGTGCTTGGGCATTTTCTTGTTCTGTGTTAGCGGACAACATGAGGAATCGTTTATGATTAGTTTAGCTGTTGACAGATTTGACAGATCGAGCTCGAATGCATCTTTGGAATTAATTGTATGACTTATATTTTTGTAGCTCGATGTAAACCACAGACATTTGATTATTCAAGCAAAACACGAAAAAAAACTGCTACAATAACCCATCAAATTAAGGCCTGCCAAAAAAAATAAAAAGGAAAAGAATGGTACTGAAAAGGGATAACCACGAGAAAGAATAGAACCCTGTTGTATTATACTTACCTACTTTAAGCATCCCACTCTACAACTAAGTGAGCACCATAACAAAACAAGAATTACAGATAAAGTGGGCAATTGCAAGTTGCAGCTATCAAAAGTTAACAGCAAAATAAAACGAGCAATTGCAAGTTGCAGCTGGCAAAAGTTACCAGCAAAATCTACCTTCCTGACAGTGAATCTTGTACAGATAGGTACACTCACCCCCGGGCTTTTGCAACTCATGCTTTATTCATTTGCGCCTTTCAAGCGTGCAATCAATTCATCCTGGACAGAAGGATATCAAACATATTAGGATACTAATGCTTTGCATTTGCATCGCCTCAAGAATCATGGGTCTACTAGAATACAGATGCTATTTCTAAAATGCACTCAAGCGTGTTTTGTTGCCGTAAAAGTTATAGTAGCCATGCTCATTTTCATTGATATCACACACAGAGTGTACGTGTCAAATTTTCAAACTCCATACACTCAATACTGACATATAACATGTGCCCTCAGAATCTGCTATAGCTCGAAATCAACATGGTGGCTGGCATAACTTTTACAGTAAAAAAAGCATATTAGTCCATTTCAGTACTATTGTCCATGTTTCTGGTAATCACTCAAAATATGGTCGTATCCAAAGAATTTAATTCAAGCACAGGCCACTTAAAATGAGAAACAGGATATCGAGAGCAAAGGACTGAACAGGAGGAAAACTAGCCTTTATGCAGATGATAAGTAAAATGATACTTGCCTTTCTTCCTTTCAGAGAAAGACCTCTCTCCTTCAAAAGGGCACGAATCCTCTCCACTGTTAAACTCTGCAGATCTTTCTGAGGCAAGTGTGATTTTGATCCTTCTGCAAGCTCAAAACAAGATGAGATGCATGAAATGTATTACACGTAACAAAAGACGAGATCATTTACACAATCAGAGTATTAGTGTACACAATGACAAACAGTTATGCAGAAGGCATATTCCATAATTGATTACATTCCTTGATTCACAAGAGAAACAATGGCATCTCCTCAAGGAACTTGACAGTCTCATTTATATACTACATATTATCCATCCAGAAGACAACAAGTCTGTCTGTGAAAGAAAACCCGCAAAGAAGATTGGTGTATTCTCAAGGATGCTAAGACATTATTGCCCTTGGACTGCATGAAAGACCAAAAATGCAGACTTAATCTATCACTTTAAATCCACAGGGAAAGGAAGACAAAATACTGCCAATAAATCCAAAGGGAAAGGAAGACAAAATACTGCCAATAAGCCTCAGCAGAATGATGAAAATTTCTTACTGACAACTTCTTTACTACTAAAAAACCTCACTCACAATGTATTGTACAACATTTAATTTTGGTCTACAACATGCATCTCCAAAAGTTATCCTGTTGTCCTGCATCCTACTAATAATAGATCGCAACTGAGCAATTCATACCCACCTTGCCGAGAAGCCATTTGACTGCTAGTCATCGCCCTTTTACCCCTGCTGTCCAAGGCTCTATCAGCAGTCCTGAAATTAGGGATGGCATGAATACAGGGACAAACATTGTAACTCCAACAACTCTAAATTGCCAATAGGCTGCCACTAAGATGTATACAGAGGAGGAAGAAACTATAAACTGCAATTATTACAATCACAGAGCAATGCAACAAAAATGCTACCCCCACAGAGAGAGAGAGAGAGAGAGAGAGAGTACCTTTTTCTAGAACTCTCGTTTGCTGCATTAGCCTTTCCATCTTTTGAACTCGAATCACCCTTTTGTTTCTTCAGCATCAGAGACCGAATTAATATATTTGTTTGGTTTGTCTGTATAAGCTGCTCAACTGGATGAAAAGTAGCAACAGAATAAGACTATTCAATTATGATTATATAGCCCAGAAAACACAACTACGACGGCAGAATTGAAACAAACCTTCTCCCAAACGACCTAGTGTCAGGTTGGAGAAAAAAGACAAAAATACGAACTGTAGCTGGTATCTCATAAAAAATTTAGGGGCCCTGTGCCTCACCAAGATACACAACTCACCTAATTTTCATGGCACCACCAATAAACACGTCTTCAAATTTATATTCATGCACAAATTATGTGACAGGCGAACTCCTCTCAAAATTTGAATCGACAACAAAGACTTCTTGAAGTTAGAAACCAGACTATAACATTATGAAGAAGCCAAGGCTATAGTGTGAAAACCCTTTAAATCCTCTAGGACAATATCACTTCACCTTAACAGACCCTGAAACTGTAGGAATGCATATTAACCAAACTAGGCTAGCAAAAGGAAAATCCCCTCCCGAAGTATGGGATCTTTCAACCATAATTCTATAGATGCACCAAGTTTCCTGCTAAGATTGTGTTTCCCATTTTCTATCACTTTCAGATGGTCAGACCCGGTATCACAGGTCCTCTTTTCACTAGAAGGAAATTAGGCATCTAACTAGCATTAACAACAATATGCAGGGTCAACAGCTAACATTTATCTAAAAATGAGACCAAATAATGTGACGGATCAGCTGAATTTAACAGATTCTTGTTCCAATATAATCAACTATTTCAAAATTGTCAAATTTTCTTATTTACATGATAATTTGGTCTTTTTAAACCCACATATGTCCTTCAAATATAAAGTGCATGCAATTAAGGACAGCAGAAGTCCACGTCATCTCAATAATCACCACATAAACTTTGGAAATAATGAAATATATAACTCTTAAAATAAAATTAGCGAAAAGTACCTGGTGGTGATGTATCGTGATCGCATATGTAAACTCGCATTCCACCCTGCATAATTTTCTTACAAATGTAAATACAAGGGTGTGAATACAAAAAGACAAAAGAGAATACAGATGCACATATCCATGCAAGCACTGCATGTTCCATGTTTGCACATCCATAAAAATCTAAGACTATTGGACAACTGTAAATGTGATAATTACAACTATTAAAGAACTAACGAGAAATGAGTTTCATGCAATTTTTCAAAGATAAGCAACCTAAACTCTGACATTGAATCATCTATTATATAGTATTAAACTGGATTGAAAACACAAGTACAATTGTGACACTTGTGTAAATTTACCCCAAGTTACCCTTCATTTGAACACATAAAGTTTATAGTTGTTGAGACCAAATATTTTCATAGAAAATCATAAGAGGAAATTTTCTAGAACTTGCTTACTCATTATCTTTGACTAACTATTGTGCAAATTTATTTTGGTCAAAGAAAGAAATATCCCCAATAGAAATGGGATAGAGGAAGCACATAGCAAATGTAAGAAAAGAGAGATAAGATAAATGGAAAATAGACTTACAAAACCTCACAAATGACAGGATTATAGTTCACAGGAAACACGAAGTTAACGATGAAATAAAAAAGCTGAGATTTAAAGCTTCTAGCACTTAGGTTCACTACAGACTTCCAACAAACTACAGGTCAACATACCACCACTGATGCTTGACCACAAAATGTCATCATCATCTTTCCAATCCTCTCAACTAGTCAAATTCACATGTGAAATGGAGACAGAATAAATGGAAATACTACTCGTTCATAAATCAATAAGAGCATTAAATGACCGTGTGTGGGTCCCAGAAGTCAAAGACCATACACCAGCCAAAAAGGAAGGACTAGACAAGTCAAAAATCAATCAAGAAGAGCAAAAACAGCAAAACAACTAAACCTTGTACACAATATTACCTAGAATAACACTCTTAAAAACTACAATTTTATGCCTCCAAGAAATTCTATAATGCTTTGAAGAGGCAAATGTTCCTAAACGTGCCATATCAGCAAACAAGGAAAATGAAATACCACCACCAAAAGACAAATTTATGAACTCCACATCTGAACTCCGTGTTTTACAATGTGTCATACTCTTGGGCAAACCCTATAGAGACTAAAGGCCAACAATTAGGTCCACCATCGACCGAAAAAAAAAAAAAGCCATATTTTTTCACTGTTTCAGAAAACGCAAACAGACTCTTGCACATGCACACAGAAAATCTAATTCAAATACTACACCTCTTAAACCCTTTCATCACATGTCATCCACAACTTCATTTGCAAATAGAAGATGTCTAAGATTATCCTTCTCCTAGCCAGCAATCTCAAGAACCACCATCTTCTTGATCTCTTCCTCCATCTATGTCACCTCTGATTCTTCAACAAGTTATATTCGTCCGCCAATACCCTCCGAAAGGAAAGGCTAATAAGGACCAAAGAAATCATGTACTCCCCCCAAAAATGGAGATCTATGCAAATATTGACTTCAATTATAATCAAAATTAAAAAGCATTCATCTTGACCCATAAGGTTAACCCATTTTTCGCTCAGCAGATGTTAAACCAGAAAAAGGTAAAACACTAAGAACACCACACAACAGAAACAAACTTTACGTATTCAATTTGATGTGCTTCAATTTTATTTTCGTATCATTGTCAACCCCATGATTGATCTTTGCTGATAATCTTATGCATGTTTAAAAAATATGCCTCAAAACCCCGACTCTTTTAATTCCTAGCTAATAATCATTTGTGTAAATGAAGAAAAAAACAAATCCTTAAAATGCAAACTGGCTAATCCTCAAAACCAAGAGAATGAGCTGTCAGCAATCGCATCAACAGGCAGTTGCACAAATTTTGGCAAATTGCAAATACAATTAATGGGGTATTTTTTTTCTTTGGGCTGTGCCCTTTTGTGTGTGTGATGTGATGTTTAGGGAAGAAGAGAAAAGAGGGGGGGGGGGGGGGGAGGTTTGGACAAACTTTGGTAATCCAAAGAAAAATCCCCAAAAACTCTTACACGACAAAGTAAGTGAACCCTATATGACATCTTCACCTCACTTTTTCTCACAAGTAAGGGACTTGTCCTCGTTAGCAATGAGGCGTGTTTCCCAATCATACGGACCGAATAGGACAACTACTAGTACAAGTATTTAAAAATGCCTCCATTGATCAATTAAAATCATCTTAGCTAGAGGTCCTAAGCAAATTTCCATATCTCAATAGTTCAAATCATGTAAAAACTTAAAAACTCGATTCCATATTGCTTTCATTAATTGAAACAGTTTTTAATGCCTCAATTTACTGATTTCACTTAAACATTCTAAATGGAAAAATCCAACATTAAGTCGTTCAGCAAGTAATTCTCAAATTAATAATGGTTATAATTTCCTAAAAATTCACGTCAATTAAAGCAACCCACCATATAATTTAACTATATTCACATTAAACTTTGACACCAAAAATTCAACTAGCATTTTAGAATTATGGATTAACATTCTCAAGCATACTTCCTCTGCACCACTAACATCACAAACAAAACCACCATTCAAACTTAAAAAGAAAAGACAGATTAATTCGAACCCTTTTGCACTTACAAATAAGTAAATTAAGTGGAAAAGAGTATAAAAGAATAAGAAAAATGAGAAAAGAGTGAATTACCAGATTGGAAGAGAGGACGGTGGAGGAGAAGAGGCCGCGAGAGGGAAGATTGACGAGGAACTTGGCAGCTCCATCGCCGGCAGCCGGTAAATTTTGGTTGTTGGAATCGGACGGCAGAGCTGATGAGCCCTCCATTGTTTTGGAAATGAAACCCTAAACCCGCTTAAATTAAATAAATAAAAATAAATTTATAGAGAAAAATTGTAAAGAATGGAAGGGAGATCGAGGGTCAGAGAGAGCAATGCTCATAGTTTTGTTTAACCAAAAAACCGATTGAACCAGAATTGTTTGGTTATGGATCACAGGTTACATGGTTAACGGTTAAATTGATTTCAAGTATTTTCAGATATTGAGCAAAATAATCGCAATTGAAATTCCAAAATTTGATAATAGAATAACACTTTTTAATCAATAATTAAATACTATTCAGTTATCGTTTAATAATGGAGGGAATTTTAATAGTAGTAGTGAAAATTTTCCATGTGAACCCAATTTACGATTAGATATTGGGATCCATGTTAACAACCTCTACATAGGTTAAGGTGATGCATGTTAAGATGCAATTTGTGTCGTGATTGATAAACGACGAAATTTTAATTGTAATAATAAAAATTTCTCATCTAAATTCAGTTTATGATTTTACTTGTAGATATTGGGTTCCAAACGATGCCAAATGGTTTAAGCTGATACATGTTGAGAAATTTGTGTCTTAAAATTAATTACGTTTATGAATACAATGGAACTCGTTTATGAATACAATGAACCGAGTTCCAGTTGTGGATGTTGTAATCCAAATAAGCCAACCTAAACTTAAATCAACTTGCAAAAATTCAATTTAGATCCATATCCAATAGGGACCACATTAACCTACATTCAAATCGGATCACAAAAATTTAATTTCAATTTTATTTACCTTTTTTTTTTAGTACTCAAAGGGTAACCTTAAATTTGGAATAATATTGTCGAGGTCTTCTTCCCATCTAAATACCCTCGAGTTTAGCTTTATGGAATCTCATGGACGTGGAGTACATGAGGTATGGTTGTGAATTAGGATATGGTACATTTAACACATCTCAAAGTATTAGTGATGTAGTTGTTTTCGAGTCAAGCTAACTCTAATGACATAGTCTTTGGCTCAAGTAAATTGTAGTCAAGAGTTGAGTAAATTTGGCAAATATCAAATTACTGACTAAATTCGAATTTAAATCAATGAATATAATCTGTAATTCAATTGGTAATTCAAAAAAATTCAAAAATAATAAAATCAAATTTTGTCGGTATTCATAAATGTAATTTTTCAAATCATTATTACTCATTTCCAATTCAGTTCAGTAATTCGAATCCGGTACTCGAACACTGGATTTGAATTACTGAATTCAACATTAATAAGCTTGCACAGAACTACTTAGATGATCCAGAATAAAAAACTTTATCATGACTCTCATGAGCCATTATATTAGAATTAGACTTTGACAACGGACGAAAAGAGATGATAATATAGACCAAAAGCTATTACAAACAAATAGCCAAAATTATTTTAATCCAAATCTCAAACATCACTTCTCAAATCCAACAAACAATCAAAATTAGTTTGATCCAGATCCCAAGTATCACTTCCCAAGTCCAAACTCCATCCGTCCATCCTCCTATTCAATTTCAAACTCTAATCCCTCACACTCCACCCCATCTCGGTATCTTCGATTCTCCACTCACACGTCTTACATTGGGATTGTTTTGCTTTTATCTCCCCTCTAGGATTTCTTTCCGTAACTAATTAAGGGGGTATTTGGTTTAGGGGAATCAAGGAGGGGAATGGATATCATAAGTAATGATATCCATTGTTGATGTTTGTTAAACAATTATCACTATCATTCAATGGGAATGATAGTGATTAATTAGAGTGTTAATGATTCCCTCTAAAATACTATTCTATCAAACCCATTAACCCTTATGATTAAGGGCAAAAACACACCCATTAAAAAAATACACATCTTTTAAGTTACATACCCCCTAATATACTATTTCCCTCTCTCTCTCTCTCCCTCCCTCCCTCCCTCCCTCCCTCTTTTGTCTTTTGATTTTGAATATTTTTTATTAGTACTTTATAAATTTTTTATAAAATTTCTTTTTAATAATTTTTTTTAAATTCAATTTTTTATAAAAATTGAACTGAAAATCAAATATATATAATACTCTCTATGAATACAATAAAAATGATTTTTTTAAGGTTATCATTTATATAAAACTCAAATTAGAGCATAACTATATTTAAAATTAAAAAATCTTTTTAGCAATGTTCTTTAAAAAATACAAAATAAGATATCTAAAAAATATGTATATCATAAATAAAGATTTAAAAATTTAAAAATTTACTTGAAAGTTATTCTAGTAAACCAAACAAGTATTTTTATAATGATACCCATTCCATTCTTAAACCAAACATGTTGAGAGGAATCATCAAAATCCATACCCATAATAGGGTCAATGATACCTATAGTGATAGTGATTAAGGAATTTGAACCAAACGCCCCCTAATTTGATTTGGTAGTTAAAGTTTGACTTGGAAAAGTTTGGAAGCTTACTCTACTGGCCATAGTGTAGCTGTGAAAATCTTTTGTAAAATTGCCTAAAATGTGGCCTTTCTTTTCTCACAAAAAAAAAAAAAAAGTGTCCTTTCTTTTTGCTTCTTATTTTAGACTAGATCCTAGCTTGAGTTGGGTTATGGAGCACCTTTATTGTTGGCGATAATTACACAAACTTCTCCTGAGATATCTGACAATTAGGAACAGATCCCCTGAGGTTTGAAAAATTACACTTACTTCTTTTTTTAACATTCTAGGTAATATTTGCTGATGTCATCCTATTAATATCCTAAATTACCCCTCTTTAATTTAATAATGCAATACAAATATTTAACTTTCTAATTAAAAATCAAATATACCCTCATCCATTATATATTGAGCCATCACCAAACACTCATCATATTGTATCCTTCTATTATGTGATTATGTCCTTAATTTGCAGTTGCTAAAAGGCCAACATGTTCACATCTGTATCCTCTACTCCTAAAATCTGCCAGACAAGTTCCAATTGATCAAACCAATCCAACAAGATCATAGTTTTGCATAGAGAATCCTATACACTTTCAACTCATTCCTTTCCCTATGTCTTTTTTTTTTTTCCCTTCCATACTTCTTTCCCAATATGCACTTGCCTTGCCCATCAAGATTAACCATTATCAATCTCTAATAAATCTAGAACTAAAGTATAAAATATAATAACAAATCAAAATCTCCAATCCTCCCTTTAAAGTTTTCTATGAATACTTATATTCAAAAGCTTTCATATTTTATTTTCGGTCAGTCAAAATATGTAGTAAAATGAAACCAAAATCACCATTAATATCAAATCAAATTACCCACAATCATTGAATACAAATAATAATTTCCATCTAACTCAGATTGTGGATAGAGCTGATAATAAGTGTCTAGGAAAGTAGGGGCCCAGAATTACAAAGAAGAGAGGTAGGAGAGAGGAGAAAGATAGGCCGTGGTGAATAGAGGCAAAGAAGTCAGGGAAAGAGGAATAAAAAATAGAGGGATAGAGAGAGAGCCATGGTGGATGGAGGCAAGGAAGTGAGAGAAACATGAGAAAAAAGCTAAAAAAAAAATTAAAAAGAGGGGAGAGATGGATAAAGAGGTCGTGTTGGGATGGAGACGAGGGAGGTTGGGAAAGGAGAAATAAAAAAATATAATGGATAAATGTGAGAAAGGGATTAGGTTGTGATGGATAGCATGGTGCTAGGTCCCCCCCCCCCCCCCCCTTCCCTCCTTTTATCTTATTTTTTTGACTATTTTGTTGACATAGGGAATTTAGTAACAAGGGAAGGTTAGTATGGTCATTTTATTAACCCCAGGGAGGTAAGTGTAATTATGCAAATTTGAGGGGATTTGTCTGTAATTGTCAGATACTTAGGGAGGTTTGTGTTATTGTACCTTATTGTTGTGTCCTTGTCCCACCCAAATCAGCAGCTTCGCTCAACCTCCCTGTCCCAATTTTTATTAATCCCTGACCAGAGTTCTCTAGGCATTATTATACCAAGAGAGAGCCTCGTGACTCCCAATATCAATTTAGGAAATTACTATGGTGGAGGGCTTCAGCATGGATAACCATGGGTGAAATAAAATGACAAAATTGTGGTCTGCATTACAATTTGGAAAATAAAATTTATAACCATATTAGAATACCACATCATGATTGATATACTACAAACGTCATGATTCAACATCTGATATTCAAACTAACATTATGGTTGAAATATTTATTCTAAACTTCATGATTTAACATCTTATATCAACCAACAACAACGGAACGGTAGGATTCTCCCTATAATTTGAGTTAGAGACATAAACCTTAATATAAACCTTTCAAGCATAGCTCAAACGATGTTTCAGCCAAGCTTGGAACAATCGAACTTGTAAGATCTGCTCAGATATTTTGCATACAACTCTTAACCAAAGAAATAGACGTAAAACTCACATGCCCTAAAATTATTAGCAAAGAAAACAAACGCTTGCTTAAAAAAAAAATTATAAAAACTAATAGAAGTGGACATGATACAAATCTGGATAAGGCTTGGCTTTAGACCAGGAAAGCTGTTTGGGGAATATGGATAAGAAGAAGCCAAGTAGGACTGGGGAAGCAATTACCAATTCTGACCATCAACTTCATCACAACCCATGAATCTTGATTGGGTTTATTCAGGCATGTCTGTCTGGGCCATCTCATGCGTGAACGTCCAAGATTCAAACTTTAAGTCCTGAAAATATTATATGAACTTCTCTGAGAAGTACAGGAACATTCATCTTTATCTAGCGTGTCATTATCTTTATGCAATTATTGTCACTACTAATACGCTATGGTACAAAAAGTGTCAATTTTCCTGAAAGTAACAAATATCTGATTCTTGTCTGGAGCTCTTTTTGACGCTTTTGGTTTTCAAGAATTGAAAGATAGAGAGAAAATAAGAAGAGGGTTGTGTGTGTTTGTGTGCAAATTGAGCAAAGATGATGATTGAAGAGGGAAGTCCAACGCCAAGAAGCCCAGAAGCTAAAGTAGGAATGCAAGTGGAAGATTTATGGGATATTCAAGAACCACAGTTGAGTCCTACTGAGAAGCTTAATGCATGTTTTGAGAGCATCCCAGTTTCTGATTTTCCTCCTGCTCCTGCTTCTCAAGGTGACGTCAAACTATCTGATTAATTGAAATGTGAACTTTATTGGATATAAATTTAAAATTTTTCTCTTCAAAGATGAATAGATACGGATGGTTTTTGGTTTTTTCTTTGAACCTTTCTGGATCAGCATGCTTTCTGAGCTTTTGGTTTGATTTTTCAAGTTGATAATCAGCGATCTTGATCTTATAATAACGCATCTTTCTCTGTTCAATAAAATAAGTGGAACTTTTTGTACATAGGAGGTGGTCTTTCTGCCTGGATTAATGCTGGTTTGGTTTCTAAACTAACAATAAAATTGAATTGATTTTGGAACTGGTTATATTATGTTTGTGTATGATGTATTCAGTGTGTTCTGATTTGGTATTATATTTATTTTATACTACTTCGTTGAGGAACATGTGAGCTGGAGTTTGAGATTTATTCACTGCTATTGTTTTTTTTTTTTATTGCAAGGATTATCAGATTCCCAGAACGCATAGCATAACTACCAAGATTGTGAGTTGAAATACGAGGAAACTGTTAATTAGTAGTAAAGTTACAGGTTTTCCATTTAATCGCATTTAATAATTATGTTTGGAAAACTCAAGGAGGATTATCCTTTGTTTTGTTTTCTACTTGGAAAGGGTCGGGCTTGGTGCAGCACAGGGTTGATCGATTTTGTCCTTGGATGTGCTTAGATGTTTGCTTACCACTAGATGGTACACTGCTAGTCAACTTCGTCTTTTGGCACTCAACTGCCTTTTTATTTGCTTATATAAACCGTAATTTCCACTTGTATGATGGATGCAAAAGTATTTTTTTGTATTATAAAAATATATGTTCCACCCAAACGTAAAAGAAAGTCAAATAAATTATTAAATATGTCTCTTGATCCCACTTCCAGATCATCCTCCTAACCATTGTTTATTCTAGAACTGCAGTTAAATTCTTGAAACTAGAAAAAGCTTTAGCTTCTTAATGCATTTGCTAACCAAAAAAGGAGGAAACATGAAAAGATATTTGTGTTGTCCTTACGTGAATTGACGATCTTTATAGGCATACAGAAAATGAGGATGAAAATCATGCCCACATTAATTTGGTATTAAGACAATAGCTGTGTAATTCATTTGTTTCTCCCACTTGTCTGTAACCAGGTCCCATACGAGATTGAAAAACATGGCATTGTTTAGAACTAGGAAAAAACATACATCAAGTACCCTCAGCTTAATATGTTCATCTGGAAAGACAAAAGGGGGGTGGGGGCTGTTCGAAACTTTTTGTAAATTCAAACATTTACATTGTTGTTTGTTATTTGAGTATTGTAAATCTTTCTGATGCTCCCTCCCAGTTTGCCGTTATATTAGCCTAAAATTCTATTTTTGTTGTATTTAGTGATTGAGATCAACTCAGATTCCAGTTTGGCGGAAGTTGTCAAGTTATTGGCTCAACACAAAATCTTGAGTGCACCTGTTGTGGATGTTGAAGCTCCTGATGACGCAAGTTGGATTGATAGATATATGGGCATTGTAGAGTTTGCAGGGATTGTTGTATCAATCCTACATCAGGTTTGCATTCTTAAAGAAAGTTACTTATTATCAATGTATACCTAGCTGTTAACAATATATTTGATGGATCATTGTTGTATCAGTCCTACATCAGGTTTGCATTCTTAGTGAAACTTACTTATTATCAACGCATACATAGCTGTTAACAATATATTTGATGTATCAATTAAATTGAATTAATGCAATATCTTGAGTTTCTAATTATTACAAAATGGAATTATTGGACTAATTGCCATTCAGATATTGGAAAGTTGTTACTTTTAATACCTTTAAACTTGCCTTCTTGAAATGATTAATATCATCTGATCGTTTCTTGTTTTGGGAGTATGGCATTCTGAGGTACTAATCAAGATAGAGCTAAATCATTTTCTATTGATTATTTTATTTTCTAGAACTGTTCCATGCTGTTTTCTGATCAAAGAAAAAACCATTTGCTTTATTTTTCAACACATTAAAGAAGGAGATCGTGTGCTTGTCTAATGATAAGTGGTAACAGATCTGTCCAGGAGGACTGAATGATTAATTTGGCAATGTTCTCTGGTTATTGGAGTTAAAATTCGTTTTTTCTTAACCTTAACGTAAATTTAACCAATTTAAAGATCAAATTAATTGCTTTGCATTGAGAATATGGAAATATAATTCAATTACCCTCTCATGAAAGTAAGGCCTTCACCAATATGTTGTTTTGGTCAAGTCTATAGTGCTCTTGGGTCCTGAAAATCTGGTACAATTTACTCCTGTGTCTTGAGCTAAACTTAAAATCTTAACTTTCAGAAACATTTTCTTTTCTTTGAAATCTTTCGTCATATTTAATAATGAGTTTATGAAAAACTTTCATGAAATTGTATGTTCAGTCCTTAATTGGTTCTTTGCAATTTCATTTAAGTGATGGCTACTAGTCATGTATTGTTATCTCTTCCTGAGCAGAAGTTCAAAGACATATGCTTTATATGCTTTTTTTGCAGTCCGAAAAGATGGATGTGTCTCCTGCATCAGATTTTGAACTGATGAGTGGGTCTGAGGATGGAATGGGTCCTGCTGTTGCTGCAGCGGCAAATGGGATGTCTTCCCCAAGATATAGAAGTTTGCACCCTGAATCTCCTACTGCAACTTCTGGAGACTTTTTTGAGACTCTGACTTCTTCTGACTTCTATAAGAACACAAAGGTTGTTCTTCTCTTTTTATTTCGAGTTACATCTTTTATAGGCGATTGACTAATGATTTAATTATAAAGTTTTTGATGTCTTCCTTTATGTGACATTTCTACATGCATTATTTGATGATTTTGAAGGTTGGAGATATATCAGGGTCATTTCGCTGGGCTCCATTTCTCGCCTTGCAAAAATCAAACTCTTTCTTGACGATGCTTCTGCTGCTATCAAAGTATAGAATGAAGAGTGTTCCTGTGGTTGACCTTGGGGAGAAAAAGATTGATAACATCATCACTCAATCAGCTGTCATTCACATGCTTGAAGAGTGTGCTGGCCTGCATTGGTTTGAGAGCTGGGGTTCAAAAAAACTATCTGAACTTGGTCTCCCTCTAATGAAGCCCAGCTACATTTTTAAGGTACTAGGCTTTGTTACTTTACCGAGTTACATATGGCAGTATGCAATCGGTATCCAGATAATGAATTTTCATTTCCATGAAATTGTATGCTAATTCCAAATTCTGCAAAGAAAAACTACATGTTATCACTCACAGCTTCTTTTTGTAATTTATCTTCCCAACATCACTTTCCTCCCAACAGGGCCCAGCACCAGAACCAGAAGAATAAAGAAAAGGATAAAAACAGAAGTTTAGGGATGGGAAATATGTAATTGATTTGGTTTATCTTAGCAGATTTATAATTTGTCATTGCATTATTTTTCTTGTTATTCGTCTCTTTGGTTTCTGTTGATTCCAAATGAATGTCAGGTTTGGAATCTACAAATACTTGTTGGCAATAGGAATAGTTGTAGAATGGAGTATACCTGATTTTACTTCTCATTGAAGTTCACCTAATGCACACAGTTTCAATAAGAAATCCTATAATTTTCCATGGACATTGCATTTGATTATATTTTGACATTACCTTTACTTCGCTTTGATATTTATATGCAAAATCTGACGTTAATTGTAGTACCATTTCCTACATGTACCCTGCATGTTTGTGATTCAGAATCTAAAGGAGTGGTGTCAAGCTGGGTTTTTTAAAATCAAGCCATGAGATGGTGTTCTATTTGGCAATCTCTTCTTTTTCTGCTCTATTTCGAACTTCTAGTATCTTATTTTTCAACGAATCTGACAATTCAGATGTTACTTATTAATTGTAACGTGCCAAAATTAATGTGTTTCTCTGAGTCAACTATCTTAACATCAGTGAGATGGATTATTTGGAATTACAAAGCTTCTTATAACTTGTGCAGAAGTATGTTGGTTTCATCTAAGAAACAAATTGATCATTCTCATACTTGCCCAAACTTCATCATTTTTAAACTTTTGTTTTCAAAATAAATAAGTTGCTTATCGTAAAAGAAGTCTCAGTGCTTTTATCACCCAAGAGATGACAAACGAAGGCTACATTCTTCTTGTGCTTCACAACACCCATTGTAAAAGGAGCCTTACACCTTGGGCTTCAAATTTTTATCAATTTTCTCTTCAACTACCAGTTCCAGTTTTCTTGGAACTTCATGGTTAAGGCTGCAAACCAATAGTTTATCCTTTTTTTATTACTTTTTTTTTTTGGCAGGTCCATGAGGATGAACCAGTTCTGCAGGCTTTTAAATTAATGAGACAAAAAGGAGTTGGTGGGGTACCTGTGGTTGCTAGTGGTGGAAGAAAGGCTATTGGTAATATAAGTATCAGAGATATTCAGTTCCTTCTACTTGCACCAGATATATACAAAGAGTTCAGGTTTAATTAACATTTTTTAGCATTTGCCCTTGTAAGCTTCAGTATGTTCCTTGTTTCTTTTCCTGAATTCTTAGAAGAGGTAGAAGAAGGAAATTGTGAGATAAGGAGTTAATTTCAGAGCTCGCTTTATGTGCTTCATCACACAGTAAGTAGACAGGCAATGATAGAGCCCCAAGAGCTTTGGCCAGGGGACAATTAGTTGTGCCCTAAAACTTTAAATTCTGATGGAAGTGAGAAATAATCCTCTTGATTTGTCAAGAGCTAAACAGAAAAGGTAAAGCCCTGCACAAAGAACTACTAACATGAATCATGAGCATGTTTAGGCTAGTTGTAGTGCATTCACACCAAATTTCAAATACGTCAAACATTTGCAAAGTGAAAAATATATAGAAGAAAGAAAATTAAGGTAGTGTAAAAAGAGCCATGTCTTCCAATTATTTAATGAAATGTTTTTTGGATTCCACGGGCAAAGATAATAGTACTGCAAAAATAACTAAAAGCTCCAACGAGTAGCATACTTATGGCCTGGAGGTGACAAAAACTCCCTCTCTTTACAAGAGGGAAAAGGTTCTCATCACACTAGAGGAAAAATCTACTTTCAATTCTGCATTGGATTTTGGTATACAAAAGATTTGGTTGGCTTGATCTTGAATGAAAACTCTACTAGGCAATCAAATTGTTGAATATTTGATTTGATTTATGGATTTTGTTGGGTTCTGGTTCGTGAGTGACATTACCCCTATTGATGAAATAGTAACAGCATACGCTAAGTGCTGCTCTATTTGCAGGTCTATCACTGCAAAAAACTTCCTGACAGCAGTTCGAAGCTATCTGGAGGAGCATCAAAAGGATTCCCCCCTCTTGAGGAACATGGTGACATGCAGAAGAGACAATACCCTTAAAGATGTTATAACAAAGCTTGATTCCATGAAGATCCATCGTATTTATGTTGTTGATGATCTTGGAAATCTAGAAGGTGTAATTACACTAAGAGACATCATCTCAAAGCTGGTTCATGAGCCCCATGGTTACTTTGGTGATTTCTTTGATGGTGTCTTACCAATGCCAGCAAACAGCAGGGTCTAACATCCATGGAATTTGCTGTGGATCCTCGCATCACTGATGGAGGTTTTCGGAATCTGACATCTTGGGTTTTGCATGTTTATTTTCTCTTTTTAACGAGTTGTTCATGAACAATGGCTGCTCAGATTGGTGGTTCTTTCTAGACAAGTTTTGCGTAGTTAGTGACAGGTTCACTTCTCTTTGAGGTGTTGTATTAATAAACTGAGGAAAGATTTTCTTTAAGTTTACTTCGAGACAAATGATTTTCATTAGCAACAATGTACTGGCTTGCTTACAGCAAAGCCGAAGCAGAATGAGTAGAGAGGGTATCAATCTTCTCCTAATAAATACAACATAAAGGCATGGTGAAAGCCATGACTGGCAGCGGCTTAACCCGATAGACCTTTCAAAAAATCATTCCTCATCTTCGGTTTTAGATTTCTTCTTTTTCGTTTTACCTTCACTAGCAGCAGTAAGAGTCTCTCTGTCGTCATCCTTCCCCTTCTTTTTTTTCTTCTTTTTTGTTGTTGCATCCTCCGTGGTGAAGCCATTATCACCATTTGCATTTTCTGCAGCCTGATCCTTTTCATGCTCCTCTTCTAACTTGCGCTTCTTTTTCTTCTTTTTTTTCTCAGTTACAGGTTCATCAGAAACATCACCATCTGTAGCTGCCGGAGTTTTATCCTCTTCCATGGCCTTACCATCTTCTGCTGCTTGAGCTTTGGATTTCTTTTTCTTGCTTTTCTTTGCTGAAGGCTCATCAGATGTTTTATCCATATCCATCTCCAAGTCTGCAGATGCAAGCAGGTAAGGAAACACCCATTAATGTGGTGGTAAATTGGTAATTCCTCGACACTAAAGCATGTCTCAAGAGATTCATTAGAAGTCAATTTGTATTCGCTAAAGATGGTAACCGCCTGCACTCTAGGCTTTTGGGAGGAAGCAAATTTTCAAGGAGTTGAACCAGAAATATTTACTCAAAGCATGCAGATCAAGAGTTTATTAAGTCATATAATGCACCCCCTTTGATGAAAATTTAATCTTAAAAAGATAACAATCCACACAAAGAATCTAGGTTCAGTTTTTGAATGATCAAAGAAGAATAATAAATGCCAAAAGTAACAAATACAATGCATCCCCGTCAATCAGACTCTGTTGTTCCTTTATCTTTTTCCTTCATTGGACCCGCTTTGGTTGACCATTTAACTTTATATTTTCCAATTTCCATTTCCATGTACAATTCGGTAACAATCAAGCATTTTGATAATGTTAAATACATGCTACCCTACAGATTACACCCTGACTTGGACACTCATTAGTTGGGTGTCAAATGCTTTGTATCAGTGTACCTTTCATAGAGAATGATCCTATTTAGCAGCTAGAATACTATTTACAAAATGCATTTTGTGTGCACGTGCTTCATTCATGCAATTATTGGGTCAACATAAATTACTCCATGAGGATGGTTTGACAAAAATTAAAATGGTAGATAGTGGTGTAATTGTTTGACAACAGCATAATCAGTTAATTGTAGCAAGTATGCCAAGTTATAGTACTGCAAATATGAGACCAATGAGGACTCGGGGAGCTTTAAAATATTCTTGACTAGAGGCAACAAATTCAGAAAAACACTTTTCAGAGTTTTTTGTTATGAAATTCTTGCAAATATTAAGAGAACATAGGTGCCAACTCACCTTTGTTTTGAGAATTCTCAACAGCAGCCTTCATCACATCAATGTTTTTACGAGGGGCAACCCCCTTGTCATAAAAGTCAAGCCGTTCTTCAACTTGTTCCCGGAGTTTCTCGCCGAAAGCGTTGGTGTTCTTCTCTGTAAACCAAAGAAAGTGTCGCATTATTTAGTGGATTTCACAAACTAAAATGAACTAATAGTGCAACATTCTTTCTTTACTTACCCAAGAAACAATCAATGCGAGAAGCAATTGAGCATTTGTTTGCAAGATATCGAGCAATCCGCCCTTTATTCCGAGCAGATGCCCGACCAATGAAAGATGAGTGAAATATTAGACCATACTTCGGAGTGTTTCCTCGGGTTTTCAATGCCCTGAAACCAGAGGCTATACTCAATCATTTGTGCCATTAAACCCTACAAACAGGCACTAACCTGCATTTCTTTCCCAAAAAAGGTTTGCTATGATGTTAACAGCAAACTGTAGATTATGTGCCCTATCTTTCAAAAGATAACAAGGTGCAATTCGGAAACACTACTATAACTAACTACAGGAGGCTGGTACAGCATAGAAAACCTGAAAAGCGCCTTCTCAGCACCAAGGATCTGAAGTGTAGAAGAAGGACATTTTGCCAGGTTTGTAAGACTACCAGCATGAGAAATCAAGCGAGCACCCACGACTTCACCAATGAGAGCAGCCAAATTTGGTGCTATGTCATTCATTTTAGCAACTAGATAGTCATAGAGTGTCTTCCTGTACTCAGCAAGATCAATCACCCTTTGTGCGAATTGCTTGACATTAATCAAGTCAACTGGGGACAAGTCTTGTCCTGAAAGGAGGAAAAAACAGGCGATCAAATGTCAATATTTTTCTGCTGACTACATAAATTAGCATTTAGACAGTAAAAAAAAACACAAAAGTTAGTAGTTCATATACCCATAGATGCTTTGGCCGCTTCTATTACTTCTTTTGCTTTATCTTCGTCCCCAAGAATCTCAGTTAGGCCCGGTAAAGATTCTTCAGCCAACTTTGATTTGTCATCCACAAATTTTGCAACTTTAGCATAGAGATAATTATCACTGACAATCTTCGCCAATTCAGGAAAATGCCAAGAATACCATTCCCTGCATCAAGATAAGAGAGGAATTATTTCAGAGATCTAAAGCCAAGTTTAAAAGAAAATGTTCCAGGAAAAGCATAGGACCACTAGGGGAATATTATGTGTACAAGTCATCTTTACAGATTAACACAAGAAGGATACAAAAGTTAAATTTAGGATTTAACAAAATGGAACCAAGAAAGCACACAGTGAATATGAGCTAGTGCCATATTGGCATTAAGCGAACACAGGATAAAACAAATACAAACCTGACTCTCATGGAGAAGGAATTTATATCCTTATCAAGAGTATCAAGAAGGAAGATTGCCTGAATAACCATATTGTCTACACGGTTAACATTGAACTTGACTTTTGCTCGGCTGTAACTGTGCCCCAAACCAAGTTGAGCTTTCTCCAAGTCACCAGGCTATAAGAATGAAAGAAAGACAGGATAAGTTAGAAGTACATTCAAAATGTCAGAACCAGTAAAAGATAGAAATTACAGGTGCAGACCTTGAGATTCTCAATAAACTTGTCAAAATGCAAACGCACGCCGCGAAGAAGTTCAAGAACAAACTCATTGCTTTGGCAGGGGATCTTAGTTTCTTCATGGATATGGGAACCCAGCTTAGGCTCTGATACACCCAAACTGAACTTGGGCTTCTTACCTTCCTTAACTTTTGGGAGACTCAACTCCAAGAAGTTCCTTAGCTCATTAGTCATTTGCCCTAAAACACAAAATTCCAGAAATGAAGCAACATATTGGCATAAATCACATTTTTCTAGTACACTAATCAGGGGAAAGAATAAAGTGCTCTCAGAAATATATGAACACCAAAGAATCAAATACAAATAAGATGACAGATAAAAATTATGGACCAAAACTATGAAGCCATTCCAAGCAACTAAAGCCCCCACTCTCTAACAGAAAGAACCCAAATATATTTATACACGCATCAAAAAGACAACTCTAAAGTTAAATGCAAATATTCCAAATAAATCAAAAATTGAAATATAATCTTTAATCAACATAAAGACATATAATTGTGGAAACCTCAAGATACCTTCGGAAATCGAGTTGCATTGATTAAGAGCATCAAGAGCGGACTCAAATGGGCTAAAAGCAGCAAGGTTTACCACTTTACCGAAGCGGTTGAGATCAGTAACGGAGTTCCGAACAGCCTCCATATTCTGCCCAATTTCATCCAACCCATGAGCTAAAAAAAGAGAGTACCCCGACGCCGCCTCGTACAATAGGTACAGCGCCATGGATATTTCCTGCAAAGCTTCTTTCTCTCTCTCTCCTACTAGTGTGTGTGTGAGAAGGGGGCGCGGGTTGGGGGGTTTTTGATTTGAGGGAGGGATATTTAGGGTTTTTAGGGTTTTTGGAAGTGGTGTTACTCAGCTGGAGTTTTTCTTCTTTTTTTTTATTTTTTTTCCTCTTTGTTGTATCTAGGAAGGTTTCAATAAAATTGAAAGGAGTTTTATAATAATTTTGTTGGAACTTATTTACAAAAGAAAACAATGATATTCTTTATTGAAATTTGGAACTAATTTTGCCTCTATTCAATTATTGAAATTTGGAACTAATTTTGCTTCTATATTTTCATGTTTTATTTTTTTTCTGCTTTTGGTTATGTTCAAATTTAAAATAAGTATCTATGATTTTACTATATGCAGAAATTCTGGTTGTTGCTCTTGTAATCCAGCCTCAAATTTGGTACGCAAGAATAGGTCGAATGATTGATTACTTCAAAAATCGGTTTAGATACATCAAGTACTCATCTACTTTTAAAATTATTTTTTAAAGAAATTAGGCTTTTAATTTTTTAAAAAAATTCACTTCCACCACTAATTAAATTAGCCTTTCAATTTTTTAAAATATTTCACTTCCACCACTAATTCTACCTTTATAAATAGATTATTCATATAAATTTTGTTCATTTCCTAAAACAAGTTCTAATTAATACTACACAATAACTTATTCAAAACTTATTTTCTATTTTTACAAAAATAATTATTAAAACTATATAAAAAATTAAATTAAGTGTGAATTTTTGTTTATCCAAATTTGAATAATAAAAATGTGCTTCCAACTAGGGATGTAACCGAGTCAAGTTGAGCTCGAGCTTAATAGCCATAAGTTTTGCTCGATCTCGACCATGCTCGAGCTTGAGCTTGAATAGCTCGATGCTTGAGCTCAAACTCGATAGCCATAGATGTTGTTCGAACTCGACTCAAGCTCGAGTTTAAAATAATAAAAAACTACTCTAACTCGTCCTTTTTTTTTTGTTAACACTTACGAGCTTACTCAAGTTCGAGTATTCGAGAACAATTTCTATAAATTTTACAACTTCGACATCTAAAATAGTAATTACATAATAAATAAATATGTAATTATTAAATAATTACGTGCTCGATAAAGATAAAAAAGCCTTCAAACTTGAAAAATTAGTACTCGAACCCGATTCATCGGCTTGACTTGAGTTCTAGCCAAGTCGTTGAACAAGTTGCTCACAAGTTACTCGGAAACTCCTTAGTTCGACAACAACCTACTTCCAACACAAAACATACTTTACTTTTTAACATAAAAAATTTTAAAAAATTTATTAATATTGTAGATTAACCGATTCAGGTAATGGACGAACTGCTACCTAAACTGATTGATTAATTACCCGAAAAAATAACCAAACAGGTGACAAAAACCGGTTTGAGTAAATTTTTGATTCGAGGTGGGTCGGTTTTATTATTATTTTTTTTTTATCAAAATATTCTATTTTTTTTCTCCTTTTTGGAACCCAAGAGAGAGGTACAGAGGAGGCTAAATCTAACGACTCTTTGCCCCCTCTATCCACCAACTACTAATAACTGCTTAAACGTCAAGCGTTGGAAAGTCCGCACCCCCAGCACAACTTCGACAACAGCTGCTCGTCAACTCCAACTTCTGTCTACTAAGGCGTCGCCTTCACATTAATATTTATACGCTTATTCGGCAACTCCTTCACCAACCTCACATCAAACTTCCCTCGTAGGACTAGAGGGAAAAAGCAGCAAAGATCTGAAAAAAATGGCAGCGTCAGCACCCAATTTGGAGGATGTTCCCTCGGTGGATCTTATGACTGAACTCCTCCGCCGCATGAAATGCTCTTCCAAGCCAGACAAACGTCTTATTCTCGTTGGTAACTTTCCAGTTTTCTTTTCTTTTCTTTTTTTTTTGGAACTGCATTTTACATATGAAGTTTGCTTTTTTATCATTTTTCTTTGGTTGGTTTTCGGTGTTTTTCTGTTTTGAGAGTTGTTTCTAAGTTGTGGAATTGCTTGTTTTTTGAATATAGGAATTAGATTGGCATCTAATTCGAGGATTTTAAGGTTTTCCGGGTCCAATTTTCTGAATTTATTTTATAATTTGGCATTGTTTTTGGTTGAGTTTGCAATAGTGAAAGGCAAAGAAAGAGAAATGGAAGGAATAATGCTAATTTAATTCTCAATCTTTGTATGACTAAGCTTGAAGCTGTAGTTCAATAGAGATGGAAGAATACACGAGACGAGATGGCTTTTTAGTCTGTAGATAGACAAAAATCAGATTTGTGTTGGCCTAACAAACAGTGTATTTTCTCCACCTTTTATTTTATTTTATTTTTATTTTTTTGAAGAAAACCATTTATGCAAGTTTAATTTCTGAACTAAAGGTTGCAACTTTACAGCAAAATGTGGATCCTTGAATCTATTGCACATTTGTAATCCCGAATTGGACATTTTATGCCTAACAAAGTGGCGGTGGTTGATAAATGTGGCATGGTATTTTCGTTCTTAGTTCTGTTATTGTCTTGCCCTTTCCGTTAGTAAATTAGTTAATTGCTTCAATACAGGTTTAATTGCTCAATACATCATTGTATGCTTGATATTTATGGACTGAAGCATATGGCATGCTAAAGATTCCTAGCTATGGCGATCAATGTCAAAGTTGTTTTCTCTTGAATATTTTAGTGATTAATGTCTTGTAAAAATGGTTGTTTTGCAGGTCCACCTGGATCTGGAAAGGGTACACAATCACCCATTATTAAGGATGATTACTGCTTATGTCACTTGGCTACTGGCGATATGCTTAGAGCTGCTGTTGCAGCTAAAACCCCTCTTGGTGTTAAGGCTAAAGAGGCTATGGATAAGGTAGATTATGAATTTTAGTTTCTCAATCTATGGGCATACCTTTTGTACTTGTATGTGTCTGGGTGCATGTGCTTGTGTGTATATGGAATTGCTTTCTTTCTGAATTATCTTGATCGTATTGCTTCGTAGGGAGAACTTGTTTCAGATGATTTGGTTGTTGGTATAATAGATGAAGCATTGAAGAAGCCTTCATGTCAAAAAGGATTTATTCTTGATGGATTCCCAAGAACTGTGGTCCAGGCAGAAAAGGTTTCACTTTGTACAGCATCTTTTTGTTTTTCAACTTCTTTATAGTGTCTAGTACTTTTACTTGCCATGGGTACATGTAATCTCATGACAATTCTGTAATTTCTTCCTATTCAGCTGGATGAAATGCTTGAAAAGCGTGGGGCTAAAGTTGACAAGGTTCTTAACTTTGCCATTGATGATGCAATATTGGAGGAGAGGATTACTGGCCGCTGGATCCACCCTTCCAGTGGCAGAACCTACCATACAAAATTTGCGCCGCCTAAGGCACCCGGAGTTGATGATGTAAGACACAAAATTATTTGTCTTATATTTATTCTGTAATGTGTATATGTACAAATGGTATGTCCGACTAACTATTTCTGGCTCTCTGTAGCATATATATTGTAGTCTTCTTATGAATGTGATCCCTATATGGATAAAATCTTTTGAAGAAATTAACTATTAATTTGTTGATGGGTTATTTGGAAACTGATATTATCATGGAGCGTAATCTTTGTTGAAGTGGTTTTGTCATGTGTTAAGGGTAATTTTTTTCATGCTAAGACCGATCTGTTTCTATTGTCTTTGCAAAGGTCACTGGGGAGCCTCTCATTCAACGGAAAGATGATACTCCTGCTGTACTCAAGTCTAGGCTAGAATCATTCCACAGGCAGACTGAACCGGTATTCTTTCAATTCTTATCCCTTTTATAGCTTCTTGATTACTGATATTTTTCATTCTCCCGTGCTGTGTTGCATCTGTTATTGAACCTTCTGTCCTATGAAACAAGACCATAATAAACTATGAGATGGTTTCGCTACTCATTTTGCATTTGAAGGAAAGTTCAATTTGATTGTTTTAAATCATGTCTTGTATGCATGTCTTTTCTAAGAAGTCCTTAGATCCAAAATTCTAGCAGTAGGATGTGTGTAAGATGAGGTTCTTGTTCATCTGGGCTCTATTTGAATGCTAGAAATTTGTACGAGAAAGCATTCCCCGAGGAAAGTGAAAGCTAGTTTTCTTTATATGTTTATTCAACTGGAAAAGGCTGAAAATAAAATGGAATCAAAATTATGCGACTGTGGCTTTCTTCCTTATCCAAGTTATGCCAATGAATTACATAAGATGAAGTTATTTAGATATTCTCCCAAGCTTTCTCCTCTGTTTAATGTGAGAATCCTTATTTTTTCCTCCACCCTTTCCCTGATTCTCTATTTCTCCAATGTTTAAGGTAAAAATATTATACTTTATCCTCCTTTCACTGATTATCTCTTGCTCGTATGGACTTGCTCCCTCTCTCCTAAGTCAAGAAAGAACTTCTGTTCTGTCTTTATTCTTTACTTGTCGAAACTCTCTTTTGTGTCTCCCTTATAAGCTTCTCGGAAGTTTTTTAAACACTATTTAGATCCTACATATACACTCCATTTGTGTATGCTTGTATGTATATTTTTGCCACTTTGAAGAGACAAGAGGGAAAGGAGACAACTGGTGAGAGAGAAGAGAGAGTGAAAGAGAGAGATAAGGAAGGAACGAGATGATGCATTGGTTGTGGAAAGGGCTGTAGAGGTGGTTGTGGGTTTTGGGGTGCTGTTGGTGGTTGGAGTGGGTTTGGTTGTTCGTGGCCTTTAAGGGTAACGAAGGTAAGACATACAAGTAGTAATAAGGAGGTCAGAGATGTTAGATTTGAGCTAGAGGGGAGGTCACACTTTTCTTAAAAATGGAGGCGAGGCCTTACCCCCTTTTTTTTTTTTTGAAGACAATTGAAACTATGTTATCTCAAATCACTGTTGGCATTAATTTATTGTGGGTTAGTACATAAACTATCAATAAACGATACAATTACACACACATGTGGACATTCATATGTGCTCATTTAGATTATTATTTAAGTTGTTAAGAAACTTCAGTGGCCTAATGGCATTGATGAAGGGCTGTTGCAGCTGCTCGCAGAGGATTAAAACTAGTTTCAAGAGATGGAAACTGGGTTGAAAATAAAAGCTTACAGGTCGAAGATTTAACTAGTTGTTGAATATTATGATCTCAATTTTCCATGCACATGTCTAACATGGATAAATAGCTTCTACACATTAATATTTCAATAGTGACATTGTCACGTAGATTATGTTCATTAGCTAGTGGTGGTTGAGTATTTGTAAATGTAATGGTTATGCACGTCAAAGAAAGATAGGGTTTTTTTGTGTCGTCAGTCAGTTCAAAACCATCAGACCAGGACCCTTGACATGGTTAAATGTAGTACCAGTAAACATCTCCATATTCCCTGTGTTAGCAGTATGTTTTGCTTGCCTATTGCCTATGCAAGTTGGTCAATGTTTGTATTTTTTTTTTTTATTCTTTTTGTTGGGAAAGGAGCGAAAGAAGGGGCCTTTTTTTGGCCCCGTGCCCCCTTTTTTTTTTGTGGTGCGTGTGGGGGGGGGGGGGGGGGGGGCGTGTTTGGGGTTTGGTCCTATTCTATTGTTTTGAGTGGGCTACCCCCATATACTTCTCTGATTCTGATGTGGAAATCGAAGGATATAAGATGCCTTCTAAAGCTCTGTGCCATTTTCTGTTTGTCTTCTCGAAATGATGCCTAGAATGTGTTCTATACAATCTTGTTTTGCATTTTTTGTTGGACGCCCTAATATATATTTTTCTTCATGTGCAGGTTATTGATTATTACAACAAGAAGGGTATTGTTGCTAACCTTCCCGCAGAGAAGAAGCCAGAGGAGGTCACATCTGTGATTAAGAAGGCACTCTCCTGATTAAACAAGCTGCTGAGATTTTTTTTTTTTTTGGTCAACTAAACATTGAACTTCGGTTGATCGATCTGGATTTTGGTCATATAGATATAAACACACTATTTAGTTACTCATCGACTTCTTTGTTGAGATTTACCTCAACTCTTAGCACACGGAAATTAGCTTTGAGAGAGCTTAATTGAGTTACAAATAAAGGTACACATTTTGCCGGAAACTTAAATTGCATTGCTGATATTTTGAATCAGTAGAAAGTTCAATTTTTATGCATCACAACAGATTAATAGCTGATTGTGTGGGATATTAGGCCATATTGTTTTTAATTTTGGACTAAAAACTGATGAAAGGATGACAATTTCTTGGTCGACAGTGATGGTTTATAAATTTTGAATCACCATAAACCATTAGGCGTCTGCAAGGGAGATGGAATAATAAGTGAAAAATTGATTGCTAGAAGTTACTTGTATTCAAAGTCACGACCGGTTCGGAATCTAAGCTCAAATTCTGTATATTCCTATGTTTTTTGGAAAATATTTACATGGACCCGTGGACCCTGAAGTCCAGAATCATCCAAATTCCTAGCGGGTCATGTATGAGTCATGACTGATGTGGATAATTCTGGACCACAGGTTTACGGGGCCCACCCCTGGTCTATGTAAGTATTTTTCATAATTTTATTTGTACAATCGCGAAATAACTTTTATTATCTAAAAGCATATTAGACTTACATCATATTACATAGATAGCATTGCTAAATTATTCTTATTTTTGATCAAACCAAAGAAATATTTGACATTGCTCCTGAGTTTCTGGAAATCAAAATGTTTGCAAGCTTAAGATTATTTGGAATTAACCAAGTTCGAATAGAAAATGTAGTTCAATCAGATCGAACTAAACTGAAGGTTCAATTCATTTACTCCCCTGGTTATAAATTGGCAATATATGAAAGAAAACAGACTTGATGCATCAACCAAATAAAGGAAATGTTTATTTTAGTTTGGGTCATTACATGATTACTACATCAAATTTCCATTAAAGCACTCAAACATTTATCCATAAATTTTCTCCCTTCTTGTAAGTGCTCTAAAATTAATCTATGCTACAACGACTTTTCATCTTTTTCTGGGGTAAGCCTTGGTTCCATAAACTACAGTCTTAATATGACACAGTTGTGAGATCTCCAAGAGTGAAAGACTTTAAGTCGCTAATCAAACACACGATGTAAACAACTGACCTTGCAGTCAAGAGATGCAAATGTGAAGCTATTACGTCGTTGTCATCACCTTTTAGATGACATTTATTTATGTTAAAAAATGTTGGTAATGACGGAAAGTTAGTTACATTTTTTTAATTATGTCTGAAATTCATTTGTGAGGCGTGGTTTTTAAAGATTAGAACATTGAAGCCTTCTATATATGTGAATGGTTAGTGGGGGTCGCTGGGTATATTAATTACGAGTTTGTTCTCAATAAATTATAATTTTTTAAAAATTATTTAAAAATTAAAAATTAGTGAATTTTAATTTTAGTTTAAAAAATTTAATAACAAGATAAAAAAGTAATTAAAGTTATTATAAAAATAAAATTTTTAAAATCACAAGTTAGGAGAAGCTTTTGAAAATGGGCCTTGTATAATCTGAACCAATGACGAGGGCTGGATAAGTTATTGGCCGTAGTATCTTTTGACTATAAAACAGCGAACAAACTTCCTTCTTTTTAGATGACCAAACCAAAATATGTAGTACTTGTTAATTTTCTCATTATTTTTGGCCTTGACGACTTGAAGAGGTAGTTGATTTGATTGAATTAATACCAATTAGATTTGATTTGATTGATTGAATTAGAAAAAGCTAAAAGACGTGACCTTAAACTTTAGAAATGGATATGCACATATTGACTTTTTAATGGTAGTATGACTGCATCAACGTCCCCATCGGCTGGCCTCAGCTTGCCATACCTCCAGTAATAAGTGACTCCCAAAGACTTGGAAGGGAGTAAGTATTGCGTGCACTACGTGAGTCATGTAGCGTGTCACGTGGTGCATTAAAATTAATCACATATTATTAAATAATATAAAATATAATTTACTATTATCACATAACGATAAATTATTATTTCTAACATGCTACGTGCAATGTACGTTATGTATGGTATACTTTTCCTTTGAAAGATATATGAGAGCATCATCCCTCCGCTCCTTGTATCTCTCTCTTTCCTGCAAAGTCTTCTTTGAAGCTTCTCTGGCTTCAAATTTCTGTAACAGTTTTTTTAAATAGAGAATATTGGACGAGTGCCTCTTCGGCTAGCAACTGCAAAATTGTTACTCAATTATTCCCCACTTAAATTCAGATTATCAAAACTACATTCAAATTGCCAAATCAAAATGAAGCGACTTCACTTCTTCTTCTAAGCACCTCCAGCAGCCCTCATTTTGCGAAGAACATTAGACATTACATTTCTTCTCTCTTCTTCTTTGCTCTTTTGTGGGTTCCTAACTTCCTCTTAGCAACCTTCAGAGCCCGCTTATCCTTGCCAACTTTCAGAAGTTCTGTAATCCTCTTTTCATACGGGGCACGCCCAGCAACTTCTCTGATTAGGGACCTCACAAAATGCACTCTTTTGCTTGTTTTGCCTTTCCGGTTAGACGGCCGGGGGGAGCCATTTCCTTCTTGGTCACGACATGCCCCCAGTTCAGCCCACAAACAGGCCAGTATTCTACTGCTTCGGAGCCATCACCTACCTTCTTCGAGTCGTCTCGATCCGCGGGGTTCCGATGCGGTTGTTGAGAATGGATAACTATTTCTGTAACAGTTGAGGATACAACAATTATACTTAGCTGTAATCATATACATAGCTATATCTATCAGCAATTACAACGGTATTTATTTTCTTTTTGTTGCTTTTGTTTTCTTTAATGTTGTAATCACGTGTTCTTAATCCTTTTGATAATTGATGTCTTAGGAAGCATCAATCCAACTATAAGGTACCAGAAAGCTGATTGAATACTGTTGAAAGTTCTATCTTTCAAAAGTTAAATGTGATTCATCACAATTTTTTGAGTATAGTCAAGTAGTATAGAAGTGGAAGAAACCTCTTGCCCATGTGATTTGGAGTAATTAATAATGGTCGCCTCAAAGGGATCTTGAATCTAGCAAATTCATTTTGAAATTTTTTATCTGCAGTATACTTAATATTAGTCTTTGATGTCTGATTCTTGTTGTAGGTAAAGAATACCAGGCCACATCTCATTGATCTAGTTCTACCTCAGCTTTCACTGGAGATTTTGAAACCCCAAACGTATATTTTCTGCAATAGTTGATAGAAATAATTTCCATACATCAGAACACAGATTATGGAAGTGTTCCTTTTATGTACTGAAAGTCCTTACTAATAATCTCTTTAATTTAATACCTGCTTACGCTAACAACAAAAGCTCAGTAAGTTTGAGTTTATATTTCGTGCGTTTGAATAATTGAGCTCTCTATTATAGTTTCTGTTACTATGTTCTCATAATTGAGAATACTATGCTTTTATTGCAAATTCTATTTGTTTTTCGCCGCTTTGTATTGGTTTGAATTTATATTTCATCTGCTTGAACAATTTCGATACAAAGGATAATATGTTCAAATTATTGAGTTTTTATCCGGTCTCAATTTCAATAGAAGTTACATGAGTAACTTTTAACAATGTTTTATCAAAATCTTTATACAAATTCGTGTGTTTTCTAATCTCAAATTAGATGCCTTGTGTTCTATCTAAATATTTACAAAGTAAGATCTACTATTCTCAATGAAAATACTTAAATATAACATGTCGAATATTTTACAAACCGTGATATGTGACTACATTCATATGATAATGTCTCCACATATGACAATCTTTTATTCAATTATTTTACATGGTATACACTAATACTCGTCAAGCTAATAAATTTATTTAATGGAACTATCAAATAGTATCTCAGTAACGTTATTAAATAAAACAACCTTCATCAACTTACCATTGTAATTATCTTCTCAAAATTATATTCGTCAGCCGGCTTATCAAGATTTTTATTTCTTTTATATTTAAAAAAAAGTTTAAAAATATTATCCTATCTTAAACTCAAGAAAAGTTATACTGCATTGAAATCTTAATGATAACGACATATTACCACCGGACTTTGTTATAAGCTTACAATAATTTACAAATTACATATTAATGAAAGACTAGTTCAAGCCAGATTTCGATTTTCTCTTCAGCTTTCTATTAGACAAAAGTGTAAAACAATTTTGAGCTAAATCAGCTCTGGTTGGGAAAAGTATTAAATGCATCACATGCGTTTTTACATGATGTATTAAATTTAATAATTTATTATCATGTGACGATAATAAATTATATCTTATATTATATTATTTGATGATACGTAATTGATTCTGCTATGCCAAGTAATATGTCACGGGGAACAAGTGCTGCACTTAGGGGCTACTTGGTTCACAGGTATCGGAATCGGGAATCGGAATGAATCCTTTATAGGCTACTTGGTTAGAGGGAATGGGAATTGAAGAATCGGAATTATTTCTGAAAATTTGAGAATCCTCCATTCCCTAGTAAATTGGAGGGATATCGAAATCATTTCTAAAAATTTTGCAACTTTGATTTCTTTTTAATTCCTCAATTATTTTGTTACGATAAACTATTAGTAGACATCATCATTTATTTGTTAATTAATAAAATTAGTAATTTAGAACCATAAAGTTTTCACAAGTGAATGATTCCGATTCCAATTCCGATTCCGACATCTAACCAAGCAAGGATATTGGAATGAAAAACTTCATTCCAATTCTAAAGTAAATGATTTCGATTTCGATTCCTATTCCTCACTGCGAATTAAGCGCCCCTTTAGTATTACTCCTCTCATTGGTGTCACCTTGTGAGAAAGTACCATTACTTTCCAGTACTTCCATTCACGGGTGAGGGGTTTCACAATTTTTATTTGGGGTAATTTTATGATCATGATTAATTATAGCAAAATAGATGACTGAGATGTTATTATTTAGACAAATTTTGAAAGGTAAAAACACAAAACACGAAGTAATTTAGAAGAAAAAATCGATTACATGAAAATATTAAAAATTTACGCAAGAATACTGATGATTTACGTTAAAATATTGATGATTTATACTAACTCCAAATTATGGGAAATGACCGAATCACAAATTATGAGGGCCAAACCCTCCATTCACGGTTAAAAAAAAAAAAAAAAACCTCCATTCACGCCTCACGGCCAAAATTTCTGGTACACTTTTAGCCTTACCTCCCACCTAAAACACACACCAGACACACACATCAATGGCGGAAACACAAACAAAGCACCACAAAATTGACCCCAAAAATGGGTTTTGCTCAGAAACCAAGATTTTCCACAGCCTTAGACCACCACTGCCTCTACCATCACTCTCACAGCCGATGTCCGTTGCAGAATACACACTCTCCCTCCTCCATGAAACCATCTCCTCCCCCACCTCCCCCACCTCTCCCGCCACCCCATTCCTCATTGACTCCGCCACCGGCCACCAAATTTCGTATTCAGACTTCCTCAACCAAGTTCACTCCCTCTCCATCTCACTCCGATCCCAACTCCCTTCCCTCTCTAAAAACGACGTCGCTTTCATCCTCTGCCCTCCTTCCCTCCACGTCCCAATCCTCTACTTCTCCCTCCTCTCCCTCGGCATCACTGTCTCACCCGCAAACCCCCTCTCCACCACCTCCGAGTTGACCCACTTGCTCCAACTCACCAAACCCGTCATTATTTTTACCACATCATCCATCTCCATGAAGCTCCCAAAAGCTTCGCAACTAGATACCATTCTCATAGACTCACCCCAATTCCAAATTATGCTCTCAAACAGCAGCATCACCTTTGAGACAATGAACAAGTACAACTTCAGCCGAGTTATTAACCAGAATGACTCCGCTGCTATCCTTTACTCGTCAGGAACAACCGGACGAGTCAAAGGAGTTGAGTTAAGTCACCGGAACTTAATAGCTGTGATAGCTGATTTCTATCATAATAGATACATTAGCAGTGAAAATAGTATTAATGATATTACGCACCCGGTGTGGCTGTTTCCGCTGCCGTTGTTTCATGTTTTCGGGTTTTTTATGCTGATCAGGGCGGTGGCGTTGGGTGAGACACTGGTTTTATTGGGAAGGTTTGATTTTGAGAGAATGCTTAAGGCGGTGGAGAAGTTTAAAGTAACGTATATGCCGGTGTCGCCGCCGCTGGTGGTGGCGTTTTCTAAGTCGGATTTGGTGAGTAAGTATGATCTTAGCTCACTTCGACTGCTTGGATGTGGCGGTGCACCACTTGGGAAGGAGCTTTCTGAGCAGTTCACGGCCCGGTTTCCGACCGTGGAGATTTTGCAGGCACGTTTCTCTTTCTCTTTCTCTTTCGGTAACATATTTGCTTCTTTATTGGGTGCCGGGGTCGGTGGTGAGTGGCAGCCCGGTGCCGGTGCCCTGGGTATTGCATTAGAGTCAAAATAATATAATAATACTGCAAAATTATGAATAATTTCAAAAGCCTCTCATGAGGTTTATGATAATTACATCTGGCTCCCATTAGGTTTTTTAAAGTACACTTTCTACATTATTTTAAGCTTTCTTTAACACATCCAACCCTTGTCTATTAAATGTTGATTTCCAAAGTACATGCAGAAGGAACACTTTCAGATTTGCCCTTGACATTCTTTGTAAAGAAGGTAAAGATTTATGAAAAAGTGGCGCTAAAATCATTATTAATGAAGAGTGAACAATTTTCTTTGTAAAATATTTCAAATTCCAACCTTTTTATGATTTACCTTCTAGCATGCCTTTTGCCAAAAAAAAAAAAAAGTTATTTGGTTAGAAAATGAGAATGGCAAGATGATACAAAATAAGGGTTACAAAGTCTTTAGAGCATGACAAGGGTAAGTTTGGAAATAAAATTCACATGTGCTTTGATATTAGTATTTGATTGATATGGACCAAATATATTAATTATTAAGAAATCTCAAAAAAAAAAAAAAAAGGAGGTAGGCTTAATTTTTAAAACCAGAAAGAAACTGGTGGTTTGTGAAATTATCCCTAATTTTTCCCTGGACCATTTAGTTGGCCCATGTTATGTTGTATATGGACCATATAGCGAATTTAATTCCTGAAGCTGTATGTTCTGTTAGACAAGTTCTGTTAGGTCCATGTTATGGGCCATGTTATATTCTGTTAGGTCCCCTTTCCTGCTTCCCATCGTAGACCTTGTGTTGAATTTGTTCAAAAAAACAAGTCCCGCATCGGGAAAATGAGCATTTGAGTGTTAGTACTTAAACCTCATGGTTCATCCCTTAAGTCAGCAATTGCCTTTTGGGATGGATTGTGGAATTGGTTTAGGTCCCCTTTCCCTCTTCCCCTAGTAGACCTTGTGTCGAATTTGTTCAAAAAAAAAAAAAAAGTGAGCATTAGGTGCACTTGTACCACATGGCATGTCACACCCACGTTGTGCATTAAAACTAGGGTTAATTGTACTTTGCCCCCCTGAAAGTGGGGGTAGTCAGCACTGTGCCCCACCTAAATGCACAAAATATGCACTTTCCACCGGAAAATTTTGGCTTTGAATTTTTTTTATTATCTTTATTTTGTATAAATTGCTAAAAGACTAAATTATCCTTATAAATACATGTCTATTAACAAATATGCCTATAGGCACTAAAAATAACTTTTTTTCCCATTTTGTCTCATGCCTGTTAAACATCCTCATCTACGCGTTTATACATATAATTTTTAAAAAAAATGCATATTTTGAAAAGTTTATGTACATGCCATTTAACTATCCATACAAATTATATAAAAAATTTTGTCTTAAGATATTTCACGAAAAATATTTTAATTTATGAAATTTTTTAAAATTTGCATAATTGTAATAACATATATTTCACATTATATACAAAAAATAAAGATATATATCCAAAATTTTATGTGTATATGTATGAAACTAATATGATGATAGAAATTTAATTAATGTAATTTGTCTAATATATTATGCTACATTACTATCAATTTAACTCTTTTCTTTGTGTATGAGATATCACATTAATTAAAACTTTATCATGTTATTAGTTTTACATATATACGTGCATAAAAATTTGAAAATAAATCTTTAATAGTTTACATATAACGCAAAAAATATATCATTATTATGATGCAAAATTTAAAATTTTGTACAAATGGAAATGCTATTCATGAAATATACTACGACAAAATTTTTTATGTATTTTATATTGTTAGTTAAAGTGTATGTAAAAATATTTATAAAATATTGTATGCGTTTGTACATTTAACGAACATGATAGACATGCATGGAATAAAATAGAAAAAAAATAAATTTTAGTGTCTATGTGTATGTTTGTCAATAGGCATTTATTTATAAGGGCAGTTTAGTCTTTTAGTAATTTATACAAAATAAAGTTAATAAAAAATTCAAAGCCAAAATTTTTTAGAGGAAGTGTATATTTTTTACATTCAGGGGGCACAATGTTGATTACTTCCACTTTTAGGGGGCAAAGTGTAATTAACCCTTAAAACTAATTATGCTTTACCAAATATTATTCCGGTCTACCATCACAGCATGTGACAATAAATTATTAATTTTAATATACCATGTGTTAATTATTGATTTTAGTAGATCATGTGCATTGACATGTGATGCATTTAATACATTTTTCCTATTGAACCATCAAGCAAAAAGTGCTCATTTCTCAGCAACGCGCATGTGCACATATTTGAGAAAAAAGTAAACCTGCATCTTGAATATTCAAGGATTTTGTTAGGAAGGATAGAAGTTACTAGTACTTCATTCAACAAATTAATGGTGATAAATGATTAGGTGAAAAAATCAATATTGAGAAAAAGTCAAAATGTACACGTAAAAATAATTAAAAATATATATAACTGTTACTTTTTGGCCATCTGTGTTAAATCTTTTTTTTTTTCCAAATTCTATTTTATTAGAAAGGGGTCGGTAGAAATCGAATCTCATACCTCTAAGGAAAGCCATTCCTTAGAGTTCTAACCCTTGAACTCATTGTTCGTTCTTGTGTGTATATGTCTTTATCATCAATGTATTCACTGATGGAAATTTTTTCTTTAGACCGTAGTGCACTACACCGCCTATACACAGAATATGTGGACCCACTTTGGGACCCATAATTTCTGTGTCATGACGTAGTGCAGTGCAGTTCACAAATGAAATTTATATATATTTTAGCTTACACAAAACAATTTATCCAGTTGAGTGGCGGACAATAATTAGTCCAACCAATTGTGTACACCATTGTTATGACAACTGTGGACCCTTCTGCGTTCAGATTCAAATACTAATGGAGGAATTTATTATTTCCAGATGAAAAATTAGGTATCATTGATGCTGCAAATGATGATTATTGTATGATTCTTGCATTTGAGCAATTTAGTGTTTTAGCTGGTTGTATGACGAATAAGTTTGTTAGGAAACATACAATCAAAATTTTTTTTTTTGTCAAAGAGTCATTTGTTTATATATCCTAAACCATCAGTACATAGAGTCATTACACAAAAACAATGGCAACTGCCAGAAAGTCTTGCTGTGCGGCCATTGATGTCCACACAGGGAAGCTAGTCTTCCGCCTTGTTTCACATTTGAGGTTAGTGGCTAATTTAGCCAAACCAGGACAACATCTATTTCCTTCTCTTTTGGTGAAAGAGATAGAACATCTCCAAAAAGATTTACTAAGCTGCTTTATATCCTTAACTATTACATCTATATCAGAAAGATCCTCTTGGTCTTGGTACACTTTCCTAATTAGTTCCTTGCAGTCTGAGACAATCAACAAATCAGTCCAGTGTTCTTCCATCGCCTTCATTAATCCTGTGCGAATAGCCATTGCTTCTGATATTGCGGGATTGGCTGTAGCAGTGCTTGGAATTGCCCAGGTGCTGATGAGTTCACCAGTTACTATGCTTGGCAACTATTCCCATTCCAAATTTTCCTTTTCTATTGTCATGCTGCAGCATCTATATGCAAGACAACATCATGAGGAAACATACAATCAATGCCTTAGTCAAATGTGTCTAAACTTTGTAATGAGGCAAGATGGAGACCTATCTTGACTCTCCTGATTGAGCTTAGGAGAGTGAAGAAATGCGAATCCAAAGCAATCAAAAAAGTTGATAGCTAAAATGGGACTGTTACAGCCGGAGCACCTCACTCAGCTGAACGTAACATGATGATTGACGATACAGAATTTCTGAAAGAAAACTTATTCATTTGATTTGGTCTAGGGATATGGTATGACTGAGACTGGGGGAGCAGCTACGCGGATGATAGAGACTGAGGAGTCGAAGAAATATGGATCTGCTGGTCGTCTGGCTGTGAACACGGAATCCAAGATAGTAGATCCTGACAGTAATCAGGCTTTAGCTCCTAGTCAACGCGGTGAATTATGGTTACGTGGGCCAATGGTCATGAAAGGTGAACATGCATTGACCTAAATTTACTGCTTAAGTTTGTGTTGAGAAGATGTATTTCTGGAAAATTAGGCTATAAGATAATATTCTTCAAGCTGTAAAAGACTGCATTTCACCCTTTCTGTAAACCAGAGTGATGGGTTATTTCTTGTAGATAGTGATGCTTTGAAGTTGTTCGTCATTGCTTAATTTCACGTGTCCTAAGATAGATACACATTTGTGGAGCTCATGGGCACTTGCCTTCCTCATTTTTTTCTGCCCTGCAGCTGATTTGCTTGCATTACTTTACGTGGGTACTGATGCAGGAAAATCAAAGAGGACTAATCCGTCTGATAGTTTGAGATTGCACTAATTTTTTATACCTTGAGTGATAAAAGAATTATTTGTTGTGTTAGACTGTCCTTTATTCTCCCCGTTCTTAATAGTGATATGCCAGAGCTACCTCTATCAGTAATATCTTTTAAACCAGACTTTTTCTAAGCGATGCTGTTATGTAATGCAGTTCTGTCAATATGTCATCTACACCTGATATCAGTTACTGTTTTTATGGATTTTGAAATTACTTCTATATCTTTAATTTTATGAAGGGCTTGTTAAATGTGTTGTCGGAGCTACTTTATTGATAATATCTTTTAAGCCTGACTTTTTTCTATGATGTTGCGTAATGCAGTCTGTCAATATGTTTCCTACATCTGATATTAGTTACTGCTTTTCTGGATTTTGAAATTGCATTTATATCTCTAATTCTACATAGGGCTTGACAGGATTTAAATGATGCATGCTAATTTCTTTTATAGTATAATTGCCTGCTTATATGAGATGATACTGTTTCATTTTCCCATGAGCATGTTTCTAAGCTGGATTCACGTTGTTTGTGGTGAAATTGTTCTGTATACCCATAAGTAGAGAAAGGAAAAAGAAAAGCTCCAACGTCAACAATCAAAGAATCATGAGTTCTATAGATCAATCACATGCATTTTCACTAGAAATTTGCTCATTTTTGCTTGACGTTTCCCGTGAGCTTTGATTGTAAAATGGAGAACCATGGAGTTCTTTCCAGGTTATGTTGGAGATGATCGGGCAACTGCTGAAACCATGGATTCAGAGGGCTGGCTAAAGACCGGTGATCTCTGTTATTTTGACTCAGATGGTTTCCTCTACATTGTTGATAGGCTAAAGGAACTCATAAAATATAAAGCATATCAGGTAAACAGTTCATCCTTTAATTTACTGTTTCTAAGCTGTGAAAAGTTTCTAGTTGCAGGTGCCATTCCCTGCATGAAATTTCATTACCTGTTAAGAGTTGAAAAACTGCAGGTTCCTCCAGCTGAGTTGGAACATTTGCTTCAATCTATTCCTGAGATAGCTGATGCAGCAGTGATTCCGTATGTATCTTATAGCTTGTAACTCATATACAAATTCCGGTTGGTGTTCAATTTGAAGCTTTATGTACCCAAACAGCATCTTTAAACCTGATTGTTTGAACTATGGGTGTATGTCACTCCTAGATCTGACTCCTCATTGATACTCCCTAACTGCAGATACCCTGATGAAGAAGCAGGTCAGATTCCTATGGCCTACATTGTAAGAAAACCTGGAAGCAATATTACAGAGACTCAAATAATGGATTTTATAGCACAACAGGTACTGTTTACCTCCAAAAATTGGGCACAATCCAATTAATTGCTCCATAACAAAAGCTTATGACGTTCTTCTAAGACTTCAATGCTTCATATTATAAGTTCCGCATCTTTATATGTTGTCTGAGGAAATATCATTGTACCCGTTAATAGCATTTATGTGCTAAAAATTATAATGTAAATAGGATAAGGCAATGAAAATCTTCTTGATAGTCACCCGAAGGACCAAATACCTCTAAAGAATCAAATATCAGATACAATTCTGTGTCTCCCATGCTCCCTTCCCCTCCGTGTCTTTGTCAAAGTGGTTAAAATATACCGTCCTATGCTAGTCAGTTGACTAGATTGCCATGATATTTACCAGTAAAGCATCGAGAATTAATTCCAAGAGGAAAAGTGCTTCAACCAGTTCTCCATACGGATAGTCAAATTGAAATTAGTGAGCCTTTTTTTGGCTACATGCAGACTATAACTTGTTCTGTTTGCTTTTTTTCATTTTTTTTTCCTGTTCAAAGGTCGCCCCATATAAAAAGATACGACGCATCGCATTTGTCAGCTCAATTCCTAGGTCTCCAGCAGGAAAAATCTTGAGGAGGGACCTTGTGAATCATGCTATTTCTGCTGCTTCAGCTAAATTGTGACGGAAGGCTCCTTCCTTTGAACTTTTCAAGTTGTTAATAGTGAATATTCTGAATCGTGTAATTTCAGTAATTATTTGCTCTTTGGCAACTATCAGTATGAAAGTAACTGTAATTTGAATATGCCAATTTGCGAATATAATTTGTATTTTCTTATGATAGCTGGCAATTGCCCAAAGCTTTAAGGAAGCCTCATTTACCTCGAAGATTTTAAGTTTTTTTCAGTAATTGCCATTTTGACTCTCAAAGGCTTTTCTTGTGAAGAGTGGGCACATATCTTGTTATATTGTTTGTACAATTATATGCTTATGATCACTAATAAGATGTTATAATAATGTGGCGGAAATGAAATATTGATGCACTGAAACTATTAAAAACAACACTAGTACATAATTCTTTATATGAAATTTGTAACATAATTACCACTTACCGGAGGCTAAAAAGCTATTGTTTATCTTGCATCTTACGTCTAGATTAAAACACTTCTCCAGTACACATTGCTTCCAGAAAAAGTGGTAGATTGGAAAAAGATTTGCACCGTCACCCAAATTGTTGGAGCAAGTTGATTGGACAATACATAAATTAACTAAACTAGAATTAGAGAAATCTGATTAAGAAGTTCTTGCAAATCGTTATGTAAATTATCTTACCCCTCCAAGGCATGTTACATGAGAAATTAATATCCCAATATGGTGTTTAGAGTCAACCTAGATGATATAAGAAAGATGCTCCATTATCCAACCATCCTAGCCTAGTCGAATCCGTGAGTAAATGAAGGCTTCGGTTACTACTTTTTAGCAAAGACACTTGCTCTTCGTGTAGTGAATCAAGCCTTGCATGTCAAACAAATGTACAAAAACTGAAGTCACACAGGAGCTAACATGTTGGACATGCCATAAATTCAAGACTTACGCCATTCTTCACCATACAAAGGGCTAAGTTTTGTCTTTCATCAATGTAATTTTAAAAATCACGAAAATAATCTTTGTAATGAGTGTCAATTAACTGAGAGGGTAAGAGAGAGATGGGTAGCAAGGAAGCTTTAGTGGTTTGCAGTGACAAGAATTTAGGTATAGGAATAACCATTTGGGACCTGGAAAGTGGGGATCGTCTTCTCCACATACCAACCTGTGCTTCACCACCTCATGGCCTCATTTGTTTGAGAAACCAATATCTCGTAGCTTCTCAGGCTCAAAGAACGGGCTCAGTTAGTGGTGGAGTCATCTTCAAGTGGCCCTTGAACAAGGTTGTATCTCAATTCATTTCTTTTCTTTTTCTTCCTTAATCCAGTTACCATTCTCAACTCTTGTAAAGTCCATTTGGTTCTTTTTTTATTACTTTTGGTATACATGGTGAAAGTAAGTTTAAAATTTCTTTTTTATTCGCTCGTGTAAAGAATTTTTTATATTGACAGTGTACACAAGATTAATTTTAATTTTTGCTCCTCAATTATTAGTTTAATCATTATTTCTATGTCACATATGCCTTTTGAATCAGCATCAATCTATATTAAGGAGTTATCTAATGGAAGCCACAGGACCCCTTTCGTGCACAAAGGATGGAATATATCTTGCTTGTGGAGCTAATTCTGGAAACATTTACATTTGGGAGGTAAAATAGATTATATTGTTTATATTGAGTACTGATTTGTAGAGCAGTATCATTCCCTAGAGTATTCCTTTGATTATGTTGATTATGCAGGTTACAAGTGGAAGATTACTCAAGAACTGGTGTGCACATCGTAAATCAATAAATTGTTTGGCGTTCTCTAATGATTCCTCCTTTCTTATATCTGGTTCAGAAGATGGAACTATTGCTGTTTGGTCCCTGATTTGGTAACAGTACTAATAAGTTCAAGATTTTGTGTTTTAACATTGATTAATTGTTAATACTTTGAATTAAGGGTATGTGACATTGTCCCAAAATTTGATTCTACAGATTGTTTTGCTTTCTTTAACCAAGAAATTAAAATGACCATGACATTTGACAAATACAATACAAATTCTTTATATGCTATTTTAATGATTTTTTGCCATCTCTGTAGTTTGCTAGATGAGCGCAATTATGGATGTTTGCCCTCGATTTTGAGTTTGTCAACAGAGCACAGGGGCTCTGTAACTGGCCTATTACCTATATCTATCAACTCAAGTTCTAATTTTGTCTCGAGCTCCCTCGATGGAACTTGCAAGGTAGTATTTACATTTTTTTTTTTTTGAAATCCTATTTTATTATTCTATTACAATGAGGGATCTTAAAGAAAGAAAATAACTAAATTGGGAGACCTCTGTTTGATCCTATGTCGCACCAGCTCCCATACATCATATGTCGCATATATATATACACGATGAATAGATGAATATACATTATTGGTTTATAAGTCACTTGAACGACCAAGGATCACTGGTTTTTCTTGTATCAAATATATTGCTATAAAATATTTTCTTGCTAAGGGGTATTTTACCTTCCGCTTTTAAGGTATGGGAGATGGTGTCAGGGAAGCTTTTAAAATCTCAAGCTTTTCAACTACCAATAACTGCAATTGCCCTTGACCCGCTTGAAAATATATTGTTTTCTGGAAGTGCAAATGGGACAATTTTCTTTAACAAGTTTGATGCTGGACTCATAAATGATCCTTTTCCCGATCCTTTTGGTGAACAAATCGTGCTGAATGGACACCAGTAAGTTTGTAGAAGTGCATTATGTTTTTCTTTTATAATGCTATGCAAAGGAATGATTTTTTTTTTTTTTTTTGCTTATTTTCTAAACCTTGGGATGTATTAATGTATAGTTTTGGAATTGTACATTGTGGTGACTTCTGCAGAAAATCGATAACTGCATTGACATTTAGCAAATCAGGTCTAGTTTCTGCTTCTGATGATCGTACTATTTGCCTTTGGGACATAGTCAATTGTGTCATTATCCGAAGATTCAACCACTTTAAAGGTAATTGCTATTTCCAACTTTCATCTCTTTTGCAAAACAAAACTCTATTGTTGCTAAATCTTTCCTCACCTTATCTTCAAGATATTACTCTTTTCCCTTCTTGATTTTCAGTTCCTTCATTTCTACACAATTATTCTTAGATAGCTTAGTCTCAATTTCCTATATGCTTCTGCAGTAGAAATTCTATTTGAACCATTATATTTGTGTACTAATGAATAACTATGTTATTGTTCCAATCTGTGTTCAGGGCCAATATCCAATTTGGTTGTAATCTGCAAGTCATCTTTAGTACCTGTTAAGACCAACCAGAGGACTCAGTTCCGTGTTTCTTTGCTTGACAAGTATTCTCAACGTGCCAAAATGGGCAAGGAAACAGTTACTCTTCTGCCTTCATGTAATGCCCAAGATGAAGACAACACTATCTCTGGGCATAGTAGCGTTGATTTACTTGAAAAGCACATCCTTGATTTAGAGGTCTTTCTCTCTCCATCTCTCCCTTTGTGTGTGTTTGTGTGTCTCTATCTTATCAGGTTTGCAAAGATCAATCCCTTACGAGATTTTTAAATTTATACTAATTTTTATGTATTCTTCATATATTTCAGATTTTGTTGGAATTCCTTCTAAAAAAATCCTTTAGAAACACTCATGTTGATATTCATTTTTGCAACATCAAGGGTTATCTTCAATTTGTGATTTGGTCAAACTTGGAGAAAGAATTTGTAGTTTTGCATGCAAAACCCAATGAAGGAAACTATAAGGAGGTATTTTAGTTTTATCTTAGCAAACTTAATGAAATCTTTTTTTTTTTTTTTTAATTGTGCAGAGGGGGAGAACAACTGAAGCTTTACAAATGAAAGTAGAAATAAATATAGAGAAGAAAATGTGGGCTATAAGCATGGCGAAGGACACGATGAAGATGAACAAATATTTGCAATCTTCTTTCTTGGATTTCCTACATGACCAATTACTACAGCCTCTTGATTCAAAATTGAAGATGAAAAACAGAGATGACTGAAGATGAGGACTTTCAGTTGAAACAAGAGAAGCATATTCAGCTTTGAGGTGTCAAGTAAATACTTGTCTGGTGTATTGTTATAATCCCTTAAATTGGAATTTTTGTATGAAGCTATGGGCCTTATTTAAATAGCTGAAAACTTATGCCTTACTATGAAAACAAGGTAGAGATTTGGACTTTGTTTCTATCTTTTGGATAGTTATCTTTTAGGTATATTTTTAAAAATATTACTGTGTAATAATTTTGGAGATTCTTTTTCATATAATTGGTAAATGATAAATTTGAATGTGAGGTAGAAAGTTGATTGAAAAATGTTTAAATATATATATATATATATTAAAAATAATACCGTAACAAACAAAACCTATAATTCATAATCCTATCAAGCTGGCCCAGTATTGCATGATTATTAAATTAAGATGTGGGTTTGGTGAGATATGAGCCAAAGAAAATAGATCTTCCTTCTACCGGAAGCATCATGTTTGTTCGTAGATGTCCTAGAAACCTCTACAATGCAAATACAAATACTACTATGGCAATTTTTGGTATTCCCTCCTCGTCCTAAATATGCCACCTCCTAATATAGTATGTTTTAACAAAACCATGTATTTTTAGAACTTTAAGCATGTTTATTGGACTAGACAAGGGACGTCGCAAGTTGGCCGTCTTTCATTTTGCACGATTTGAGATTACGCACGATTTGAGTCTTTCACTTTGCACGATTTGAGATGTGCGTAACATGTCAATTAATATGTATATTCATATTCAATTAATGTTGTAATTTTATTTAAGCGTAATTTAATTATTTGTCACTCAAAATAATGTTACTTTTTTCATTACAAATTTACCATTACTAGTTCAATTTCATCTAATCATTTTTTATCCTTTAAATCTAAACCATTAGATTGTGCAAAACGACACTTGTAAGGCGCCAAAACCTATTCGACTAACCTTTTAATCTCATATCTACATTTATAAAATAATCATCCAAATTAAATGCACAATGCTCTTTCAAATTATCAAACTTTATTTCTTCTTTTTTAATTTAAAAAATTTAAGATTTTACTTGTAACTTTCCCATACCTACGAGTACACAATTGTAAAATAATTTCTTACATTCCTAACATTCAATAGACGACAACGTTAATAAAACGAGAGGAGTATAAATACCGAAATCTTCCTAATCTGACATCAATCCAAATTGAGCTGGGGCCGCTAATGTGGCTTGATTGCACCGGCCAACCTATTTTTTTAGAAAGAAAAATTGATATTTCAGTGGGCAGCTCTTCAATCCTTCCTCAGGGATCAAGAACATATCCGAATTTCCGAATCTTCCTATTATAAGTAGCCAAACCACTTTCGAATAAAGCCTCCAGTTTCGATTCCAGCCGTCCATAAAGAACACTTGTCTTTTTAAGAATTCCACATGACAGACTCATCCGGTAACAACCATCCTCCCGCAGAGACTCCGCCACCTTCTACGGCGGCTCCGACATCTACTCCGCCGGTTGATGAGGATCAAGCCAAGTGGGGCACTCAGGTCATGGGTCAGCCAGCAACCCCAACAACTCATCCAGATAATCAGAGGGCAGCCTCTTGGAGAGCTGAGGATCAGCAGCAGAGGTTCAATCAGCACCACCCTTATGTTGTTTACTCACCTGTTGAGAAGTCTACCGATAACCCTTTTGAATCTGTGGTCAATATGTTCAATTCTTGGAGCCACAGAGCTGAGACTGTAGCTAAGAACATTTGGCACAATTGTAAGTGGATGATGATCTATCATGGAGTAGCATTTCTTTCTTGCTGCTGCTGCCTTCTGTTTTTTTCTTCTTCGTACTTATTTACTTTGGACCTGTTTTCAATTGCTTTTTTAGACCTAAGTTTAGCTTGTGATTTAAAAAAAAAAATATTTTATGATGTTTTAAACTGTTTTTCCCTACTCTTTTTGAAAGTTAAAATCAGAATCAACTATCGGCCTGATTTTGGATGCTGACTTTCAACTTTTCCAAAATTAGCTTTCACAAGAATCAGAAGTGGTTGGAACAGGACCTTTGGATATGTAGAATATCCTTTCTTGATCATGTTGAGAAAATGGATAATAAATAATCCATTTTCAAAATTGTAAGTGAGGATTGATTTTAAGAAAAGCATTCATCTTTGCAGGAAATAGTGATTAATTTTCCTGTTACCACACAACTACTGTTTTTAAAATTGATTTTATGTACCTTAGACATTGCATGCTGGTAGTTTTGACTCTGGGATTTGCTTTATGGATCATACTCAGAAAAAGGGTAGTGGGATTATATCCCAAAATTGGAATTGAGGATTGATGTTAAGATAAGAATAATATGATTGATGTTGCTGCACAATTTTCTATTTATTGGTTGATTTTTTTCGCGGTATTAAAAGAATATATGAACATGTGAGACTGTAGTATTTGGATTGGTTACTTTACCATATTTGGTTTATGTAGGAAAGAGGGGGTTAATTTTTGTGTAATTGCAGTGAAAACTGGACCATCAGTTTCAGAAACTGCATGGGGAAAACTTAATTTGTCAGCTAAGGCATTGACTGAAGGAGGATTTGAGTCTCTTTTCAAGCAGATTTTTGCGACAGATCCAAATGAGAGATTGAAGAAGACCTTTGCCTGTTACCTTTCAACCGCAACAGGTCCTGTTGCTGGAACACTTTATTTGTCAACTGCTCGAGTGGCTTTCTGCAGTGATCGACCCTTGTCTTTTAGAGCTCCTTCTGGACAAGAAACTTGGAGCTATTACAAGGTAAAAAGACAAATTCCTGTTGGTATGAATTGCTTTCAAGTTACACAAATCACTAGTAGACACTGTTTTCTGACTGTTGCTGAGCAGTTTTTAGATTTCCTGTCTTAACTATTTTGCTCATTGATTCTTGTCTGTACTGATTTGGGTAAATTCTAGTTCAATTGATAGGATTCAACACGCATTAGGTTTGAAAAAACTGTACAAATGATGATTATGAGTGTTTGATTTTTTAGATATTATACAAAATTTTGAGCAGGTCAATTTGACATTCAGATTTATTTTTCGTTTAATTTATTTAGGCTCGTTTTAAATTTGCTGACCCTTTACATGACTAATTTTGACTCGAGGCCATTTTCTAGCTGTACCAGTCCAAATGTCGCTACCAGCTTACTATAAATGCAATTTATAGTTATAGTAATGCAAAGAAGACAAAAACATGGATCTGTTGAAGATTCTTCTTGGTTCTTGTTATGATAATTAAATCTAACTGATTACAAGTTACAAAATTTGCTAAAACTTGTCAAGAACCGTCAGTTCTCTAACATACAGATTTATTCAACAGGTTATTCTACCTTTGGCAAACATAGCAAATGTGAACCCTGTTGTTATGAAAGAAAATCCACCAGAGAAATACATTCAGATTGTGACAATCGATCGACACGAGTTCTGGTTCATGGGATTTGTCACTTTTGAGAAAGCAGCACATCATCTTTTAGAGAGTGTTTCTGATTTCAGAGCTCTTGGCAGTGCTTCACAACCTATAGCTAGCTAGCTAGTTTGTTCTATATTTACTTAGATGAGCCATAAGTTATATGCTTGGATTTGTTCTTAGTTTTATCCCTTTCGTCTTTGTCCCATGTGTTTTCTTTTGTTTCCTTTGTTTGATACTATGAGGATTGTGTCATTGTACTCTAGTTACAGAGCAGATAACAAAGTTGTATGGGTTGGTTTGTTTAGACCTGGCTTGCTAGAAATTTTTTGTGCTATTACGGGGAAAGGGGGTAATCTCACATGCAAAATATCTATTTTCTTTTAGCTTCTAGCCACGAGTGATTCCACAAAATGAAACTTAATGCTATGAAGATGCTTCGCTAATCACAAGTTTATTGTATTAGTCTATGTAATAAGCCAAATACATATATTCGCCATCGCCTAGAAGCAATAGGCTAAATATGCCCTCAAATACGAAGATCCTCTACTGTGTGGTTATGATACTGTTTACTTCACTGCGGCTACTGTCATTCACTTCACTACCATAATTTCCAGTGCACTCACTTGCAGAGTGAATTTGAATGTGTAACATTCTTTCAGAGGAAAATTTTTGTTGCATTTAAGGTTGCCTCCTCTCTTGTTGTGGTATCCCGGATAGTTCTCTTGTCTGAATTCAACTCTCTCTTTTAGTTGTAAATCTGCACATTTTGCTACATCTTCAACTTCACATGGGTTGTAGGGATCATCATTCCTAAGTGTTAAATGAATTTCACCTCCTCCTTGGAGCATTTCTTTAGCAGTTCTGAAGTAAGTCCCTATCAAATCTTGGTGCAACCTGTGATCTTGCAAAAAGGGAAAAAGAATGAGAAAATATAAACTTGCAAAAAAAAAATAGTAATTAACTTCAACAATTGAATTGCACATCAAACTGACAAGTGCTGAATACAGAAAAATCTTCACCTACCGAATAAGAGTGTAGTCTCTTTCACGTAACCAAGAATAATGCCCTGCATGGGGAAGTTGAATACTATGACATCAAATTTCTTGTGCTTCAAATTTGGATGCTCGTCCCTGTTTTGTACGTCAACTTCGTACAAAACTAATAATACCAATTTTTTCAGTTCCCAAGATGTTCTCCGCTCGTCCGATGCATCAATGGCAATGTCTCTATTAAAATTTGAAAGAAAAATTGCATAAATGAAAAGTTTAGGTTGATGCATACCCTCTTGTCAATCAAAAGATGAATTTACCTAATGGATAATTTTCCATATGAGAAGAAAAGAAAATGGAAACAAACATGATACTAAACTATTAGTACTAATAAAACACCTTCAGAATGAAGACATGTTGCCACCATATTAGCAGCATCGCCAAAAGCTTTGGCTAAACAACAGAAAATGAGAAATCTCCTTCACCTACTAACAGTATCTTCCGAGAACTGTTATAGTCCTGAATCCATCTTTCTTTATGATTCTCATTATTCATCTCTCTCTCAATGTCAAGATAACCTTGTGAATGCTTGTGCTGGGGGGTAAAGTGATCTTGATCTACTATTTAAGGACCCTTTAATTGATCTACATTGAAGTCCACATTAATTTACCTATTGCAATTCCCCAAAAGCTAAAACATGATGTATGGAGTAGAATATATAGAGGCAGAAAGACGTTCGACTTCCATATTTTTATGCTTATAATTTCACTCATGTTTTTCTGTGGATCCACCAAAAATCAGTTTTTTAAATCCCCTGAAAAATTTTTGAGAATATTCTCTAAATACTATGTTTTTCGGGCACTTTTACTGAAAAATTGTTGCACAGGAATTAATTTTTTCAAAAATTGTTCTAAAAAATCAAAATGATTATGTTATTTTATGGACCTTTCGGCCTTGGCTGTGTATGGGCTGTTGCAGCATGGTACAAGACTAATATAGTTTGCACCAAGGAAATTCTCTAAAAACATATTTCTTTTCTAAAAAGGCAGGTTTTTTTTTTTTATTCTTGAAACTTGAATTTTCATTTTCAACAGGTTAAATTTCATTTTTTACATGGTGGATTTCTCTTTGCAAAAGTTTTCAAGGTAATGTTGAATTTTATTTTCAATGTTGTCCTTATTGTAAAACCCAAACTACCTTTTTTTTTTTTTAATGTAGTTCTTATCCAAACTTCGTGTGAGAGCTGAGTCACTCATCCTTATCTAAAAAATGCCTTTTTTTTTTTTTTTAATGTGGTTCGCCACTTTTCAACAAATGAAAATGGGCCAGGATTTGTTTTATTTAAAGATTTCCCTTCCAATTCAGTTTCATTTTACTTCTTTCAGTCCAAATTAATTAGTATTTGGGATCACTCTCCCAATTTTTTTTTTTTTAAAGAACTTTTGGGCTTGAAACTCAGGTGTTTAAAGCTTTTGAAACCTATTTGTGATCTTTAACACAGGCTGGTTTATGTACCAATACTAAATTTGTCTCAATTCTATGTTCATCCCAGTGCCTTATTTCCACTTTATAATTTTTCTTTTTTTGATAAATTGTGAGAGTCAAATCATAATATGGGAACTCTTGAGAGATGAAATTAAAATGCAATAGTATTGGGCAGAGCGTAACATCACTTTTCTCAGGTTAAATGGCAACTTATTTGGATCTTATTTGGACTTTTGTAATTATTTTTTTGGGTAAATATCTTATTTGGTTTCGGACATGTTGAGCACTTTTATTTTTTAAAATTGGCAATTCTATTTTATTTCAACTTTTACTCCTATTCTAGCGAGGAGTCTAATTGGATCTTGAAGAACCAACGGGAATTGAACTATTATCGGATCAGGTGGGTGCATTATGCATCCATATGGATTTGAAACCGCATATTAGAGGCAAATTGATGAGAAGCAAAAGTCTGAACCTTTGGTTTCCCATCCCAAAAGAGAATTTAAGTCTATTGTGGTGACCTAAAAGCTGTTGGTTATGTTGAGCACTATATTGTTTGGAGAGATTTGAAGTCATATTATTATTTCTCAGTTCAATAGGGGTATGATCGAAAATTGTGGAAGGTCGCTTATATAAGTTTAGAAACTGTCCTTTTCTTCTTGAGTAAATAAAGTTACAAATTGTCTTTGCACAAGTGTCAAATTTAATCCTACACGTCTTTCTCTCAATTTCTCATGTTCTCATAATTTTTTTTATGATTATTATTATTTATGTATACAACTTCGTTTTGATAATTGATTTTTGAGATACTCTATCAGTTTTAAAAATTTTTCTCAATAAGTATGTTTGTGATATAAAAAAGTTAGTTACATAACGTGTTTAAAATTTTTAAAAAACATATTTTTAAAAAAACAGAATCATACAAACAATTGCTTTTTAACTTTTATCAGAAGATTGTTCACAAAAAATTTGGACTCTGATCCGTGGCAACTTAAAACACGCAGTATTCTGGGGACTTTGACTCGCTGCCTCAAGAAAGGTGCAGCCTGGCCAGGGTCCCATAATTACCTATAATTGATTATTTCTAGAATTAAGAATCAATCACCTAATTTCCAACACCTACTCTGTTGAAATGCCCCTCAATTTTGAGTAAATATTTAGGTTATCCTTTTAGGTATCACATGGCGTAACGTAATTAAAAACAAGTAAACACATGGCCAATTGTAATTATGCTATAAATAAATAACATAATTAGCTTGTTTAATATTTTTTTTCCTCAAAAAAGTTATTGGGTGTTGCCATATTGTCTCAAGGCCACATAAAGTTTTTATTTTTATTTTTTTTTCCATATCTTCCATAAAAGGTAGAATTCATGGAGGCTGGTGTGATCCATGAGGAACTAAATGAGAGGAGTATAAAAGAAAAAGTAATAGGGAAAAAATTGAGGATGAGAAAAGAAAAGTGAAGAAAAGGATTAAAAAAAATAAAAGGTCAAGGATAACCAATCTTGACTTTGTAAGTACCTTAAAATGATTTTTCTTGAAAGCTATAATTACATTATTGATAACCAATTAATGGTTTTTTATTTTCTTTTGGAAATCATTGTTTGAGGTGATGAATATCTTTTTTTCATCAAGTGTTAAGTCAAAGAAATTTTGATTATATGCTTATTCTTTTTCTTTTTTCTCTTAAGTATACTCTATCCAACTAAAGATAAAATTAGTTCTCATTGAGTTTTGCAATGGTGATTAATTTTGCTATTGAGGACAGTGGCTATTAGTTAATTAAAGTATTTGCATTTCAATAGGAGAATTGTTACAAATTAATATATTGGGATGTGCAACTTGACCAATAAAAAAATATTTCAACTAATTCCTTGGAAAAAAAAAAAGGAGAGTAGGTATTAGGTAGTACCTCATTTCTTAATGAAAAACCATGTTTGGAGACACCTTTTTTTTTTTTTTTTTTAAATCTATGTCAAGTTTTCTTACAAAATTACAATAATTATTCTTTAAAATTATATATGTCGCCGACACCAAGTTACACTAACAAAAAGTTTACTTTTAAGCTTAGCATTTCAAGTGCCTGACCTCAAAAAAAGGTGATTATAATTTGTTGTCGCTGAAAAATGGTAGGCCAGAAAAAGAAACAAACAGTCCGTGCACCTTTTGTTTTCTAAAGTAGGAACATGAAAAGGAAGGGTAATTTTTTTTATGGTCTCCTCTGTGACCACGCCGCTTAAGAGTTTCATAGATTCTCTTGTACCATTTTCTCATATTAACATGTATTTTTAACTTTTGTTTCTCTCATTTGCACGACATAATCTGACAGTAGAATTATGGATTGAAACTATGTCAAAATTTATTTAAAAAAATATTGCATACTCACGATACATTGTGCCTCAATGTTATATCGTATACTTTTATTTATCACATCTATTATCACGAGTAAAAGTAGTCCACCTCATGTGACCACGTATAGAGTAAGAATCAGGTACACCATTTTGGAATAAAGTTTAGGTTCTCTCCCATTCTGGCTTTCAGTTTGGGTTGAGTAGGTTGGGTTTCCCTTCCCCCTTTCCTCGAATTGTCAAAAAAACAAAACGTCTCACATCGGTACTAGTTGCTTGTTAGGGTTAGTACTTAAGCTCCTGTGGCCCCTCTAAAAGTTACCATGGCTTTTGGAGTGGGTTTGTGGGGTAAAGTTTAGGTTCTCTCCCATTCTGGCTTTCAGTTTGGGTTGAGTAGGTTGGGTTTCCCTTCCCCCTTTCCCCGAATTGTCAAAAAAACAAAACGTCCCACATCGGTACTAGTTGCTTGTTAGGGTTAGTACTTAAGCTCCTGTGGCCCCTCTAAAAGTTACCATGGCTTTTGGAGTGGGTTTGTGGGGTAAAGTTTAGGTTCTCTCCCATTCTGGCTTTCAGTTTGGGTTGAGTAGGTTGGGTTTCCCTTCCCCCTTTCCCCGAATTGTCAAAAAAACAAAACGTCCCACATCGGTACTAGTTGCTTGTTAGGGTTAGTACTTAAGCTCCTGTGGCCCCTCTAAAAGTTACCATGGCTTTTGGAGTGGGTTTGTGGGGTAAAGTTTAGGATTATCTCCCATTCTGGCTTTCAGTTTGGGTTGAGTAGGTTGGGTTTCCCTTCCCCCTTTCCCCGAATTGTCAAAAAAAAAGGTACACCATTTGTCACGTGACGCATTACAGTCAATAATATATCACTAAATGCTGTAAGGTGTGACTCTTTATCGCTATGTGACGACAGATTATTAATTATAGTGTATCATATAGTAATGCACGTAGTTCGTTTAATACTTTTCCCATATATTCATAATAGTACATGCCATTTAACGTGTTTCTAATGTATATATTTTTTATCAAACTTACACTATTACAATTAAAAGAAGGAAAATGATGTTAGTGAGATTTGAATCCCTGATTCGTAAATTTTTAATTGCTCGACTCTCTATTCGTTTATATTTCTAAAGATTTAACTATAATACAAAGTTGAGTCAATAAACTGAATGATAACAAGAAGAGCGTATCCATATAAATTATTAATTTAATTTATAAATAAAATAGTTCACATAAATTGTTAAAACCTTATTTATTCTATGCAACTTTATTGTGTGCAGCATAAAAATGTCGGCCTTTCCAATATGTCATATCTACTTGGGTCCACTACTTATTGTCCTAAAATCAATCCATCGCCGGTGGACCCTTTGAAATGGGAAGGAGAAGCCGCAAAGGGCACTACTACTATTAATATTACTAAATTCGTACAGTTCGGTTTGTGGTGAAAGTACCAGTGATGTTGAGTAGAGCTAGTCACTTTTGACCATCCATCTGTGCCAGATCAATATTATTTGTATTTAGTCCATCAATGGATGCATTTACATAAAAAAAAAAAGAAAATAAAATAAAAGGAATGGGACCCAGAATTACCACCAGTTCTCTTTTGTAGATTGTGGTGGTTTCAAACACGAAAGCACAAGAAGTCAGAAATATCAAGCAAATTCTATTCATCTTCCTAATATTTATATAGTTGTGCCAAAATAATAATAATAATAATAATAATAATAATTACCTCCCATCCCTTGTAGTTTAGTGTTCTTTCACGTAATCCCCCCATTGTTTAATAATAGCCACTTGTCAAATTTTCTAGTGTAATTAACTGTCAAAACAAAAATCAAATTTTTTAGGAAAAAGATAAATTTGCAATTATACCCTTAAGATAATTGAAAAAGTCAATTAGTTTTTCTTTTATTTTTCTTTCTTCATTTTTTTTCCCTTCTAACTTATACTGACTACAACGTCCACCGCCACCATCCACCGCCGCCATTGATAGCCTAAAGCCGACTATTACCACGAGCCCGCTACTGCTACCAAGCCCATCCCAGATCGGTTGACCTTAGGCCTAAAAACAACATAGAAGTGTTCAAATTTCACTGCCACCTCCTCTGCCTCATTCACTGCTGCTTCTTCTGGCTCAGCACTGCGACCATGATGACGGCGATGAGGATGAGGATGACGGATGACTTCGGGTTTGATTTTGACTAGATGATCTTAAAATTGTCCATCTTGGGCTGAGTTTAAATGTTATAATTGCGGTGGACTTCGAGGTGCCGAAGCAGGCTGTGGTTGTCGATTGGAAATGTGAATCTGTTCGCACAAACTTAATTTACCGTTTTCCAATTGAATCTATTGTAAATGTTTTTGGCACAGATCTGGTTGTACTAATTGACTGATCTATTGTGGGTTGAAAAGTTGAGTGATTGAGAAGTGGTGATGGCGAAGTTGCCGCAGAGGAGGCGGTGGGGTCAATTGACTGGTGGTGGGTGAACTTTTGTTGTTGGTGGGCTGTGGGATGAATCTTCAGCGTCCAATTTTTTGTTGACCATCGTAAGCGAAGACAACCATGGTGGTGGTTCAACGCAGGACCACCCTGGCCGGCATAGCAAGAAGAAGAAAACTATGTTTTAATATTGCAACTAAGCCCCTCAAATTTTTTCTTATTTTTATCTTGACCCCTCTCTAGAAATAATAATAATAGTTCAATTTTTTAAGGAAATGGTCAAATACCATCTTTACTTATCATCCTATTAAATCTAACAAAAAAATTTAATGGTGCCCCTTTACATTTATGCTTAGTTTGGGAGTTTATAATAGAAAGGAAAATAAAGGAAGGGGGAGGGATGAAAAGAAAACAAAAGGAGTGGAAGGGATCTTTCATTCCCTTTTTTTTTTCTTTTGATTTGGGCAGAAAAATTTTCAAGAGAAAATGAGAGGAGTTGACCTACCAATTCCTTCCTTTTTTTTTTTTTTCCCCTCTTTCTAAATTCCAAACAAAGTCATTTTAAAACTCTTTTTCTTTTCTTTCTCCCCAACTTCCAAACAATCAAAGCTTTTCTTTTCTTTCTTTTTTTTTTCCCACAAATCCATGCTTCCAAATTAGCTGTTAGTGAAGTGGCTATTTTTTAACAACAAGATCATTATGTGGAAGAACGGTGACAAAAAAAAAAAAAGGTAAACAACCAAAATATATTAAAAAAAACTTAATCTAGTAAAAGATATAATTTAATCGCTAACCCTACATTTGGAACGCTGGAATGAGTTGAAATGTCCATTCCATTTCATTATCATGTTTTGGCATGGACATTTTAAGTTGGAATGTTCATTCTAACTTTTTTCCTGTAAATCCATTCCATAATAAAATTTAATAAAAACCTTCTCCAACTTCATCTCGAAAGCCAAAATAATAGGAATCAATTTTAACCATATATATATATATAAACATATATATATTTCTATTAATTCTTTTTAATTAGGGAAACATTCACTAATTATTTATGTTTAAAATTAAAAAGTCTGCTCATTTATGAATTTAATTAATAATTTTTTATTATTTTAAATCATAATCAATTTACAATATGCTTAAAATATTAATAGGAGTCAATTTTATCCATATACATATTTGTTTCTATTAATTCTTTTTAATTAAGGATACATTCACTTTGTTTTTAAATTTAAGAATATGATAGGTTATTTATAAATTTAACTAATAATTTTTTATTATTTTTAAAATCATAGTCAATTTACGATATGCTTATAATTTTTTTTTCTTTTGCTATAAAAATGTTTAAATACTATTTTTAAATTTTATGCAATTGTGTAAAATTTAAACTTCCTGTAATTAAATGCAAAATAAAATAAATAGAGAATATAAACATTTAGTTTTATTAATATTTTTCAAATATTTAAAATTAATTAAAGAGTATAATTAATTTAATTTTAACAAAACTATCAAGAATAATGCAGACCATGAAAAAATAAAAATATGATATATTCTAATACAAAGAATTCATGGCAATTTCATTAAGTTAATATATATTTTATTTCATTCCAACATTTAAATATGATTGTAATAAATATTATAAAAGGAATATGCATTCCATTTTGATATAGGTTACCAAACATTGAACTGAAAACTTTTTTCCAATCAATTCTAGGTGGAAAGGTAGTTTAGGTAGAAAGACCTTTCTATTTTGAACCATTTTTGTGTTGGGTAAGGGACTTTATTTCCTGCCAAGAAGATTTTAATTGAATGTTTGGGGAAGCAAATTGAGTAAATTCAGGGAAGTTTAAAGTTAAAAGTATTGAGCTATAGTAAAGTTCTACAATTAAAGTACTAGGGGCTCTTTGCAATTGAGTGAAAGTTCAAGGAAACAAGTTGCAAATAGAAGTATGTTTAATCTATCTGCATCTATGATTTTTGTCACATCTCAATTAGTGTTTGGTTTATTTAAATATCCAAGAATTTGGAGTCGTGAAGGCAGCACCCATCATTATACATCCTAAGTTAGTGTTGGTTTTTGAATATTCCTAATGATGGCTGATGTTGTTGGACTTTACTTTCATCATTATCAATCTTTTTTTTTTTTTCAAAATTCTAAAATTGTTAAATAAAATTAACATAATAACATCTCCATTTGCAAAATAAATAAATAGATAAAAGAAGTAAAATATAACTTTTATAAATATTTAACCAAAATGTTAAATTATTTTTGTTTCAAAACAAAGGAAGTTCTCAAGTATCGAATATACTATATTTTTAAAATTACAGTATTAATTAAATACTTAAAGAGAGATAATTAAATACTTAAAAAAAAGAGATAATTTCTTGAAATAAACAAGCAGTTTGGTCAAATATAACAAATGGAGAATCAAACTTCAACTTCCATTCTCCTTTTTTTTTTTTTTGAGAAACAACTTCCATTCTCCTAAAAGTAAGCACTCCTATTGTCTCTTATTAACCAAAACAAGCACAAGAAGAAACTCATTTACTACCACGGGCTACAGGTCAAGTAGGACAAGATCAGGACAAACCAACTTCTTATTTTCTCCAAGAAGAAATAAAGAGTGATTCTTTGGATGAATATTGGTTCATAGATACAGAACTTCAGCATGTTGATAAAAGTTCCAGAGAAACTGCAAACCTTTTTCAACAATAGATGGCTGGTTTTTGTAGCTTCAATGTGGGTTCAATCTTGTTCAGGAATTGGATATCTTTTTGGAAGCATATCTCCGGTGATGAAAAGTGCCATGGGTTACAATCAAAGGCAAGTGGCCATGTTGGGTGTGGCTAAGGATTTAGGGGATGCTATTGGATTCATTGCAGGGGGTTTGTGCGAGGTTTTGCCTATTTGGATGGTTTTATTTATCGGGGTCGTGCAGAATTTTGTTGGGTATGGTCTGGTTTGGCTCATTGTTATTGGTGCTTTGCCTGCTGTGCCTCTTTGGGTGGTTAGTTTTAATTTCTTTTCCTATCTGTTTTATTGGGTTAATAGAAGATTTCCCGTTTTGGGTTTTGTGTTTGAGTGCTTTTGATGTTAGTTTTTTTGTCAGTTTATGGGATTGAAGAAGTCGGTTGCTTCTATCGTGGTTGACTTTGGATCTATTCATTATTCTGTTATGATTCCAGATATGGAAGGATTTTTGGTATTTATCATGGTTGCTTTCTGTTCTATTGCTATTGTTGCAAAATTTGAACTTGAGAACATCCTGCAGACCCTTTTGAGGGGTGGTTGACGTACAACAATTTATTTATTTCTTCAATAAATTGACGAATATTATGGGGATGAAAATTCTCTCCAGTAGCTATTTTTCGCCATTAAAGTAGCATATACAAGCTCTTACGAAGCTCTTTAATGAAAGTAGTAATATCCATTTACTTTTTGCATCTCGGCAAGTTTTCAGTGCATAGCTCCCTCTTTTGCCCACCTAAGTTGTTCAAAGTGTTGTTCTGCTCTTAACTGTGGAAATCTTAACCGCATATGTCACGATAGGATGTTGATGAAGCCAAAAAAGAAAAAAAAAAAATCATTGAGCAATAGTAAGCTTCTCTTGTGATTGCACATATTTTGAGCATTTCCTTATAATTGTCATTCCTGTTTCAATTAGTTGAATGCTCTAAAACTTGCCTCTGCTGCTTCTGTTTCTTTAGCTTCTATCAATTTGACAGAGCACTTGTGTACAGTTTTCTTCTTACTGCCATCAGGTGACCACTTAAATATTACTGTATTCTTATGCACCATTTTAGACATTATTATGTGTTACTGCACTCTGTTGATACTTTTATTCACCTCTCTGTGGAACCATAATTAGCTACTTTCACATTTTGATCCATAATCATTCCTGCCAGCCCCTAACATAGATCTACATGTCCATGGTTTAGTCCCAACGAACACTCTGCTTTTCTTCACTGAATTTGTTTACTTGGTTGCATGGTGCATGCATCCACCTCAAATTCTGATTGTTATCCTCTAGTCTAATCCTGTTACAAGCCTAGCCGTCTAGAATATTTTTCTTCTTCCATATGGTTAAAATATAGAAGTCAGATGATCTGCCACTTCTTGAAATTTCTCTGCTGATTCAAAATCATGGTGTAATGTGTATCGTCACCTGTTCCAGGCATGGAATAGATGAAATAAATTAAAACATGGATTTTTGTATGCCATGTCTTAATTTTTGGTTCATGTTATTTAAATTATCAGAAGCTTTTTGCTTTGTTAAGGTTTTGAGAGATGTTCTGAGTGACCTTTTTGCTTTTTCTAGTTGCAAATTACTCCTCTCTATCTTCACGTCAGATCCTCTCTCCTGACCATTCATAGGATTCATATGTGGTAACAGGTCATCCTGTAAAGCTATGTGAATATGTGATTGATGTAACATTTGGCTTATTCTATGGTCGAGTTATAAGAATTTGAATTTGATGCTTTAGATTTAACCTATGCATAGAGTTGTCATGTCTTTGAGTTCCTATCTATTTGGAACTTCTTTGGAAGGATTAACTCTTGATTAATAAATATTGACCTAATTATATTGCAAACCTGCAGCTGCACATTGGCATAGTCAGAAACCAAATTCTTCCGTACATATTGGATCCATTTTGATTTCAAGCTACTCTAATTTTTGTACAAGGCGCCAAAAATCATAAAAAAATGAATGGGCACCTGAATCAAAGTGATAGGAGGTTATCTAAATTCTGACAGGAAGTAAATAAAAGATAGAAGAATTTTCTGTCAAGCATATTCCAGCATGATTTCGAGTAAAATATTGTTTTTTATCAGAATGAGCCTAGTCCAAACAAATTAGTAGAACACTGCCTCATCCTAAAAGAAACAACCAGGAAATCTGTCTTTTCTTTTATATAGAAATTAGAAGCATAGAGTATTCAATTTGTATGTGTTTCGGTGTTCAACCTACATGATGAACAGAGAGAATATTAGGTAAATATGCTTCTAGAATACGCCGAGCTGCTGCATGAGAAAATAGTTGTACTACAAGGCTAACAAATTTACTGCGTGCATTGCTTCATGCTTATACAACTGAATGTTTCTGGCAGCCTTTTTCTTAGAGATGTTGGCACAAAGCCTGTAATGAAAGGGAAGAAATAAAAGGGATGCTGAGATATGAATAGTTTTAAGGCTGCATATCTCATAAGAACAAGAACTGTAATCCTAAAACAAGAGTCACATGCATTCTTGTAAGCTATCCTCATCTTTGTTAGCCTTTTCATAGTTTTTAATGAAGTTGAAAGGTTTCTTTGCTGTTGTGTTATTGACAGTGAGACTCCATAAATTTGCTAGGTGAGATGTCTACAAGGCATTGGAGACGTTTTGAGGTTTTGTAATTTCTGTAGTTTCCTTTTCCTAGCTTTATCTACTCCTCGCCATTATTGGTTAATATGCTATGAAGGAAATTCTTAACTTCGGATTTAAACCTGTCTTTGCGTGAAGAAAACCTTATTTAAACTATGAGAATATAAAGATGAGTTGTTGATACCTCCTGCTTTATTGGGTTTATATACAGTAGACAAGCAGATCCAAAGGTTAAAGTTAAGGTATTGACCACTATGAGTATTATTCATTGTTGGATCATATATATGCTGGGCTAGTTTAGAATAATTTCCCAGGGTTTTGTGGAATTCAATCATTAGGTTTATGAAATCAGTCCTTTTGATTAAACATTTGTCCAAACAAATATTTCAAAATTGAACATGTTATTCATTAGTGCATGTTTCATGGTTTTATGGCTTCTTTATCCTTAAATGCAGACTCAAATATATAACCCAATTTAGTGCTTACAATACTGGAAATTTTGAAGTACTCTGTTCGCTTTGCCTCTTTACTTTTAATTCGCTGAAAATGAACAGAACCTTTAAGCAGCATGGTGCTGGGACTAGGCTTGTGGTTGGTTAAATATCTTGAATAGGTAAATTATTTACTCCTGAAGATAGGGAATATCTACCAGTGACTGAGTTTAGCTTTTTAATTTATTGGAGCGACTGGAAATTTCTTTGAGTTATCAATAATATAACTTGGAAGATGTTGCTACAGAAGAGAATGACTTTCCTCTGCATCCTACGCTGATTGTCAACTGAACTTTATTTTCTAATATAATTACTGTGTGTGTTTATCGATTAGACATGATCTTCAGGTTTGTATTTGTCTTGCTTATGCTAGTGATGGTGTCTTACAGCGCCAGACTTGGACTCAGAATTGTTCTGGGGGTGCCAGTTCTTTTGAGTGTTTTGCTTGCTTTGTACCTTCATTTCTTTGTGTCGCTTTTTATTCTTTTTTTCTTCAAATGTCACCATTCTATATTTCCTTGCTTTTCAGTGGAGAAAAGTAGGTCTTGAGAAAATGGTTACGTAGTGTCTGTATTTAGAATTTAATTGGGAAAATTTGCAGTGGGAGGAAATCAGTAATTCTTTTGAGAATTTTATAAGGTATTTTGGTGCGTAGACGAGTTTAGTAAGTAAATTTCAACTGGAGTCTTGTGTCTTTTTCATTAGTCTATTGGTGCTGAAATTGAATAGTTTGCAAAAGTTTTTGCATCTTCAGAAGCAACTGCGTTTAATTTCTCTGGGTTAGATTCACAGAAGGCTTGAAAGAGATTCTGTGAAGGAATTATTAAGGAAACCAAGAATTGACAAAAATTTTAGGGTTCAATTCGTAAAGAAACAAAAACATGAATCAGGAAGAATCCAGCTTAGAGATAATATATTGATGTTCAATTGTGTTAACCTTTCTTTGATAGGTTTAGCCTGTATGAGAACACTCAGAACAACAAATATGGACAAAAAACTATACATCCATTTAGGATTCCTCTGGTGTATATCTTTCAAGTGTTAATGATATAATGCTACCATTTCGTGTCAAGATCTATAACTTATGAAAAATGAGATCAATTTAAAGCCATATAGTATGTAAGTTTGGTTCTATACAATTGTTTGTACGTGCTCTTACGCTTCTAACTATACAAGAAGACATATGTCTTTGTATCTTGCTACTTCTTTTTTACATTTTAGAGAAACATAAACATCTTTCCAATAGGCTGCGAAGCTGCAACAAGGGGAAAAGAAAACACTTCAATGTCCTTCATTCTTGTACTCCTTTTCTCTCAGCCGCTTTCACATTGGTCATGACTACTTATTTTTGCTTTTCTTTTTTTTTTTATTTTAAATATGATTCTGTAGTGCACAAGTTGGTCAGAATTACCACATTTAAACCTTTCTATAGTGTTTTTTTTTTTTCTTTCTATCTGTCGTAGTTCACTTTGATTTTCTGCTTGCAGCTATGCATTTTGATATTTATTGGAACAAATGGTGAGACATACTTCAATACAGGAGCGCTTGTTTCTTGTGTTCAGAACTTCCCCAAAAGCCGTGGTCCAATAGTTGGTATATTAAAGGGATTTGCTGGGTTGAGTGGTGCAATTCTGACTCAAATATATGCTATGATTAATTTTCCAAATCAAGCATCACTGATCTTTATGGTTGCTGTTGGCCCGACTGTTGTAATAAGTATTCTGATGTTCATTGTTCGACCAGTCGGAGGTCACAAGCAAATGAGAAACTCTGATAGTTCTAGCTTCTTGGTTACTTACAGTATTTGCCTTGTTCTAGCTGCTTATCTTTTGGCAGTGTTGATACTTGAAGATTTGGTCAGTCTGAACCATAGATTAATCACATTATTTACACTTATCTTGATTGTTATCATTTTGCTTCCCATTATTATTCCTATCCTGTTGGTTTTCTTCTCGGAACGAAGACCTACAACAGAAGAGAGCCCTCTTCTTGATCCTCAGAAACAAGAAGCTGGCAATTCTGGACAGGATGTTAATGATGTAATTTTCAGTGAGGTAGAGGATGAGAAGGCCTCAGATGTTGATTCACTTCCAGCATCAGAGAGGCAAAAAAGAATTGCACATTTGCAAGCTAAACTGTTTCAAGCAGCTGCAGAAGGAGCTGTGAGGGTGAAACGCAGAAAAGGTCCTCGTAGAGGAGAGGATTTTACTTTGCTACAGGCACTTGTGAAGGCAGATTTCTGGCTCATCTTTATCTCCTTGATACTAGCTTCTGGTTCTGGTTTGACAGTGATCGATAATCTTGGTCAGATGTGTCAGTCACTTGGTTATACAAATACCCACGTCTTTGTTTCAATGATTAGCATTTGGAACTTCCTTGGTCGAGTTGCTGGTGGATATTTCTCTGAGAACATTATAAGGTAAGAGATTTAAGTTTTTCTAAATGCTTTGTACTTGCTTTGTTTATCCTTTCTGTGTGCTTCTCATTTATGGTACTTCTTTAGATACTATGCATACCCAAGACCGGTGGCAATGGCTGTGGTTCAGGTTATTATGGCAATCGCTCTCTTCTTCTATGCCATGGGATGGCCTGGGTCAATTTATGTAGTTTCAGTGCTGATTGGGCTGGGATATGGGGCGCACTGGGCAATTGTGCCAGCTGCAGTTTCTGAATTGTTTGGATTGAAAAGCTTTGGTGCCTTGTATAATTTCCTTACACTGGCAAGTCCAGCTGGCTCTCTAATCTTTTCTGGTGTTATTGCTAGTGGAATATATGACTATGAGGCCAAGAAACAACAAAATTTGATACTTGACCCCAGTGGACATATCGAGCAAGCTAAATCACTCACTTGTAGCGGCACCATATGCTACTCACTCACTTGTGGAATCATGTCTGGACTCTGCGCAATTTCTGTCGTCCTGAGTCTAATTGTTGTTCATCGAACCAAGAGAGTCTATGCCCAACTTTACGCAAAGCCTCAAACTTGATGTGCTACTTAAAATAACAGCTTATGGTCTTTGTTCAAGCACATGTTTGAAAGTTTTGTTATTGATTCATTGGAGGGTGGGAGGTAGTTCCAAGCAAATACTTCTCTGCAAGCATTTTCATCGGCAGAAACTAAAGCACATGGCACTCTTCAAGTTTCCATGCCTTTCTTTATAAGCTGAAACCCTGGAGTCTGAATTACTAGGCTTGAAGACTTGTGCACATGCTGGTTGACGTTTTATGCACTTGTCAAAACGAAAAAAGGTTGACATTTTATGCTCAGTGGAAGTTCCCATTATGGAGGTCTCCCAAACTGTATTTTACAGCTCTTAAATATGTGATTAATACGTAAAGCTTATGTTATTGTCATTGTTTACAATGAGGAAGAATAAATTCTTGCCAAAATCTGAGTCTCCATGGTCCTATTTATTTGTATTTTGGATTTTTATGGAGATTCAGTTTGATCGCTTTATATCATAATTACTTTATGAAATGTCCTACTATTACATATCATCTTTAGACATATGTGTTTTTTTTTTTTTTTTTTGAGATTGTTTACTTTAAAACAACGTCTCAGAGAGAAGTGTCAAGAAGGGCTACATGGTGGATTTGGCGCTTTGAGTCTTTGATTGTTCCGACTAATATACGTGTTCTATACATGGATAAAGCACTGTAAACCTTATTCTGCAACGTGCAACTTGTTCTTTTATAGATATCAAAATCCAGGATTAGTGGTAGAATGTGGCAACAAATCCTCGAAATGGTGATGCTGGCAATAAATCCTAAAGATGCAGTGCTACATGTGGGAATTGCCGGGAAAATTCTTGGATGAGCCTGTTGGTCCAGTTCATGGCTGAACTGTGGACTTTTTGCCCATTTAAAAAGTCTTACATCTGTGAGATGCAATTTCATATTAAATATTAAACTGAGAAAATTTTTAAATGGATCGTTGGTATATGAACTCACTCGTAAACTTTGTGATCATTTAAGAAATCACGTCACACATGTGTGATGTTATTTGAAATCACATATATAATGTGGGCGTTATTTGACTTCACATATGTAATGTAGGTGCTTGAATGACAGTAGCGTGTAAAAATGGATCCAAGGACCCAATTTATCCAGAAACATTCCAGCAACGCCCTCTCTTAACTAATTTGGCAAGAGGACAACAAAATTGCAATTGTATTCTTGTCTGGGCTTTGCTCTTTCAGTTCTCTGGTTTGCACTTAATTTCATTTCTTATTTTTCTTTTTTTTTCTTAGTCCTTTTTTTTTTTTTTTTGGGTCCTTTTAGCCAAGATCAATCTCCTTTGGGTAAATTTTTTTCTTTTGGTTCGTGATGCATTGCACCGCTAGGCGCATGGCATGTGGACTCATCCAAAACTATCAACTCACGGAACAAGTTTTCCTTTTGGAATACATGTTAAATGCAGTCTAATTCAAAGTGTGAATGAAATCGAAAAAGACCAAAATTCACCTCACTTCCTTAAAAAAATAAAATTCAAATTAAAAAGCATACCAAAATTTACAATGTCCATTTGCGAGACACTTTTCGTAACTTTCTATTCAATTACACGAATTAAAAATATTAGAAGTTTTGGAATGACAAAATTTTGGATTCTCATAATTTGGGTATGGATTGAATTTGGAAAAATACTTGCATGGATCGAGTCCATGGATGAGACCGTTGATCTTGTAATCTAAAATCAACCACCTCATTTGTAACCCACATGTGGTCCACATTAGAGTTCACACATGGCTTACCTAATTGATGTGGTGGTTGATTTTGAATCATAGAGTCTACGACCCTACTTGTGAATCCGGTCCATACAATTATTTTCCATGAATTTGGATAAATTTATTACTTTCAATCATTCATCCAATTTTTTTTTTCAAAAAAGAATTTTAAATGAACGGATTTAAAAATAAAAGAATAAATTCATGCCAAGCTCGTTGTGATTCAATGAACTCTAAGAATCCCTCAATGGAAAAAAATTGAATCATCCCATTTAACCTACCGCAAAACATAAAAATTATAAAAAAAGGCTAATCCATGAATAAATAAATAAATTGAATTTCATGTATGGGCAAAATCTAAAAAAATATTTAACATTTTACTTTATTTGCTAACTTCCCCAGCTAACCATGGTTAAAAACTAACCATGGTTTGGGTTTTAACCTCAAGTACGAGGCAGTATTATACGTATGGGCAACAAAATTTCTTTAAATTCAAGAAAATTCATACCTATTTTTGTATATTTAAATCCATCTCAATTTTTCAAATTTTTTTTGCTTGTTTTCAATATTTCTTCAATCTACAGTAATTTTCATCAAGTATATATATTTTGCTTTCATTTTTTTTCATCTGGGCTGTTTTCAATTGCCGCAAAAGCATCAACTTTGGAGCCAATTCACACTTGCGTTTCCCCAATTCACCTCATTGCAAAAATGGGTAATTTTTATTCATTTGTTTTCTGTTTTCATATTTCTATTATGCTTATTGATTGTTTTGAGACAAATGTTGTATTAATAACTTGCCTTTTTACTTGGTGTTTATGGTGATTTTTTTTCCTATAATATTTTTTGTGGGATTGTTGGCGGAGGAATTTTGGGGTTTTAGTTGAAGTTATTAAACTTGGTTTTTCATATGGATTCTGAAATTTCATTTATGTTTGTTTGATGGGCTTTGTTTAATTTTATCTATTTAAGTCAATAGCAGTACAGGTAGATTGTGTTTGTATGTGTGTGCGCGTGCAGTGTATGTGTGTGTGTGTGTCTTTTGGGTAAAGATTTGTGATTTGTATCAGGGATTAGTTATTTTTTTTGTTTATTAGAACTCTGGGATAATGTCGAGGTATCTGATGACTGAATTTTTTGCTAATGTAGGAACATTCTGAACTATGTTTTCTACTTAGGATACTTACTTGGATTGCTTTTGTGGTGTGAATTAGGTCGCAGGTTGTTTTAACATGATTACTTTCAGGTTTCAGCACATGATAATTAGCGTTGTGAAGAAGATATGGTAGTTTTGATATTCTTCAAATTTTGACATATATCTTTTTGTAGGTTGGCTTGAAATATTTATACTTCAAGCATGGATGACTGTTTAATTATGGTTTTTGCGCCAATAAGCCTATAAGTATGGTTTTTGCGCCATTTCATCCTAGGGATTTTCAAAAGTGCGTTAATTGAGAATGTTATTCTTTTGTCCTCACGTTTCTCATTATGATTAATTAGTGACAGTAAGCGAAAAGAATTTGAATTTACAGAAGGAAAGTAACATTCTTTTATGTATCCATATATGTTACTTTTAGATGGTCAGATTGTTACAGTTGTTTCTAAGGAATATGTAGATAGAAGGAAAAATATATGTGGATTTGTATGGCTATTGCTGATGGAAAGAAAGATGCATTGTTTTTCGCAGCTTCATGCCAAAGATTTGACAATCTAGTTTTTTCGGTTCATCAAATTAATGTTTTCCTTGGAGGGAATGTATGATTTTTTTGAAAATGCAGTAAGTTCTTTGGCTTATTGATTGGGAGATGTATATCATGTTAATCATTCTTTGGTTTGGTAATTTTTGTCCATTCATTTTAGATTCTATGGGACTGCTTGCTTCTTGTTATTGTCCTGATTTTGCTGAAGTGGTTATTTCTTCTTCTTCTTCTTCTTCTTTTATTTATTTATTTATTTATTCTGTGAAGTCAGGTCTTGGAATGCCGAGAACAGGGTTGTTCTGATGTAGACCATTGAGTATGAAAATCAGCATGCATGAATGATCACTTCATTCGTGAGTTGGATTAGTCTTGTGTCAAGAACAAGATAGCACTAGTGACAGGTGAATTAGATTCCTTCTGGTAATGGAATGTAATAAAGATGAGGCGATTAGGGCTAAAGAACTTGCGGAGAAGAAGTTGACAGAGAAGGATATTCCAGGAGCTAAAAGATTTGCTTCCAAGGCTCAATGTCTGTTTCCTGGGCTTGAGGGTATATCTCAATTATTAGAGGTACTTGATGTTTATGCTGCGTCGGAGAGAAAAGTGAATGGAGAAGTAGATTGGTATGAGGTCCTTGGTGTGAATCCCCTCGCTGATGATGAGACAGTCAGGAAGCAGTACAGGAAACTGGCTCTTGCTCTCCACCCTGATAAGAACAAGGCCGTTGGGGCAGATGGCGCTTTTAAAATTCTCTCTGAAGCGTGGAGTTTGCTGTCTGATAAGGCCAGGAGAGCTGCTTATAACAAGAAGCGGAACATTAGGACTTCATATCAAAAGGTTACAAGAGAGAATCCACCAGTGGGTGTTGAGAAGAATGGTAATCATAATTCTACCAATAAAAGACCAACTGCAAGAAAACCCTCTGCTTCAGCTAATCCCCAGACTGATTCGACTCATAAACCAAATGCAAATAGTTTTTGGACTTCATGCAAGAGATGCATGATGCAATATGAGTACATGGCTATTTACCGAAACCATAATCTTCTCTGCCCTAACTGTCGCAAGCCCTTTCTGGCAACAGAGATACCTCCACCTGTGAAGCGCCAACCCCCATCTGGTCCGTGGTCCCATTACCAACAGCAGCAAGGTAGCCATCCTGTTAACAATGTCTCTACTGATTCAGGAAGAAAATTTGTTCCAACTCCAAATGTGGAAACTCCTGGGTTTTCAGGTGTTAGCTCTAAAAGTAGGGCAAATGTTCCACGGGGGAAATTTGGTGGTTCTAGAAATGTGTCTATGCCGGCTAAGAATCCTGCCCAACCAGCATATAGTTTTCAGCCAACAGGAGAGAATCTAAAGAGAGGACGTGAAGAATCAGTTAGTGGTACAGCAAACGAAGAGGTTCCCCGAAAGAAAATTAATGCTTCTAAGAAGGCTGGTTTTGATTTACCATCTTATCATGGTTCCAGCTCTGGTAAAGGAGAGAAGTTAGATAAGAAGAGGCACATGGATGATCATAAGGCGAGTGTTGGGGGGAAGGACATGGTGAATCAAACGCCATTAGGCAATGGAGATAGTGGACGATCAAAAACTTTTGGAGATCAAATGGGTAGGTTCGGAACAGAGAAGGTCACTATTTCTGGAAGTAACAAGCCTATAAGGTTAAGGGAATTGTCGCAGTCAGAAACTCGAAATATGCTGATGGAAAAGGCTAAGATGGAGATCCGCAAGAAGTTTCATGAGTGGAATATGGCTGCAGCATCGAAGTCTTCAGGTAAAGTAGGTGAACAAATGGAGGAGAAGCCAACTTCTTTAAATGCTTCACAAGAATCTGTTGTACATGTCGTGAAGAAGGCCAGAAAGATGAATACTTCTACAGAAGATGCAAATTCTCCAGTTGAGCCCAAGAAGTCTTCACTTCCTTCCGTTAAAACCTCCTCAGATACCATGGCTGCCAGAAATATGTCAACCAGCGTCCCTAACCCAGAAGGACCAAAAGAGTGCTCGCTTTCTTCTTCAACTACTGGCTCAGACACCAAGGCCACTGACATTATGACGATGAGTGTGCCTGATCCCGAGTTTTATCCTTTTGACAGGGACAGAATTGAAGAATCATTTGCTGAAAACCAGGTCTGGGCTGCATATGATGATGAGGATGGCATGCCCCGTTACTATGCTATTATTCACGAAGTCTTGTCTAGAAAGTCCTTTAAAGTTCGGATTAGTTGGTTGAACTCCAAGAGCAACAGTGAACTTGGTCCAATAAATTGGGTTGATTGTGGTTTTTCAAAAACTTGTGGAGAATTCAGAATAGGCAAATATGAAGTTAGGAAGACACTAAATTCTTTTTCGCACAGGGTTAAGTGGACCAAAGGTCCCAAAGGGGTCATTCAGATTTTTCCAAAAAAGGGCGATGTCTGGGCTTTGTATAGGAATTGGTCTGCTGATTGGAATGAGCTCACCCCTGATGATGTGATACAGAAATATGATATGGTGGAAGTGCTTCAGGACTACAATGAGAAGCAAGGTGTTACCGTTGCTCCGTTAGTCAAAGTTGCAGGATTCAAGTCTCTATTTCACCAGCATTTGGACAGACAAAAAATGTATACAATACCAAGAGAAGAGATGTTTCGATTTTCTCATCAGGTACCTTCTTACTTAATTACTGGTCAAGAAGCTGCAACTGCTCCAAAAGGATGTCGAGAGCTGGATACAGCAGCCATGCCTTTGGAACTTCTCCAAGTCATAAAAGAAGCTGAGGGAGAGGGAGGAATAACAGCTGAGGAAGTATCTGCTATGGGAGATGTGGATGCAAAAAGCAGCAGTGGAAATGAGAAGGATACTGTTACAGAACATATTTTGATGCACTCGAGGGGAATCAAAGGAAAGAATGTTGTTGGAGACACCATGAACCACAATGAAGAAACTAGGTCGCCTGGTGCCAGCTAATTACCTGTCCAGTTTTCCATCTGTTTTAATTCCCAACAGTATAGTGGTTAAATTAAGAAAATTTTGATAGCATCCTTAGTGGATGTGTGAAATGATTTTCCATTCATGTTTTCTCAAACAAGTAGAGAGGAAACACTGAAAGTATAGGAAGGAACGATACAGAAATTTCATGTTCAATATTTGATGCTTTAGGACTACAGAGTTTTCCCCTTTCTGACATCAGTTGCTAAATTTCCCTTATTTTGCTGTAAGCAAACTTTTTCCTGTTGTAAAAAATTATGCAGTCGAACTTGCATTGCTTAAAGTAGCTCCATAGCCAACAGATTTCCTTTTGCAGCCGTATATCTCACAACTGCTTTATACATATAGTTTCAGTTCAGACTTCTTGTTTGCAGTTACAAGTCTTGCAAATGTTTTCTGCTTTCAGATCTTTCGCACGTCCCCTACTTTTTCCATGCTTGTGATCTTGTTTATACTGATTTTGATCGTCTAATTTAATGGTCTTCTATGTGTTCTAATCTATTGCTGAATTCATTTGCTTTTTCTGAGACTCCTGGAATTCGTACGTTTGAATTGGTAGTCAGCATGATGAGACACAGAAGAAAATATTGATGGCTGTCTTGCTCTATACGTATATAAGCCAAGTGCAAGAAATGAGCCCTTGGCGTTGCATTTGCAGCTTGCTAAATTGTGGGAGAGAATACTTAATGCATCTTGTAAATATCACAATAGGAAAAGAAAGGAAAAAAGAATGTCGGTTGTGATATCCTCAATAAAGTCGTACAAAAATTGAGACTTGCTGGTGTATAATTTGTCTTTCAAGTCTCCGTAAGAAGTATAATAATAATACAGGTACATTATATCAGAGAGGGTTTATTAAGATTATGATAATAAAATATATAATATCAGAGATTTCAATTTCTCGGAGTGTCCGTTTGTATAGGTAAATTTGGATGGATTTAGATTTCAAAATTTTCACTCGAATTATTTTGATTGTTTAGGTTATTCACAAGAGATTTGAATTTGACATCTACTAATTAGTTAATAAATAAATTTGAAATATTAAAATTATTGGATTTTAAATTCATTCAAATTAAGTATCATTTTAAATCCTTACTTTTCTAAATTCATTCATTTAAAACCATACATTAAATTGAAATTCATCAATCCAAACGATTGCTAAATTTTTCTAAACTTGTTTCCAAGAAATTTGTACCCCTCGAATTACTTATTTTTCTTGTTTCTCTGTGTCTTCATTATTCCACTTAGTTATAAAAACGATGTTTCATCTCAAACAATTCATATACTTGTAAATTACACGAGTATTCCCCTTGATATCCGTTACAATTACATATATCAATATTATAATTTGTCTAAATTTAATGAAATTATATCTTTTCAGTCTCGTGTCAAGTAACAAAAAATTTCTCTGGATGGTGAGATGCCAAATTATCAATAAAAAGTATACTCATAATAATTACGTATAATAATTACAGATTTCTGCTTGAATTATGATGAAGTAACCTTACTAGTGGTTAATATCCTTCGTTTGCTTGGTTTTATTTTTTAAAAACACGTTTTTTAAAAATTTTATATACGTTTTTCAACTAACATTTTATCTCAAAAATACAAGAAAGATCTTTAAAATTGCTACAGTGATTGGGCTAACATCTCACATTCATGTACGAGAATTAAGAATATTAACGAACTAAACAACTTCGTGAGCAGCTCAGTCTATTGTTCGACTCAAGCTCAGTGTTAACTAAACTCGAGTCGAGCTCGAGTAGCTTGTATACTAAACGAGTTCAAATTCGAGCAGTAAAAAGTGATTTCGAGTAACTCGAAATATATATATATATATATTAAATATTATATATATAAAATTATCAATTTACCTGTACTAGTTATATATGAATTTTGAATTCGAACTTGAATTGAAGCTCAAGTTCAAGTTTGATTGTATTTTCATAAGCAATATCAAGTTGAGCTCAAATTCTCTCTAAAATTAACGAGCCAAGTTCGAGTTCTGAATTATAAACTCGAGCAACACTATTGTTAACAAGTTCGAGTTCAAATTCGATAATATTCAAACTCGATTCGATTAGATTATACTCCTAAAAATTATCAATAAAAAAAATTATTACAATAATATTTTTTAAAAAACATGTAAAAATATAACCACGTCTGACAGAGGCGTAATTTCCGTTTTGCTTTTCGAGGTATTCTATAAGCCACTTTCAAAGTTGGATTAGTATTTTCGGACCTTTTTTAGGTGTTGAAAGCGAAGGAAGCTTAAATAGCACATTGAATTGTTAAGATGCTTCCTATTAGAGTTTATCAAAAACTCAACTTTAAAACCCTTGAACTCTCTTTCGGCCGCACTCCAACGATTTGAGGATTTTGGATTGAGAAAAAGAGATTTGGGGATTGAGAAAAAGAATGGATAATGAGGAGGAGCAGCAGCAGCAAGAAGGAGGAGAAGAACTGAAGGAGACGTGTTCTTCCTTCAAAGAATTAGGGGTATGTGAGCAGCTGGTGGAGGCTTGCGATAATCTGGGTTGGAAAGGACCTACCAAAATCCAGATTGAGGCCATTCCTCACGCCCTCCAAGGCAAGGACCTTATTGGGCTGGCTCAAACTGGTTCTGGTAAAACTGCTGCCTTTGCCATCCCCATTCTCCAAGCGCTCTTGCAAACTCCCCAAGCTTTCTTTGCCTGCGTCCTCTCTCCAACAAGGTCCTTTTCTTCCTTTTGTTTCCTGTACCTATATACAGTTATACTTATTGATGTAGAAATATTGTTTGCTTTGTTTGTTGTAGAGAGCTTGCCATTCAAATATCTGAACAGTTTGAAGCTTTGGGTTCAAGCATTGGTGTCAAATGTGCTGTGGTAAGTTCAAAAAATTTGAACTTGTTGCTAACCACTTTTGTAGAATGATGCGCAGGGGGCGTGATGAAAAAAGATTCCAACTTTCTTATAATTTTATACTAATTTAAAGTGATGTTTTTGGAAGTGGCTGATGAGTGAGTGGACAATTAACGTTGTGATTTTTCCAATTCTATTTCCAGCTTGTTGGAGGGGTAGCCCAAACTGACCAGAGCATTGCCCTTGCAAAGCGTCCGCATATAGTCGTGAGTTTCTTTCCTTTAGTTCTTACCACAATTCTGTCAGCTTAACAAGCTGAATTTAACTTCCTATGAGTCCACTCAACTGATGAACTCAGATGCTAATGAGAAGAAAACAGAAATTAATGAAATTGAGAGGATCAGAAGGAGTAGAGAAGAAGAAAAGAATTGAGATGAGAGAATTGATATTGAGATTCAGAGTTTACAAGCAGATAAGCATGAGCTCAAGAGAGAGAAAGATTGTTACAAAATCTGTTGCCTTCATGTTCTCCTTCCTTCCCTTTATAATTCCCCAGCTCCCCTTAATGTTAACTGACATTTCCAATTCTTATCCTTTTCTCCTAACTAACTTAACTAACCCTGATACTACACCGTTTTGTCCTTCCCTAGCTTCGTGTAGTGACAAATTCAGTTTCAGATTCACTTCTCGGCCAGTGGTTAGCTGGATAAGTAGTCTATAATTTGTGCTTTCTCTTCACAGGAAAGAGAACACGACTTCCGCTAATGTGGAGCTAATCTTCCATGTCTTTAGGAGATTGCTTGCTTAGTGTATTCATATACTTGTACCGAAATTTTGTAGGAACATAGCTAAACTACTTTAAAGAGTGTGCTCACTTTTGTTTTCTGCTTCACTGTTAAAGTACTTATTAAACGTCTTTACATTATTGAATAGAATTCTGCTTCCAAACTTTTAGGTGGCCACCCCTGGACGCTTAGTTGATCATCTTTCCAATACCAAAGGTTTTTCTCTTCGTATGCTGAAATACTTGGTGAGCTTTCCCTTCACGTTACTTGATCTTATGGACTCTCTCTCTCTCTCTCTACACACACACACACTCACATTTTATTATGTATATATATTTCTGCTTTTTTGTTTCCAAAATTGAAATCGTGCTTAACTGTCAAATTGTTTTGGAAATAGCAAAAACTGTGTCAAATTCTTACTTTTTTTTTATATAAGTTTTGTTCTCGGAGACATTAATTGTGTATGTTTCTATGGCAGGTATTGGATGAGGCAGATAGGTTGCTGAATGAGGATTTTGAGAAATCACTTGATGAGATTTTGAATGTTATTCCTCGTGAGAGGAAGACATATTTGTTTTCTGCTACCATGACAAAGAAGGTTTATGCTTATAATGCTCTTTCTCTGTTTTGCTCATGTAAAACTGTTTTTGGATATTATCAGATCTTCTCCTTGTCATTTTCTTAGCATTGGCCCCAGCACACTATTGAGAAATTGGCCGAACCACTGGGGAACAAGTGTAAATATGATTTTTTCTCTTTGAGAAGTATGAGGGTATTGAAAACTGCTGCCGTTTCAATGTTGCAGGTCAAGAAGCTCCAGAGGGCGTGTCTGAGGAATCCTGTGAAGGTAGTATAGTTGTTACCTTTCATTTATCGCTGTTGCATTGGGTATGTATGATCTCACTTTGTTTGCATTTGATTTCAGATAGAAGCAGCATCTAAGTACTCGACTGTGGATACACTTAAGCAACAGTATCGCTTTGTTCCTGCAAAATATAAGGTTTGCCCTAACTGAAGTCTCATATTGGTGTTTGTGGTGTTAGGCAAAAGACTATACTGATTACCTAGGATCCTTATTGATTCTTGGTGCTATTAGACTTGCCCTGGATGCCAACTGATTTCTGGATTGTGCTTATCTAAATTCTGTTGGAACAAGATTGTGGGAGATCAGGATGATCCCATGGGTCTTGTCAAGAAGGAACTTTTGATTTCTTTTTTACTTTTTAAACTAAGCATATGCAATTTTTACTGCATATATGTTCTGGCTATCTCTTAATTATAGATGTTTTAGCGGTTTAGATTATTTTGTGCCTTTTAGGCATTATGTTACTTTTTTATTTCCATCCGGAGATTTATCAGCCTGAGGTATTGGGTATTATGAGCAAAACAGTGGAGTAACTTACTTTTGAGATGACACCTGTTTGGTGTGGCAAATGTTACAGCATTTGTGTATCGCTTATGGGGATTTATAACTGATTTGCTAGATTGCGCCGTTTCTTTCCATTCTTTTTTTTTTTTTTTTGAAATGAAATTACTTGCTGGACAGGAGTGCTATCTTGTTTATATTCTGACTGAGATGTCCGGAAGCACATCAATGGTGTTCACACGTACATGTGATGCAACTGGTCTATTGGCTTTGATGCTTAGGAACCTTGGCTTAAGAGCAATCCCTATTAGTGGTCATATGAGCCAGGTATGGTGCTGATTTTGCCGAGTAGTAGTTGTAGTGATTCTTATTTGCTTGTTAACTACTTGCAATTTGCTCTCATGTTTCAATATTTCTGTACAGGCAAAAAGACTTGGTGCCTTAAACAAATTTAAGGCTGGAGAGTGTAATATCTTAATTTGTACCGATGTTGCCAGTAGAGGGCTGGATATTCCATCTGTGGATATGGTTATCAATTATGATATCCCCACGAACTCGAAGGTCAAGCTCCTTATGTTGGTGTTGTGAATTCTGCTGTACTCTAAAATTTCTGAAGCTTGTATTCCATTTTACTCTTCTCAAATTTGCCATTTATAAAGGAAGAAATTTCTCTGCCTTCTCTCTATTTTGTGCTTTCCTGCTGCAGTCTGATTGTTGTAGGTTTTTGCTTTCTAGATTATTTTTTTATGAGTTGCCAGCCTATTAAACTGTCATTCAATTTTTTTGCATTTTTCTATATCATTTCTGTATGCTTTGTTCATGTGTGCCGATTTTACTAAGCCTTACCGTCTTACTGGCTTTGGCTCCCTATCTTTTTGCATGTAACTATCTCCACCTCAGTATGATATTTGTTGCAAATCACGGATTAATACATGTACTTTTGGGGAAGTGCCGGCTTGGCCCCAAGCCTGAAGAGAGGGGATGGGGAGTTGACTTTGGACAACTGAGGTTGTCTGATTCTTTGGGGTTGCCCTACCGTGTCTTGTCATATATGTGAAACACGAGTTTGTTTGTTATGCGCAAAATGTTTATGCATGTGTATGAAATCAAGGTTTAACTTGTCATTGTATGAATGGCTTCCAGGACTATATACATCGAGTTGGAAGAACTGCTCGGGCTGGACGATCTGGGGTTGCAATTTCATTGGTGAATCAATATGAGTTGGAGTGGTATATACAGATAGAGAAGCTTATTGGTATGAAGACATATCGTACTCATGGATTGGCCTAAATGTAATATAAATTATGTTTTCTGGACTGATGTATATATATGTACTCTCAGGGAAGAAGTTACCTGAGTTCCCTGCTCAGGAAGAAGAAGTTCTGCTTCTGTTGGAGCGTGTCACAGAGGCTAAGAGAATTTCTCAAATGGTATGGATTTATATCATCGTTGCCCATAACTGTCTTTAGCCATATCTGATCTGTAGATGACCGACAACTGGTCAACTTGATTCTTCATTTGCTGGCATTTACTTTCATATCATGTTCTATGGAGTAGCATTCAGTATTTTATGGTTCACATTGGACAGAAAATTAAAGAAACTGGAGGGAAGAAGAAACGAAGGGGAGGAGATGATGTTGAGGAGGATGTTGGCAGCTATTTAGGTTTGAAGAATGGAAAAGCAAAAAAGTTTAAGAATCGATCATGAACGAATCTGTGCAGCAATTGCTTGACAGTTTTTCAGATATCGAGATTTGGAAATAGGAGAGGTCTACAAAGAGGTCATGGAGGAAGATCAAATGTGAGATCATATAGGAACCTTAAATGAAGACGATAAAGGGAAGCATACCTGCCAATTTTGTGCAACATTAGTATTATTAATTGATGCAGTATAATTGTTCATTGTTGTCTTACCATTTTTATTTTTATTTTTTTTTGGCGGTTCAGAAACTAATTTAAAGTAGAAAATGGTACATGTGAGTTAAAGTTTGGCTAGATCTTTTAACATCTTTATTTTTAGGTCCATGCTGGATTTGAGATATTTGACTGGTACGATAAAAGAGTCGAAAGTTCGACAAGATCTGTATCCTTCTTGTCTAACAAGTGAAAATTCAGTAAATCCATTCGCCACAACTAAATTACCAGAAGTAAAAGTCAACATCACTTGAAGTTATGCAATCTCATAAATAGGGCACGTTCATTTTTACTGGTAGCTTTTTTCTTCTGCTTAATGCTTAGGTGAAAATTTGATCTCCTCAGCACCAAGAATTGCTCCCGTTTGATAAAAATAAATATCCAAAGAACGCCTGTACAGGAGGGGTGACATCCTCAGAATCATTACACGCTAGAAAACACATGCATTACTGCATTCTTAATAGTGTGGTTGTCAGTCAAAGCCATAGTGCTCACATGTAATACATTAGGGGGAAAAAAAATTCATGATAATGACAGTGGCAACTCAAAAATGGCAGGAAAATTCTGTTTCCACCTCACCAAAAGAAACAATCTACTCTCTCTCAACGTGTAACTGCTCTTCAATGAGTGTTTCGTATGGCTACCAAAATTCCTTGTCTCCCCTTCTTTGGTGACAGGATAGTTGGCTATTGAACCTAATGAGAAAAGAATTGTAAGAGATATTGTTCAAACATGACTAAATTAATTTTCGGACCTACCAGAAGAAAAGTTGCAGACAAGAGTTAAATTATGTGACCTGAAATATTTAGAATTCAATCTGTTGAGCGATTCACACGCAAAGATTTCTCTCTTGTCTTGAGGATTAATGCTCCCATTCTTTCCGATGTCAGACATTGTAGTACTCTTATGAACAGCTTAGCTTAATGTTTGAACAGCAACTTCACCCCGATCCTCGATCCCTGAAGCCAAGTGACGAAATTCATCCAGAAAAAAAGACGAGAGACTTCTCCTTGCAGGCGTGACAGTAAAATTGTCACGCCTGGACTTTTCTACCTGCTAGACTTTGATAATCCTTCAGAACAATTGATGAAATTCTGCCAAACTCCAGATTGCTTGGTCTAAAGCTTCGGCACTTCCCGCTGCTCCACTAGTCGCCGTTTTGGACCATATGGAGAAACTTTTCCAAGGTGACCTGTTGACACCGTGGACAATCCGAAAGCAAAAGGACCGTGGTCCGTGTGGAAGGATTTCGGCTCTAGCACAAGGAAATTCTTACATGAGCCATATGTCAATAATAATAAATTGACGTAACGAAATTTAAAATTAATTTCTAATTGTAATCAGCTGGTTATCTGTACAAAAACAAGAATGTGCATTTGATGACATTATTAAATAGTTACCTTTGATCGAAAGATACAGCGATGTCAATTATAACTGTACTCGTGTTTGAACAAGTCAATCTACACAGTTTCTCGTTTTCACTACTTTCCGTCATATTCAATCTTAACTATTTTTTTCAAATTTTTCACCAATTTTCAATCATTTTCTCGCTGCTCAAGCTTTAACTCAATGGAGTCAATTGAGGTAATTGCCTATATTCTATTGGAAGACTAGTTATGTGCGGGTGTGCAAGTTTGTTTCTTTGTTTCAAATAGTTGAAGTTCTCTTTAGACATTGTAATGAATTAGTGGTTTGCAAGACTTGATGAAATGTATTTTGTTTAAGTTTATATTTATTATATGTGATAGTTTGATGATTATTAATTGTACAAAATCTCTGAAGAAATAGGTTTAACATTTTAAGCAAATTATTTTCAGATATAGATCAGATTAGTGAATATTCAACTCGGATAATACAGATATTCAAATATGCAAACACAGATACGATCACATTTATCCTTGATTCAAACTTAGCGAATCAGGTCAAAAATACTCGTTGTGAGTCGGATAACTGACCGTGTGCACCCCTAGCCACAGCTAATTAGACCGGTCTTGCCATCACTTGAGAAAAAGGAAAAGATAAAGATACTACCCAATTGTGAATTATTAATCGGAACCATGCACCAACAAGGAAATGTACTTGTACCATAGTAAGTAGCCGATAGGTTGCTGACAATCATAAAGATTCAATTTTGGCGACAACTTAAATGGAATGCTGCGGTACTGTTCTTACTGATGCTTTCAGAAGACTGATCCTATCCAAAAATGTCTAATTTGTGCTGAATCGTAGACATGGATGGTGGGTGTTTGGTATGCCGAAGAGCTAAAGTTAAGAAGCTGAATTCAATGATACACAGCTCTATTGTCTTCTTCTTGATGAATTTGTTTGCCTTTTGTTCTCATGCATTTGCCGTTTATATCAGTATTTAGGTTCCCAAATTGACTCAAGAAATTTGAATCTTGACTAGGTGCATTTTTCCTTCTCGCGATTTAAATTTGGATTAGTTAAAAAGCTTATAAGAATCAGGAATCAATGCTTCCAATTTCCTAAATTTTTTTCCTTTTAAAAGAATATAAGTAGAGTTGGAACTTGAATTCTTGATTTCTTTGATGTCTTCCTGCACCATATACAGACTTAAGGATACAACAAATGAAATTTATAAGTGGCGACTTGACGAGGTTCGTTAAGTTAGGAAAACCAAGAACGAAGTTGAATAAGTCTTGGCTTCAGTTCTTTTGGTTGCACACTTAAAAAGAACAGAAAACGTAACCAAACAAGAGAAAGAAGAATATGGCCTTTCTAGTGAACTGTTTGGTCACGTAATTAACATTCAGATTCGCAGTCAATTATCACTTGCAATAATGTCCTAGGCTAAAAGGCTGTAAAGCTAGTCCTGACTAACAAATACTAGTACACAAAATAAAGGTGAACTTTAGGTTCTAGGACATTAACAAGATCCTAAAAAAGTATTCCTTAAGAATTTAATTTTGTTTATTTGGGAAATAGCAGTATTAATTAGGCAGTTTAGGCTACATTCTCCTACCCAACAAGCTCATAGCTGCAACAAAAGACTGATTATTTTCAACGGATATATTAAAGTGCCAAACATTGGGAGTAACAGTGTTACCGGAACGTGAAGATATATACACATTCTTGCATGATCTTTCCATAGCTAGTTTTTGTTTGTGCACTTTTAAGAAAAGGAAAAATCAGTCATTTGAAGCAAATGTACATGCATTTAAACCAGTCAAAAGCTATGACAATAATGCTCACAAAACAAAAAAGTAATTACGATGATAATATGGCTAAATCTTGATTCTCCCGAAGAAGTCAAGCATATAGAGTCATCACGTGAATTTGATCATTTTAGCAGCCGTTTTCACTTCTCGTAGATGTCGGTACTAAGTTAGACAAGAATTAAGGCAGATCAATGTCCAAGAAACTTACAAGTAGAAAGGATAAAGTGTATAGACAAAACAAGATCCCAACGTATTTTCAAGAGACTAAGAGCCATGGAAAGTAAATAGGTAGATCTAAATTTAGAATCAATTGATTTCTTCAAGTATGATATTCTTACTTTAAGTAGATATAGTGTCCCAATTATTTTCCTTTTTGTTTCTTTCTCGTCCTGCATTCTTTTTTCTTCTATTTGCTAAATCTCTTCATGTCACAAAATTTGTGAACCCTTGGGCAAGTTCTTTCTTTTTACTTGTATTTCTATTTTGATCGTACTTTTGGTGTACAACATTGCCAGTGAGACTGCTAAAGACCATCAGATTAGACTTATTAATCAACTAGAATTTAAAAACTCGTTCAATAAAACTGATTTACAACGGTGTATTCTGTATTCAAAATTTGCATCGCGTGAATCGAATATTTCTTCTTGTGTATAGTTCTTCTATTCCAACAATCTTAGTGCCCTTTATCTATTGCATATTTTGCTTCGGTACACAGCCATATGTTTTCTTCAGAAGTTTGGACCACAACAAACGTTGAGATGGAGTTTGCATAAACATGGACACGCTGATAATAGATTCATTCGTGGAATGTTCCCATCTGATGAGGTTTACATATTAAATGGCTATGTCAATAACTGTCGTACAAATTGTAGTGGGGTAGAAGAAAAGAAATGCTTATCTCAACCAAACTTTTTTGTGTTCTTCCTCCATCCTTTTTTTTTATAGACTTAAACAAAATTCCATGTTAAATAAACTTGGGATTAGGATACAATAATGTATATCCAATTTGAATAACCATCCAACCCCCTACTGATCCAACTCTTCTAGTACGAACAAATTTTCTATTGCATGATTTGGGATGCTGAAATAGCGACAAAGAAATCGGCAAGAAGAATCATCATTTCATCAAATCTATTAATTTGATTCAACTCCTTTAGTGAACAATTTTTCTAATGAATGATTTGGGATGATGAAACAGTGATTAAGAAATCAGCAATATATCTCACAACTCAGTAACATATATATTTGTGCTTTGAACAAAGTTAGAAACACAGTACTAATCAAATTATTCTAGAAGCAGTTTATTTAAGGTCGAAATTTTTGCCTGCAAGATTGGCAAGTGATCTCCATGCACGTAGAATCCATCACTCGAGTTGCTCTCTCCTTCAATTTTTCGGCCATCTCAACCTCTTCTCTAGCTCTCTCCCACATGTTCCTAGCACGCGCAAATTCAGTCTGTGCCAGCTCCATTTCTCGCCTGCTAAGCTCTCTCACATGCTCAGCATATGCCTTTTCCATTGCAGCCAGCCTAATTTGCTCAGCCGCCTGCCATTTCATTGCCTCAACACAGCCAGAATCTGATTTCAGATCATTGTAATCTTTTGCTTTACCTGCCCTGATTGTTCTGAAGCTAATAGATAACTGAAGGTCTAGTGATGGTCCCTCGAAAGGATCGGTCGTTGATCGGAGATTTATCGTTGAATCCGAGGGCCAAGATGAAGGATTTGATGATGAAGGTGTAGTGTGTGGAGAAGGAAGAAGTTGCAATTCTTTTTGATCTTCTTCCATGAAGAAAAATGATGCAATGGACAAGGAGGAGTATAACACTGTACTTTATGACGGAGTATGTATTGGCAAAACTGATGGCTCTATATAAGCAATTCCTGGTTGGCTTGATTCCTATAATACCCTTGCTTTTGGTTTTTGGAGCCAGATGGACAGTATGCATATTGTCGTATGCCTCACAAGTTCTATTTTCCATCCGTTCACAGCTCAAATTTAAAGGCTAAAAATTAACAGACGAGATTAAACCATACTAGCTAAAATTAGGACTCCAAAATGAAGTCATTTCGCATGAAAAATAGTTATACTACGCTTCTACAAGGTTACACTAGAATGTTAGATAATTACATCATGATATTGGATAGTTACATTGAATATGTGAAATTAGAGAGGGCAAATTAGGAGGCCCGAATCCGCATATTGTTGTATGTGTCGTATGTACACATTTGCTTTTATTTGTACTCACATAAACATAGTTTATTTTTAGTTTTATATTGAGAAAAAATTATTTATTTTTAAGTTTAGACTGAAAAAAATTATGTCAATTTTAGAGTCATAAGATGATTGATTTGGAGTTTGATAAACGTTGGCCTTGGTCATTATGATCGAAATCTCAACTGTTAGGAATTGTATTATATGTAATTAATTAACGAAATGTATATTGTTTTTATTTTGCCCTTGTTGACGTAGTTTCTTTTCAGGTTTGGATTACAGAAATGTGTGACATGATAAAACATGAGCTACTCACCAAAGAAACGAAAAATGTGAAGGACAGCCTAGCTATCATCATTCTGAAAGTACGAAATTTATCTATTGAGGTTGTATCAAAGTAAAAGGGGGTCTGAGAGCACTAAAAAAAGGTAGAAAAATGACATGCAATTACAAAATCTAACACTATCTTCTAGCAAACTCTCAAGTATGTCATGAATCATGATCCAAAGAGTTAATTTGCAGTTTGTACCGCAAAAAGACTTATATAACTCATGTGAACAATAGCTTTTAACTGCTTTATCCAAAATTATATGGAAGAAGAGTGGGCTGACATAACCTTTAGCAAAGAGGAGAAGCCCTTTGAGAATGTGTGCCATTTTCCTTCATTCTTTCTTTTTCCTTTCTCCACATAAAAGCATTCACAATGATGCATGTCAATGAAAATCAAATGAGTTATCTGAATGGCATGGTGGGTTTTGTTGTAAAAAAAGTGGCTTCTGAGGAAGTATAGTAACTTAGATTGTCCATCAAGATGGAAAATGCTGTAATGAGGAACGGTCACCAAAAAGTGATAACTTATTTTGAGTAGTAGTAAGTTTCTATGGACATTTATCACTTTTTTTTGTCACTTGAGATGGCATTGCGTTACTATCTCAACATAATAACTTTTGATTAAGTTACAATAACGGTACATATTTTTATTTTTGTGAACGTATAGCAAGTTTTTAACGTGCAACAAATTAGTAACATGATTTGTTCGTCTCTATTGTTCACTTATACAATACTCTCTATTTTTTTTTTTTTTTTGAGGAGTAGTAGCATTTATGTCCACGATATACTACTAATTTTAAAGTAGAATGGCATTTTTCTCCTTAACATATATGGTAAAGTTATAATAAGTTTTTGAGGAATGGTTAGGTGATAACACTAATCTCGACATGTAATTTAGGTACTAAGCTCCATTATACTTTTTGAGCCTGCAAATGAATAAGAATATGGCACATACAGTGCATACCTAAAATCAATTCTTCGAGATTGTAAAATTTTCTAGAAGAAAAATTCAAACAAATAACAAACAAAATTATTTACAGCAACTATTCTTAAAAGTGAAAAATAATATTTTAGACTATTTTCAGGACACCATGTTCATAAACGAGTGAAAAATAGAATACTAAAGATTCTTACATAGATCGGGTACACGGCTCCACTTGAGAATTTTATGATCTAAAAGAGTGCCATATAAGTATAGTGATGCATGATGATGTAAAAAAGTAATGTCAAAACGTTTATGTGGCTCTAAAAAAAAAAAAAAAGATCTACTAGGACTATAGATAGAGTCTATATAAAAATTTTCCGAAACAGAAAAAATGAGGATGGCGAAATAATTACATTCACAAGTCACGTGCACAGAGGAAATGCCGTTTGGGGATTTGGGGCCTTTTTCCGAAAGGACTTACTTTATTGTGGGCCTAAAGTTGTCGGCCTTCTTATACAAAAAGTCATCAACTTTTTGTATATAAAGCCCACGCTCCAAGCAGCTCGGCACGTGGTTGGGGGGCACAGCAGTAGGGGGAGCCTAACCCATGATCATGATTTGTTATACTGACTTTGGATCGTCAATAGTGGGCCCCTTATATATAACTTTGCAGATCTGCATCATATGGGTATAGGAGGATTTGTGGGCAGAAAATCTTCTTAACACGTGCCACTTACTGGGCTAAATTACACTAATGCAAATTGTCCACTTCCAACTATCATTCAATTCTCATTAAAAAAAATTTTGATTGAAAAAAATGTAATTAATATAGTTACTATTAAAAAATTGAATAAAGAATACAAATTATTTTACAAGACAAGCATTCATTAATTAATTAGGAGAATTGATTAACTTCTTATCTCATTGGCTATATTTTCTCGAGTATAGGTGGCAAAATGGATAAATGGTCGAAAAATGGCTTTTAGTAAATAGATGGCAGATTAAAATTCATCCAAGCTTGAACTGGTTTATAAATGGATATAAATGGGTGGATTAGTTTAGATGAATAATTCATTTAAAATTAATAATTTAAATGGATAAACCATTTGGATCCAATAGTATTTTAGTTGTTGTACAAAAACTTTTTTTTTTTTTTGATAAACCTACAATATTACATATGGGAAGGGGATTTTGGCATTGGTGGGATTCGAATTCTCGACCTTTGAAGTATTGTCATAGAGCTCTAACCGCTCGACCTTTTATTTGTTCCATACAAAAACATTTAATGAGGGTGAATTTGGATGGATAAATAGTTTGGATTAAAGCTGACACTTTTATTCACGAGTTGCCATGCTAAACATTGAACGTTTTTATTTATCACCTTTTAGTCTTAAGAATTTGGAAATATGGGGATAGGGTGGGGGGAACTTGACTAGGGTTATTTGGAAAAAAGTACCGAAAGAAACCCAATTGAAGATCCGCTTAGAGCCCATCGAGAAGCATAAGAATCTGGACCCAATTTTTAAAGCATATTTGTAATGAGTGCAATGGAACCCTCGCGAGCGCTTCAGTCAACTACTCGATTTGAACTCGAGTTAATCGAGTATGAGTAGTTCGATAAGCCTGTCAAGTTCGAGTATCAAATTTTCAAGTTCGAAGGTTCGTCGAGCCTTATCGAGTACATAATTATTTAATAATTATATATTTATTTATTATGCATTTACTATTTTAGGTGTGAAAGTTGTAAAATTTACAAAAATTGCTATCAAGTGCTCAAGCTCGAGTAGGTCCAAAAAAAAAAAAAAAAAAGCTTATTGAGTCGGGTTCAAGTAATTCTTCACTACTTCGAACTCAAGCTACAAATATCTCTACTTAATCGAGCTTGATTTGAGTTCAAACAGCATCCATGGTTGTCGAGCTCGACTCGAGTCGATTGCATCCCTAGGATGATATGATAGAATATCAAGTAATAAATCGTCCCTTTGCCTCTTTTGCTAACATCATGTTTTCACTCTTTGGATGTCCAATTACGTTTTAAAAGTCAACCACAAAATTTTATGTATTAATATTATATGAACCGCTATTGTAAAAAAAGTTATTTACACGAGCAAGTCTGGATACTAAACACATGAACACATTTTTGAATCTTACAAGTACTTGTTGCACATGGGGCTACAATTTAGACTTGCGGGTATAAAAATTTTTTTACACTTAAGGTGTACATTAGAATTTCAAATTTTGTTACCTTATGTTAGCCCCCTCATCCTTGGATTCAGGGCCTAACCAATTACTAGTTATTGAAAAATTTTATCATATTGTTATGATGTCGCGCCGTAACTAAGAAAGAATACACTCGACCGTATTTTGAAGTAACTTAAAGCAATATTAATATATACTTTTCCATTACCATATCATAGCGGCAGTAGTGTATAATTCCCTTGGTGTCCAAGAAATTGATGAAAAGATTTGTTTTCATAGGGTTTAATGGTTGACATAGCTATATCTACATCCTGTTCTATTGAAGAACAAGTTACTGTACATAACAATTTATGTGAATGTACATATTTTTATTTTTATATGCTAGGTACATAACAAATTTGTACCTAGCATATGTATTTTCTTTGAAAATGTAAACATGTTATTCACCAATAGAAATCACTTGTTTTAATTTTCTTAAGGATAGGACATGGGCTAAGAATTAAGGCACCCCTTGCCCACTAAATCACCAAACCTTTAACAATGATAGAATATTAATCCTATGGACTGAACCCTAATTTGTAAATTTACACAACTTTTTTAAATATGATATTAACTAAAGTAAATGATTTGTACACTCCATTTCTTTTTATATGACCCACTTTTTATTTTTAAGATAAAAATCTGTATAGTTTGGAGATTATATTTTTGAGTGAAATCCTAAAGTGTTATCTCATAGGTATATTATTCTTTATGGGGGGTAATATTACAAAAAAAAAAAAAAAAGGTAGATTGCATAAATCATTGACTTAACTAATTTCCTAATACCACTTAGCAAAGTGGCTTGGTTATTGAAAGTTGCTATCTCTATATGAAGACAAAAAAGATAAAAAAATCTATGATCTGTAACGTCTCATTTCTGTCATACGTTGTTTCTACCTGGAATGGGAAATAATTAATAACCGTTTTCTATTTGGAAGGGTGAGCCGCTTTTATTATGTTTCGACTTGAAAAAGGATGGAATTCTCAATTTTCTATTTGGAAAAGTGAGCCACTTTAATCATGTTTCGACTTGGAATAGGATGAAATTCTCGACCTATATATAGAGAGCATAGGTTGCCAGCATATATCCATGTTTTTTTTTTTTCAGAGTTAAAAATTAGTGTGTGATTTCAATTTTCTCCTTATACTTAAGAGTTCAATTTTAAGTTTCAAGATCATACGCGATTATACGCTCTGCGCTGGTGTTTGGATTTGATTTGAAGGTTTCGAAAACAAGCTACAAAGGTAATTGTAATCTTATCTTCTTCTGTGTAAACTTTGTTAATTTTCAACAATTCTTTTCATATATTTTACTCTCTTTACTTCTGTCATTGCTCTTAAAATATTTTGTAAGATAATATTTGTATCATCTAGCCATCCTAATTTGTATCCGTTAGACAAAATAGCCAACAAAACAACTAGTTAAATTAAATCCTAGATCCGCTGATTAAATTTTTGGTTCTCGCTGGAATTTGCTCCTGCCTGAAACAACCACAAGTTCACCATATCTTTTTAATTTTTCTCTCCATGTATTGTTTCTTATTAATTCTGTTGTGTTTGAAAAAAAAAAAGAAAAAGAAACAAATTGAAGACTGTGGGCTCTGAGAATTTTGTTGGTAGAGCTGATGGTTCGTTTTTAGTTCTTGATTTGGAATGGGATTAGGATTTGAATTATATTCTAGCTGATATTTATTTTTCTATGCATGTCTAATCACAATCCAAATTACAGTCCATTCAACCCCGATTTTGATAGGGAATCAACAAAGGGTTTTTCTTTATTTAAGTTATAATTGCAAGAATGATCTATTATACATTAGACATTATTTGCTTCCCCAACTGTTAATTCTCCTTCGGCGTTTTCTTGATTTCAGGCCTCAAAGATGGTGAAAAAAGCATTAATAAGGACCGTTGTTGGAATAATTGGTTAGTTCTAATTATTAATTATTTCAGACTCTCAGATTTTAATTTGATGTTGTTACCAATTTCTATTGTTTCTCCATTCTCGTGCAGGAAAGGATATTGATGTGCCTTTTTACATATTAAGTGTCCCTTTTTTTTTCTGCATTGCAAAATTAAATATGCAATTTTCAATCTTCAAGTTTTGTTTAAAATAATTCAACCACTGTTGGATTAGATTAATGAGTTAATGCTCCAACTGTATTTTGCGTTTCTTTCTAACTATAGTTTTGTGACCTGTGCAGGAAATATTATATCTTTCTTTTTGTTTGCCTCCCCTGCGTACGTAATCTCTCTTTCCATTTTTCCTGCACACACAGCACACACACATGCAAGCACATAGTAGAACATCTCCTAACGTTTTGTATATGAATTTTGACATGCAGGCCAACATTCTATAAAATATGGAAGGCAAAGTCAGTTCAAGAATTCAAGGCAGATCCTTACGTTGTAACCCTACTGAATTGTGCAATGTGGGTGTTTTATGGCCTCCCTTTTGTCACAAAGGATAGCATTTTGGTTACCACTATCAACTCTGTTGGATTCGCCATTGAGGCCGTCTATGTTCTGTTGTTCTTCATCTACTCCGATTGGGGAAAACGAGTATGTATAGCTTTCTTTCTGTTACTTTAATTTAGCTTCTTGATAACTCTTTTCTATACAATTACTCATTTTTTTTTTCTCTTGGTTCTTTATTCTTGTTATTGCATTATCAGAAAAGAATCTCCATTTTTCTCTTAGCTGAAGCTGGAATCTATGTCGCCTTGGTCACCCCTACCTTAATCTGCTTACATGGAAAGAAGAGATCTTTGCCTGTAGGAATTATGTGTCTCATCTTCAATATTGGCATGTATTTTTCGCCATTAACCATCATGGTATGTATTCTAGTGATTTTTTTTCCGGTTATATATATTTTTTTAGATTTATTTATGAACATAGCTTTGAATTATCTCTAATTTTTCATTTAAATTTATGTGCAGGCCAAAGTGATCAAGACAAAGAGTGTGAAATACATGCCATTTTATCTATCCCTTGCTAATTTTGCCAATGGAACCATTTGGTTTTTCTATGCTTTCCTCAAATTTGATCCCTTTGTTTTGGTAAGTAATGCTAGATCTCTTTTTACTCAATATTGATGTGTGTGAGCAAAACTTTTCTTTTTTTGTAATTCAGTGTTCGCCAGATTGACCTAAAAAAATGAGACAAGAAAATAAATGATTATTGTCATTATTATAAAACACGTGCAGAGCTAGTAAAATTGAATAGAAGCTATTATTTTCCAAGTGTTCCTGTTGCTTTAGAAATATCCATAATCATAATTAAACGTATATTTTTATTGGGTGTACAGATTCCCAATGGGCTGGGAGCAATTTCTGGATTAATTCAGCTTGCACTCTATGCATATTATTACCGCAGTACAAATTGGGATGAGGATGACAAGCCTCCTAGCATTCAACTCTCCGACAATGCTGCTCGAGTTTAAATAGAATATAGAGAGAGAACAATTTTTCTTTTTTGTTAGTTTTTAAGTAGAGAAACAATAGATTTAGGGAGAAACGGATTTCATTGTTCTTGTAATTATATCAAATCTTTTCTCAATATATTTTTTGCTTTCCTTTCAGTGCCTAATCCGATTTGTACTGCTCTCATTATCTTATGCGGTCATACCAGAAGATTTATTCGCTGTAAAAAATACTTATATCATGAAATTCTAACTTTGGAAAAATTTGAAATCGAGACAAGTATTGGGTCGTACCAGGGGCCAACCATCGGCCCTTTTTATTATAGATTATTTGGTATAACAGGAATCGAGTTATATTTCGGAATTGTGGTGCCTCTTGGGAAGCACTGCTAACCATGCCTACAATACGGCACAGAAGAGCTGTAAATCTGTACTCTAAAAAGATCTCTAATAGACCTAGCAAGACACTACTTAAGGTAAAGCTGGAAAGCTCCTGTTGAAGGCTGGATTAAAATGAACACAGATGGGGCAGTTGCTGGACATATGGGCACTGCATGCTTGTTTAGGGACCATACAGGGAATTTTCTTGAAGTCTATTGTAAAAATTGTGGTTCCGGGACTAATAACATGGCAGAACTGCTGGCAATACATGAAGGATTAATCATGGCTATTGAATATGGCTTCTCCAACTCATTATTGTAACTAACCCCAGACTGATATTTCATGAGTTGTGCAGAGGAACAAGGAATTTGCAGCGAGCAGCTCTCGGCAAGGATTGCCAATCCTTCTTCCACTGTTTCCAGAAACTCCAGATTTGTTTCACTTACCGGGAGGGCAACCAGGCAGTGGATTGGCTTTCTAAGTATGCATGCAACATTGAAGTTCTCAGGAAAGTAGTTTTTAAGTCACCCCCGGAGTTCCTAAGGGCAGTGCTTAGACATGATCAAGAAGGAATTAGTGTACAGAGATGGGGCCTTTCAACTTTTGTTGATCAATGCGTAGAGGTACAGTAGTAATAGCACTATGCAATCTGAAATGCTCGTCGGTTTGGTTTGAAAGTATTTAGCATATCGTTTGCAGTAGGTTTGTAGAAGGTGTGAGTTTTGCAAGCTTGTATGTTTGGGTTTGATTCTGTACTGAATATGCTGTATGTTGGTATGGAAATATATTTAAGGTGTTGAGACTTAAAAAAAAAAAAAAGAGTGTGGGACACTTGGAATTGAATAAAAAGTATATAATTATATTTTCCAAGACAAGTATTCATCGATTGTTAGGAGAATTGATTAAACTTGTTATGTCATTTGTATATTTTCACGAGTATAGGTGGCAAAATGTATAAATAGTTGATAAATAGTTTTGAACAAATGGATAATGGAATGAAATTCATGTCATCTAGAACCAATTTATAAATGGATATAAGAAGATTGATTTAAATGGATAATATAGAAACTAATTATCCATATATAATCCATTCAATTATATATTTAATAAGATTTTCCTACCTCTTACTCTCAACACACAAAATTACATGCTCTTTTACCCATACATATAGACACTTGTATGTAATTGGATATAAATGGATTTAAATAGATTCGATAGAGAATCCATTAAAAACTAATAGTTCACACAATAAACTATTTAAAAGGGGTGAATGGATAAATAGTTTGGATTAAAACTGATACCTCTATTCAAAACGGACAATGTGAACCATCGAACGATTTTATTGTCCTGCTTTTAGTTCGAAGAATTTGGTAAATATGGGAAGAAGGTGGGAGGAAACTAGACGAGGTCAGTTATTTGTAGAGGAGAACTAAAAGAAACCCAATTGAAAATCTATTTGGACCCCGTCGAGAAGCATAAGAACTTGGACCCAATGTTTAAAGCCTATTTATAATGAGTTCAACTTACATTAATCTGTAAAATGGATTAACCTTTCCTATATGAGTATAAAATAAAGGTTTTAGACAAATATATCTTATTCCATGATAGATATAAAGTATTAAATCCTACCTTTGGCTCCATTGTTAACATCATGTTTCACGCTTTGGATGTTCAGTTACTGTTTAGAAGTCAAGCACAAATTTTATGGATTAATATTATATGTCTCGTTATTGTAAAAAATTATTTGCATGAGCATATCTGAAAACTGCACAAATCAATACATTTTAAATTTTACAAGCACTTATTGCAGAAGTGCTACAGTCTCTATATTTGCTTGTATAAAGGTGTACATTATAAACTCAAATTTTGTTACATTTCTTATTTTTATTTGAAAAATTATTTTTTTCTATATATGGATGCACTATTTCTAATTATATAATTTGAATGTAAGGCCTATATCTATAATTTTTTTGTCATGATGGAGCACCAAGCATTGATTTATATAGCCTACAAAGAGTAAATGATTGTGGTAATGCATTTAAGATGTTCTCACTATTAAAGTGCCGGTTCAAACTTCGACCTTGGTAGTTTAGAAATTGGGGGAGGGGGAGTGTGTGTTAGTTTAGGAATGAGAATCTCACTCCAAATTGTGTGTAAAAAAATAATGTGAGTCTCATATCAAATTACGTATTTATATGACAAACATCTTGATGTAATGATTATTATAATAGTGTTGATTTAAAAAAATGGTACTCTTGCGCAACAATGTCATTCGGCTTGCACGCAAGGCTTGCTATCTACATGTATGCTTAAAAAGTTAATTTTTCGAAAAAGATCCAAATTGTGGTAAAGGAATCTAATACATACAATAACTTAAATTATCAAGTTTAACGTCGACCTCCTCTCCAAACAAGTTTGACTTTGACATATTTTACCCTCCTCAACCTCAGCAATTTAGGGCATATCGAAAAATTTTGTAAATTTGTTCTGATGTTATACTACGAAAGAATACATTCGATTATATCTTGCAGTAAGTTAAGGTAATATTCTATACTTTTTCATTACCATATCATAGCGATACTATAAAATTCCCTTCATTAATGGTCCAAGAAATTCATGAAACGATTTGTTTTCATGGCAATTAATGATTGAAATATCTACATCTACATAATATTTTATTGGAGTACAAGTTACTGTACATAACAATTTATGTTAATGTATTATATATTTCTTTGAAAATGTGTACATGTTTTTCACTAATAGAAATTACTTGTTTTGATTCTCGCAAGGACAGGACGTGGGCTAAGAATCAAGGTACCCTTGCCCACTAAATCATCAAACCCTAACAATAATAGAATATTAATCCCATTGACTGAACTGAAATTGTAACTTTTTAAAATATGATATTAACTAAATGAAATTATTTATTAAATATACTTTATGATTTACATGCCCCGTTGCTATTTTTTTGGAGATAATAATCTGTGTATTTTGGACTTACTATTTTTGAGTGAAAACTTGAAGTGTTATCTCATAGGCATAATACTCTTTAGGAGTGTAAAATAATAATAAGAAAAGTAGATTGTGTAAACCATTAAATTTAACTAATTTCCTAATACCACTGGGCAAAGTGGCTTGGTTATTTAACGTTGTCATCTCTGCATGAAGACAAAAAGGAAAAGGTAAAATATCTATTATCTATAACATTTCATTTATATCATTGGTTGTTTCTACTCGGAATGGGAAATAATTAATAACCGTTTTCTATTTGGAAAGGTGAGTCTCTGTAATTATGTTTCCGACTAGAAACAGGATAAAATTCTCTATCTATATATAGAGAGCATAGGTTGCTAGCATATATCCATAAATATTCTAGAGTTAATAATCAGTGCGATTTCAATTTGCTCCATATATATATTAGAGTTCAGTTTAAAGAAATTTTCAAGTTTCAAGATCGTATATCTGCGCTGGTATTTTGATTAGATTCGAAGCTTTCGAAAAAAAGTTACAAATTAAGGTAATTATAATCTTACCTTCTTCTGTGTAAATATTGTTAATTTTCCAGCAATTCTTTTACATATATTTAACTCTCTTTAGTTCCATCGTTGCTTGTAAGATAATATTTGTGTCACCTAGCCATCTTAATTTATATCTGTTAGACAAACGAAAGAACTTGATTACGTAATTTTAGCTTAAATTTGATTTATCTTGTCTCCTTGTTGAAGCATGTATATAGATTTGTACCTCAATTATTTCCCTTGGTTTCTTCAGGATTTGCAAAAATCTTATATAGATTATTTGCTTCTCCTGCTATTTACTAATTCTCTTTCTACATTTTCTTGATTTCAGGTTTCAAACATGGTGAAAAAAGCATTGATTAGGACCGTGGTCGGAATTATTGGTTAGTTCTAATTAATTACGTTAGACTCTCATATAATTATTTGATGTTGTTAATGGATTGATATGTCTTTTTACATATGAAGTGTGTCCCTTTTTTTCTTTTTGGTCATAACAAATTGAATATGCCTGTTTTCAATCTTCAAGTTTTGTTTCAAATAATTCAACCGCCGTTGGATTACGTGAGTGAGTTAAATATGCTCTAAATATATTTTTGTATTTTCTTCCAACTATAGTTTTGTGATCTGTGCAGGAAATATCATATCTTTCTTCCTGTTTGCCTCCCCTGCGTACGTATTCTCTCTTTCCAGTTTTTCTACACATACGACACACACCAATATGCATGCTCGTTGCAGAACAAAAACAACGAAAACGAATTATAAATAATAATCCCCTAACGTTTTTGTATATGAATTTTGGCATGCAGCCCAACGTTCTATAAAATATGGAAGGCAAAGTCAGTTCAAGAATTCAAGTCAGATCCTTACGTTGTAACCCTACTGAATTGTGCAATGTGGGTGTTTTATGGCCTCCCTTTTGTCACAAAGGATAGCATTTTGGTTACCACTATCAACTCTGTTGGATTCGCCATTGAGGCCGTCTATGTCTTGCTGTTCTTCATCTACTCCGATTGGGGAAAACGGGTATGTATAGCTTTCTTTCTGTTCCTTTAATTTAACTTCTTGATAACTCTTTTCTATACAGTTACTCTTTTTTTTTTTTAACTCTTGGTTCTTTATTCTTGTTATTGCATTATCAGAAAAGAATCTCCCTTATTCTCTCAGCTGAAGCCGGAATCTATGTCGCCTTGGTCACCCCTACCTTAATCTGCTTACATGGAAAGAAGAGATCTTTGCCTGTTGGAATTATGTGTCTCATCTTCAATATTGGCATGTATTTTTCGCCATTAACCATCATGGTATGTATTCTAGTGATTTTTTTTTTCTGGTTATACATTTTTTTATTTATTTATGAACATAGTTTTTAATTATCTCTAATTTTTAATTTAAATTTATATGCAGGCCAAAGTAATCAAGACAAAGAGTGTGAAATACATGCCATTTTATCTGTCACTTGCTAATTTTGCCAATGGTACCATTTGGTTTTTCTATGCTTTCCTCAAATTTGACCCCTTTGTTCTGGTAAGTAACACCACCTCTCTTGTTACTTAATAATAATTTGTGTTAGAAACTCCTTTTCTTGAATCACGTTCGAAGAAGTCGCTTTTAGATAAATGGTTGTTTTCATTATAGTAGAACAGGTGAAGAATTAATAAAACTGCATTGAAGCTTTTATTTTCCACGTTTTTCTATTTCTTTAGAAATATCAATATTCTTATGATTAAACATGTATTTTCTTTTGTGTACAGGTTCCCAATGGCCTAGGTGCAATTTCTGGATTAATTCAACTTGCACTCTATGCTTATTACTACCGCAGTACAAATTGGGATGAGGATGACAAACCATCAAATATTCAACTATCTGACATTGTTACGCAAGTCTAAAAAGAGCATAGGGAGAGAGTAATTTTCTTTTTGTTAGTTTTTAAGTAGAGAAATTTAGATTTAAGGAGAAATGGATTTTCATTATCCTTGTAATTATATCCAGTCTTTTCCTAATATATTTTCGCTTTCTTTTTAGTTACTAATCCAATTTTTAACTACTCTCATTATCTTGTTTGGTTATACAGAAGATTTATTTATTGTGAGAAATACTTATATCATGCATCTAACTTTGGGAGAATTTTTAAGTCAAGACAAGGATTGAGTTGATGTAAAATGAAATTTTAGTATATAAAAAATTTAATTTGAATGTCCTAAGAAGTTAATTAAGACGGCAGGAAGTGGTGTCAAATAAAAAGAAATACTTGCAGTAATTATTCTTACATGGTCAAGAACAGAGGAGATGCTGCTGTCTCCTTAGAAAAACATAGCGTTCCAACTTTACAGGCCTGCAGTATTATGACTGCACATATACAACTTATTTCATTTTTAACCTCAAAAAAATTATGAATTTTGAAGCTTGAGTCGAGCTGCTTATGAGTTGAGCAGATCAAAGTTGCCTTAAATGTCAAATAAAAGAAAATTCAAGGAGTAAATGCAAATGAACATGAGAAAGATGTTACATATAGCTCCAACTTTGCAAAGGATTGAAAAATCAAGAACAAAAAATTTGCATTGATTTGTATGAGAATAGGTTATTCAGGAGTTTCTAGGACAATATACGAATTTTGTCACAAACTATAATACTATAATCACGAATAACTTCTTTATTCTAAAGAAATAAAAAAAAATGAGAAAAAAATTATGAAAAGGAGCTGTTCAAATTTTTGGACCACATCAACCCCGCAATCGTATTTCATTCGGATTATTATGGCCATTAGTTGAAGACTTAAATGTTACTCTTCTTTACTTTTGGTTTTATTTTTGGAAAAAATTTGTGAAAAAGGGCGTACGAATGCCTGTTTCATAAAGATTGATAAATTTGAGGGTCATAATAAAGAAAATTTGTAGTAACTTTTGTACAAATGCTTGCGCAATTTTCTTGGTATTATTCACCACCTTAATTATTAATAAATTCAAAATTTGTTCCCTCAAAATGTTTCTTAAAGCTATAAACTTAACAATTCTAACCTGACATCCATATAAGTTTTGGTCCAAATTCATGATTTCTGGTTCCACCACTGTTTCCCTGCTAGATTTGTTCAAATATTGAAAGTGGAATTGCAAAAATACAGTTGGATCCTCGTGTCATGACTCTACCAAACTGAGTGCTACTAACAAGGGACTGTCACGCGTGTTCAGATTTTGAGAAATCTTTGAATTTATCCCAAAAGTTAGGGATATGCTTGAGATTTGATAATTTATCATCTAATTTCTTGTTGCTGTCCATTCCCATTCTAATTTTCATTTGAATGCATTATCGGGCAGCATTCCATTCTTATGGAAGGTTCTATGGTGGAGAGCCACTCTATTCTTGAAGCTGGATCTGATGTTCCTCCGGGGTGGAGGAAACCAATCGGTGAGCTCTGGAGAGGAAATCCAGCAAGGTTTGTCAGGATTTTGACACATAAGGAGACACTGGAAATCCGCAAACTTGCTGTTGCAATAAATGATATAAGCAAATGCCACTTCCCGGAGTTGAGATGAGAGTTCCTACCTTATTCAACGGTTTATTTGGAAGTTCAGAAGTTGAAGAAGTCATTGGGCATTTCAATTTGTAGCCTTTCATTCTCCATATGCGCTACTAACTGTTCACTTGCAAGTTTTTACCTGAAAAGTAAGCAACAACATAGGACAACCATGAGGCAATCTTAAGAGATACACAGGTCTATTGAGTTGCCCATTTCTGTGACGAGATTTTCAGTATATATATGTGACATGAAATTGTTAAAATCGTCTGTGATTCATTATTATGCTGACGAGCTATGGATAGTGGCATGCCTTAGATGGTCTATGCATTTAAACCGTAGAACTACTCGAATCGGAGAGAAACGAGAAGTCCCCTTTTGGAACATCCGATTAAAATGGAATGACACAAAGAAGTTTAGCATGTCCCTAATGTTCTTTGTTTTGCTCTCAGCATCTCCCATCTGTTCTTGGATTTTCTTGCGAATTTTAGAGCTTCATTTTTTTTTCTTGGTGTGAAAGTCAAAATGCGGTTCTAAGTTCTGACAAATGAAAATCAAAATCAATATTATGAAAACTGTAGAAAACTTGCCCATCCTACAAGTGAAGGCCGGCAAAGAAGGCGGCCTTGCAAAAATGGTTAGGCTATGCAACGTACAATTCAATAGACTTTGGGTCAACAAGCTCGGCCTACAAGTTCGAACCTTGACTTGAGTGAGCCCCTAATCTACCGGGGGATTTATTAATTGTTACCAAAAAGTGCAAAGTTTTCAACAAGGAATGGTTTGAAGTATAAAAATGGTTCGCTCACTGTTGAAATGATAATTGGACGAGGAATCGAGGGTGGAGGATTCTTGGAAAATTTCTAAGTATTGGGTAAGTAATCAAGTCTATATAGTTCAAACTTGAATCAAGTCTATATTTTCCCTAATGCATTTCAATCTTTAAGTTCAGTCTCCTCACTCCACCTGTGATGACTAATTAATTCTATCCTTCCATTTGCATTAAATCTACATTCACCATATTTGATATTACTCCGTACAATTTGTTAAAGATGTTAGGCAAGTTAGAGATTCAGCCACAGAGAAAGCTAAATTAGCCATAAAATGGATTAATTTGTAGGACTGCTAAGGTGATGCATAGGGTGGCTGTCTTGGTGAAGCGGTCCATTCTTGAATTTAACACAATTGTTATGACTTCCAATATAAGAACACATTCTATAAATTGCATCCCACCCAAGAGAAAGTTCAAACCATCCACTCCTTCAAATCTTTTTTCCTTTCCATTCTACATTGAATTTTGGAGAAGGGGAAAAGGATGGCAAAACAAGTGAAATCTGTGTCACCAGTACCATTGAAGGATGAGTTAGATATTGTGATCCCAACAATTAGGAGCTTGGATTTTTTGGAGGTTTGGAGGCCATTTTTTGAGCCATACCATTTGATCATAGTTCAAGATGGAGATCCCAACAAGGTCATCAAAGTCCCTGATGGCTTTGACTATGATCTCTACAATCGAAATGATATCAATAGAATTCTGGGTCCAAAAGCCAGTTGCATATCCTTTAAGGATGGAGGTTGCCGCTGCTTTGGTTTCTTGGTCTCGAAAAAGAAGTACATTTATACAGTTGATGATGATTGCTTTGTAAGTTTTAATTTTTTTTTTCTCATGTCCATATGGTTATAGTATTCCTTCATTAAATTTGATTCTTTGCCTGCTCATTGCTCTGTGGAAGTTGACTCTCTTCTCTCCTTCTAACTTATGTACATTAAAAAAAAGGGAAAAAAAATTACACTTCGAATTGTTTTCCATTTAAACTATTCATTTCTTTTTTAGATTAACAAGTAATTTCAAATCAAAATAGATCAGTATTTTTAGAATTTACTCCAGAAGATATGAAAAGAGAAACGTGAGGATATATAGTTAGTGATTTTTTTTTTCCTTCCAAATGTTTGTAACATGTAGAAGCACAAAAATATTTTTTTCATATGCAAACACACAAAACCACTATTTTCTTGGCTTGCTATATAAGATTATGTTTGTGATGTAAGTCAATCATGGCACTATTAGATACTCTAAAAAACCTTCTTGATAATGTTGTATCTATTATTTGCAATGATACAATGACTATTTAGCAAGTTAGTTTTAGCATTTGTCTTTAAATTATTATTAATATATAAAAGTGGAGGAAGGAAGAGGTGGAAAGCATGGAGGAATGAGCATTTGGACCGTGAAATCAAATTCTTTTGTTAAAACGAATTACAAACGCTTTTAATTACCAGGCTATATTGGAATACTCACTTCAGACTATTTAACTGCTTATTTCTTTAATTATGAGCACATAATTAGATGTACACAACCCAGATGTTTTCTTATAAAGGTTAAAGCCAGCATATAATAATACGTTATACTCTTTCACATAGAAATGACACATTGCAAAACAAAATTTATTATTTAATTCAAGATATATTAATGCTAAATTCATATAATTCGTTGCAAAAAGGAAAAAATGAGCGAACACTGCATTCATTACCGGATTTTACCCTATGCCCCAGAAGGATAGGAGAAGCAAGGTTAATAGGCAACATTTTTTCCTCATTGATTTCAAAATTCAGTAGCGTTAGCATTTTGCATGATATTATTTAATTTTTCACGACTAATTTTCTTCTCTCACCTTTGGCTTGGAATGGAAATGAATTGTAGGTGGCTAAGGATCCAAGTGGAAAAGACATAAACACAGTGGAACAACACCTACTGAATCTGAAGACACCTTCAACACCCTTCTTCTTCAACACTCTCTATGACCCCTATAGGGAAGGTTCTGACTTTGTCCGTGGCTATCCATTTTCCCTAAGAGAAGGTGTGCCTACTGCCGTCTCTCACGGGCTTTGGCTCAATATACCAGACTATGACGCCCCTACTCAACTTGTCAAGCCCCTTGATCGAAACACCAGGTTGGTTCATCATCCTCTTTATGTAATATTTCGTATGGATGGACATAGCTTCCCTAATATTCATGACCGTAGCTTCCCTAATATTCATGACATTCTCCCATACCATAACATACTATGGCATAATTATAGGTTTGCTCGTGTAACAAAAAATTTGTGACGTAATTGCAATTTACTTCTGGAATTCTTCATTTCCTAAGTGTTCAATTCCTCTATCCATGTTTTTTTACGTATCCAATTATGTTTAACATCGAACAATGCCACATTACTTAATTTTTCTCCTTCCAACGTTATTTTTATTCAAGTGATACGATTCCATTTTATATTAGCCACAATAAACCAAAAAAATAAAAAAGATAGCGGACTTGAATGAAGTTAATATTCTATCGAGTTGCTGCAATAAATAGAAGCTATCTAAGGATAGATAATTGTCATGAAAGGCACTCACACTCGAACCTTTCCACAAGTATTGGCTCGACCAGGTATGTTGATGCTGTTATGACCATCCCAAAAGGCTCCTTCTATCCAATGTGTGCAATGAACCTAGCATTCAATAGGGAACTCATTGGCCCTGCTATGTACTTTGGGCTCATGGGCGAGGGTCAGCCTATTAGCAGATATGATGATATGTTGGCTGGCTGGTGTTCCAAGGTAGTACTTTCTTACCACTTCTTTCAATTTTATGCTGTTGCTTGAAACTGATAACATATATCGATTGGTGAAGGCAAAGGATTCAGATGCATCAATTACTGTACTATGGGGGTGTTTGATAACACTACTTAAGTCTGAAAATTAAAGCATTAAAATCTTTTTGAATTCAGCGTGTTTGATAACAAAATTTCTTTATCACCTAATATATTAAACACTTATTTAATTTGTACACAAAATTTTAAGTGAAAATTTTTCACTTAATTTGCTGAATTTTAGATACATGTAATATTATCTCTCCTTTACACACACACCCTCACACACTCATTGATGCACACACATATACAAACATATTCTTTCACACACATTTTTTTTTGCACACACACACACACACACACACACTCAACACACACATATTCTCACACGCAAATGCACTTACATATACTTTCTCTCACACACATTCTCACACACAAATGTACTTGTCATTTATCTCTGACAAACAAATAATATCTTCTTTTGTCATGCATATCATTAATAAATTATTTTAACTTTTTAAGATAAAATAATTATATTAATAAGGTAAAATAATTGAATTCAGTGTATAAATTCAATTAATTATCAAACAGGTATAACTTTATCAATTCAGCAACTTAATATGTTCAGTACTTAAATTTCAGATTTCAGATTTCAATTTTACCAAACGGCACCTATGAATGCATCTGAATGCAAGTCGTTGATTTTGTTATACATACATATGCTAGACTTGGGAATTAATTGTTGAGATTTTAACTATTTTGAACACATCATGACCAATCAAGTCTTGTAATTTTCAATATTTTTGAACGCAGTGTCAAATTCACTAATTAACTCTACATAACAATGTGCAAAAACCAGTAAATTGTACATATAGTAGCGTGAACCTACCCTCAAATTGTAAATTCATTTTACTTTCACAACTATTACTAATAAAAATTTTTTTTTTTGGAGAGCCCATTTTAAGTTTTTGTAGCATATTTAGTAAGATCCTTTAAAATCTAAACTAGTTCATGTAAATTATCTAGCCCAGCGGGTATATTTTTACACCATCTACATGAAGGTACACTCATAGGTTCATTCCACTGTCTTAGTAATTTAACCTTTTTCAAAAAAAAAAAAAAAAAACTTTTTCCATGCCACCATTAGAAGAAAAAGTAATGCCTTTTAAATTAATGATGGTCAATTCTTCATCGATTTTGCAGTTGATCTGTGACCATCTGAATCTTGGAGTGAAGACAGGGCTACCATACCTTTGGCACAGTAAAGCAAGCAATCCATTTGTCAATTTACAGAAGGAATATAAAGGTCTATTTTGGCAAGAGGAAATCATCCCATTCTTCCAATCTTTGACACTTCCAAAAGAATGCGACACTGCAGCAAAATGCTACGTTGAACTTGCCAAACTTGTCAAGGAGAAACTGAGCCATATTGACCCCTACATTGTGAGGCTTGCTGATGCCATGATCACCTGGATTGAAGCTTGGGAACTGTTTAATCCACCAGCGCATCCAGCCCTGGTTAATGCTAAGAAAGATGCAATCCCAAAGAAATCTAAGTAGAAATTGTTCCATTTCAAAAATGCATATTTACTTTCTGATATTGTCTTTGTCGTTGTCTTTCCATAACTGTGAGATTTTCGTACTGTTGGACCATTAATTAGCATATTAATGGGAAATAATTATCTATTTTGCGAAATTGGAAATTTCCTCGAGTATTTGAAGAAATGAGCACATACCAAAAAAAAAAGGTAAGCAGGCTATCCCAATCATCACCAAGTCCAGCTGTTATTGGTGCGGAAATGCAACTAAGTTTTTAATCATGAAAAATGATTGTGTTCATATTGAAGTCAATATTTAAAGTTTAGGTATATCTATTTTCTTTTTTTAAAAAAAACTTAATCAAAAATTTAAAAATTCATGAGTGGAGTAAAAAATTGGAACTTTTGAATTTCAAACTGTGCATCAAAACTCTTTAATCATAGACAGCCATAGGAAAGATAATTTACCACAAAAGGTAAAAATATTATGGAACGAAGTTTTTGGGGTTTTTGAATCATAGAGAAAGAGCATGTGGCGACAGAGTTCCATATATATCAAAAAGTTGTGGGATTTTAATAAAGAAGCTGGCCATCAGGTCGGAGGAAAGTAAAAAGAAAGTTGCATAATTCAAGGAAAAGAAATTTCACTCGAGGAAAAGGAAAACATGAGAAGTTAAAAGGGTGAAATTGTTTTTGGATCGAAGTAAAAGCAACTTCATTAATGTTTATGGAAAATGAAATCGTGACAGACTATAACTTCTAATCATGTTACAATTCATTTCTTTACCATACAATTATACACAATAAAAAATATTCCCCTAATTAGCTTAAAATTAACAGAAAAACTAACACCTGTGCAAAAGCAAAACATGCATGCTACCCAATGTTTATTTATTAAGCTCAATTTGACGGCTGGAAAAAGCTGACATACTGAAATTTCTTAAAAGTAATATGACATTTATAATTGAGTGTTTAACAAGATGTCTCATGACTCATGACCATATATTTGCTATGCATTATGTTGAAAATTAAGATGGACATTGAGTCACGCAATCACAAATATATAACATGTTCCTCAATCCAGAATTTTTGTAATTATCATGCCACAAATAGATATAATTTCTGCTTGTGGATTACTAACTCTTTGTTTGGACAAAGCATTATTTAGAAAATTATTTTGAAAATTTTCAAATACAAGTTTTTATTACATTTTTATATTTTCAACCACTTTTAATTTATATACATTATATTTCAAAATGCGCTATAATATTATTTTTTATAATATTTAAAAAATACACTCCAAATTTCCTCCCAAAAAAAAAATTAATGATGTATGCTGAAAGAGAGAGGATTAGTTGTACCCCTTCAACAACTTCACAAGTGTTACCAACACCAGCATGGCTATTCATATCTCAAAGAAATATTTTTCTTCATCCTTAATCACATTTAGTTGAAGCTTATAATCTTATTCTTGTATCACTTTGTCTGACATTTTTATTGTTAATCTAAGTCATAAATTTAATCACAGAAAAATTTGTATATAGGCAGAAAGTTACCCAAGCATATTGACGAACAGTAAAATCATTGACAACACCAAACAAAAAGAAGAAAATAACCATGCGAACTGATCGTAGATGATGAGGAACAAAAAAACAAAGAACCCACCAAAAAATTTAGAAAAGATCATTAGACTTCAACATTAATAATTAATTACAAGAAAAGAGATGGTGTGAGAAAATTTGTCAATTCATGTTGGGATCAAAATCACCTTTTCTTCATGCAGATTTCCACCATTACAGCTCATTGAAACAAGCCCAAAGGTAAGAAGCATTGTGACAATTCCAAACCAAGCCATGGCAAGCATCCATCTTCCTCCACCATTCCCACCCAATTTTGAACCAACAACCAGTCTTGGTTTCTCCTTCACATCCACCACTCCCTTTTTAGCCCCCATCAAAGTCAAATCCTCCGCCATTTTCGCATCACACAAAGAAGAATTATCATCACTATCAACCCCCAAAATCCCTCTGTTCGTTCCACCATAATTCTCAAACTTCTGTCATCATCAGAACCATAAGATCCCACAGACCTCACCTCATGACTTTCTTGAAGCATATCAAAACAATCACTACATACTTCATGATCTCCATTATCCAACCCTCCGAAAAGCCTTCTCCCTTTAAGCTTTCCACTAACTAAAGCAGCCCTTCTTTCCCATAAAATTTCTTGCGCAGCTAGATCATTAGTCCTCACCTTCCAGTACCCATCCTCCATTAATATTGGAAACTTTCTCCTGTTTTCCTGCAATGAAGACATCAAACTTCTTGGAGAGTTTTTGAGGAGACTATTTTCAAGGGAGCTACTCAAGAAATTATACAATCCACCTGTTGAACATCTACGCAAAAGGGGTTGGGGTTTTAATTGTTTAAAAACGTCCCATTTTTCTTCAAGATTATTCAATTCTTGGAATAGTAAATGGTTTTGAGAATTTTTATGTTCGACTTTTGGTTTTCTCATGATGAGGTTTTTGCTTCTTTTTGGTCCTAACAATTGATTGCTGTCAATGGCTTTTTTTACGTGGTGGGGTTTGAGTTAATTTTCAGTTTTAATACGAAATGTAATCGTGGATGAGTGTAGTGCGCAAAGTTAGCGACCCACGTCCTAATCGCCATATTTTTGAATTGGCTATAGTTGAGAATTTTCAGTTTAGAATATCTTGTGTTTGTTTAACTTTGAAAATGAATCGGATTGATTAGGAGTTCAAATATCCAAATCAGTGAAATTCTCACCGTTGTATACATCTTTGGGATGAATTGATTCTTCGACTCGGTCGGTGGATTAGTCCAAGATTCACGAAGTTGACCAGAAACAGCTCTTGTTGACCAACAAAAAACTGATGCAAAATTTTTCAATCACTTAATAGTTTTGCATTAGACAAAAAATTTGTGTACATTCTCAGAATTAATGGTTGCATTTGGGCCAGAATTATTTTTTCAGAAACTTACTCTGAGATATCTTTTAAACACGTTTTCAAACACCTTATTATATTCTCAATTACCTTTTATTTGACACACATTACATCTCAAAAACAACTATAATATTATTCTTGCAATAATATTCCAAGAAAATACAATCCAAACAAATTCCAGTTTGCTGGAAAAATTATAAGTACGTATATGAACACGTTGTGAACCATTACACTGGTCTATTTGGGGTTGTGTTTTCCTGATGAGATTCTAGAGATTTTGATTTTTAACAGATGATTATTTAAAACGTCAATGTGAAAAGATTAATTGGTTTATGATTTGTACGTAGAATCCATCTTAAATAAAATGTCTAATATACCTTTCTACATATTTATTTTCTCCGTACTATGATAAAAATATACTTTTGATTATTTTAATATAATTTAATTTCTTACTCCCAAAAGAAAATTTAACGTCCATATTTTAAGAATTTCCTGTGCATGTACATTTATGCAATATATTTTGGTGAGTAAAAGAGACCTAGGTAACCCACCAAATTGTGAAAAACAATTGTAGATTCAAATAAGGATATAATTGGTATAATATGAATTATTAAAAACAGTAGAATGAATAATTATTATATGTAAATCACGTTGGAGCCAAAAGTTAGTGATACCAGCTGTAGCCACCGGCATTACTGGACCTTTCGGCATCCAAATGCTAATGCCGTTTTGGACGCAAAACACATGGACGCCCATTTTATCGTTGATCTAACCCAAACACAGCCCAGTAAAGGAAAATCATAGAGCAATTTCCTTTGCTGGGCCGCTGGACCATCCATCAATTTAACAATGCCTACAACTAAATAGCTGGACAAGGACTGAGCCCAAAACTGTCCTGTTTAGTTTCTTTATTTCCAAATTACCACTGAGACGGCCCAGGATACGGTGAAGGGCGACTCAGACCCAAAAATAAGCGGTTTTGTGTACTCGGTTCCAGGCTTCTAGAGATATCAAATCAGGCTACAAATAGTGTTCAAATTATAGACACTGGATTAGAAATGCATTAAAAAAAATTAAAAAAGAAGACAAAATTTGGAGGAATTTAAGATTTTAAACCACTTTATGTGACTATTGAAAATAGATGATGGGGAACTAACAGAGAGTCGAACAGTTAGAGCTCTACGATTCCATTCCAGATGTTAGAGGTTCGAATCTCAACAATCACTATTTTCCTTTCCCCAATTGTAATAGTATAGGTTCAATAAAATAAAATAAAAAATGCTGACATCATTGGACTTCGTTTGTCCTGATTTTGAAGAAACAATAAGCACTAAAAACATTTATTAGTGGAGGAGAGAAAAAGGTGTGCACATCTCATAAGCTACCACTAGGACTTACAATATTCACCCTTATTGGTCTAAACCATATCCTTCGACCTGCATTTTCCCATTTCAACAATCTATCCTTATCTAGATTATCTTGATTAATATCGAGAAATGATATTTAAACACCCTTTTTAAGATCTTACATATTTTTATTATATATTTTGCCTACTATACATGCTTGTCATTTAGTCGGAAAATTATTCAATTGGAATGTCAGAAGCTAACAAGTTGTCATTATTCTTAATGTCTAATATAAATGAAACAGTCTATGTAGTGGTTGCCACGTTGAGAGCAATTACCAATAGTTAGTGGACTTATAAATCGTGAATTGAGTATATGATGTTGAATTTAAAAAAAAAAAAAAATAGAGAGAGAAGCCAAAATTACCATGTGATCGAGTTGCCGCATAAGTTATAGAATCCATTCGATGTATAAAAGGGCAAGCCTCACATTTGATTGGTCAACACAAATCACACAGTTCCTAAATGTGTAGCGATTTTGAAAGCTCAATTTTTCCCTTCTCCAATACAAAATGCCATGATTAAAAAAAAAAGTAATAGAAACTTGTGCTCGTATTAGTACTATGTAGTAATCCCCATGAATGGTTAAAAAAAATGAAACTTTAGTGCATGAAGTTTGTCAATGAAGGTTTAGAGCATAAAATAGCCCATGGTTTTATGGGGGGTTGATGCAAGGTCTCAGAATATAATATCTCCTTGGTATAATTAAAATAAGCATGAAAGAATGTGCTACTTGTGAACTAAGATGCATTCTCTAAACCTACTCCTGGGTAACCCGCTGCCGTTAGTTTCAGTTGGGACTGAAAATGCCACTTGAATATTAAAAAAAGCGATTCAATTGTACAAGACAAATTAGATACCAGAACAACAATTGAGACATTGATAAATACAGATACTAACACACAATAATAGTGTATATATGTGTACTATTCCTCGCAAAAGTTACTCCATTAACAAAAGGGATAATTTCATAAACCTCCCTCGGTGTTTATGATGATTACAGCTAACTCCCACAATGTTTTGAAAATTACATCTACCTCTCTCTCTCCGAACTAGTTGAAATGACCACATTATTATTAGTCCATTCGAAACATTATTTTCCAAAGAAAAGAAAAATAATAACATCATAACCAATTTTTCTTTCCTCCCAAATAATAATGAAGAGTCCTATAATCCTCCATCCTAATCTCTTTTATTCTCTTTCTACACCACCATCACATCTCACTTTCACAAGATTAGTAACTCCATACTTAACCTCTCTCTCCTTTGTCACTTTCCGACCTATCTTATCTCTTCTTCTTCTTCTTTTCAATTATCATTGTTTCCTCTCTCAAACATCATATCTACTTTTATTATCTTGTGAGAGATCTGCAAACAAAAGAGGTGTCATGCGCTATAAATTTATTATTTTTTAGTTGATGATTTGAATTTTTTCCTCTTTTGCCTAATGGGTTTTGGTCGTATCTTTCTGTTCTGGGAAAAAGTATTAGAGCTACATCAGGATGGTTGTTTTCTGAGGTATTTTTTTCAAAAATATTGTTGTAGTAGTTTTAAAGATTTTTTTTTATACTTGTATATGTAAGATAAAAAGGTGGTTGAAAATTGTGTTTAAAGTTTCTAAAAAAATATGGTTTTAAAAAACACCACCAAACAAATGGAGATTTAATTGTTTATTTTTTCTTGATTTAAAAATTGATGGTCACTAAATATAGATATAAATGGATTAGTATTGAGATTTAATTTGCTAGAAATTTGAACTTTGATTGTATGCTTCTGATTTTTGTCCCGTTATCCGTTGATATTTTCTTCTCTTTCAAAGGAAAAACACAAGGGGAATATAGGATTTTTATTAGCTATTTTTGCTGAATCATCATTTTATTAAGGTTTTGTAAATTGAATAGTAAAAGCAGTGGAGGTAGGCATAATTTTCAAAACATGGGGGAGCTAGCTGTAATTGTGCCAATTATCAATTTTCAAAATTCGCTTAAATTTTAATATTATCAGACAAAATTCAATAAGAAGATTTTAGTACAATTCATGGATAATGTTGAGATACTCTTCCCTGAACAAACAGCCACCAAGAACATAGATGTGACAGTCGAGCAGGTAATTTCCGGGTGAAAAGTTTTACCTTTACCATCAGAGTTAGTCAATTCTCGCTCAATTTTCCTGCTATTGCCTAGTTTTTTGTTCGCACTGCAGATCTAATTTTTACCCTGCTTCCTCGTAAAACTTTGCCCAACTTTTCTAGATGAACAATGAAAACCTTGATGTCTTCCCCTTCTCTCATTTTCTCCACAACCCTGAAGTAAGAGAATGTTGCAGGAACCACAAAAAGAGAGTTCTGTGGAAGAACGCTAAATATCACCAGCCTAAGATAAGTTAACACGTCTTTTTTAATTCTTGAAAAAACCTCAAAACTGTTAATAACTAAAACTTGAAAACACCTCAAAATCATTTTTTTTTCCCTTGTTTTTGGTTAAAGCCAATTGATTTCATTGCATGCGTTTTGTCTTCTTTTTGCTTAAAGACCAGATTTGTACCTTGTACCTTGGATATTAATCATCGTACTCAAAATCCTTTTTTTTACTTTTTCTGTCTTTTTTTAATGCCAATTGATTTCATTGCACGGTTTTTGTCTTTTTTTGCTTAAATACCAGATTTATACCGTGTACCTATACAAGGTACAAATTTGGTATTTAAGCAAAAAGAATACAAAATTCATGCAATGAAATCAATTGGCGTCAACTACCCCAACATTGACCACCACAAAACTTTTAAAGATTAAGTAGATTGAGAGATCAGGAGTTCAAACCTTACTTCTCATCAAAAAATCTAAATTAGTGCATTATGCATCCATTTCGTTTGATGATAGTTCAGTTTTTATCGTTCTTTTGGACTCGATTGAGCCTCCTTCTATAAAGTATACTAGAAGTGAGATAGAATACTATTGATAATTGGTATAAAAAAAAATCAATTGGTATTAACCAAAAAAAAACACTCATAAATTAGGACCATCTATGGTGTAATTTTCAAGGAATTAAAGCCTTGTCACCCACCACTGATTTGAAGTCTTGATCATTGCAATGAAAGGTGCAGGCACCGTCACAGTCACTTATTAACCCCATGGCCCATATACTTTTCAGAATCCCCATTTGCTGACACAGTGCAATAAGGGGGAATACTTTTCAGAATCCCCATTTGCTGACACAGTGCAATAAGGGGGAATGGTTTGGTTTGGATGATTTTTGTTAGAGTGTTTTTTAAAAAATATTATTATATTATTTATAAAATAAATTTTAATAAATATATTTATAAAATAAGAATATTAATTAAAAAATATGTTTAAAATTTTGAAAAATATATTTTTAAAACTAACAAACAAACAAACGCAACAACAGTTTCCATCTACCGTCATCAAGAGCATGAAGAAAAGAGAAACTCCGACACAAACACTAGAAAATATAGCAGCAAAAAAGGACAAAGAAAATAATGCAGGTACGAGAATTAAATGATTAAGTACTATATACATATATATCACTATCTTATGTTAATTATTTATTTTAAGTATGTAACAGAGGTTATATAGTATTATAGTACTAGTCATAAAGAAATCAAGATGGTACATAGCCCTCACGAAATTCTACAAACTCCCTGCAGACTTGTACTAAAAGACCCCAGACATGGCCACATGTAGAGCATTTCAAGGTGTCAAGGATGAAGGGGCCAGTGGACATTTAACCCCCATGTGCACCATTACTCCCATTTTACCCCTTGTCTTTCATTGCATTTACATCACAGAGCATGCATTAGGGTTCTCATCACTAAAGATCTGAGGAGGATATTCTGGATATCCAAATGATTCTTGAACAAATCCTTGATGATACAATTGTTGATAGTTTTGTGGATAATAATAATTATTAAACTCATACTTCTTCATTTGCAATTTAGGATCACCTTCTTCTTGTCCTCCTCCCTCTTCTTCTTGCTTTGGTGGCTGCTCTTCACCACCACCCTCGGCCGGAGGCGCGGCACCTGTCGCCCTTTTCGGCTTTCTTGGCATCATCCTCACCCTTCTTGGCCTCCTTTTCACCGTCGCCATCGGCTTTTTTCTCATCTTTCACTTCTTTAGGTTTCTCTTTCTCTTCTTCCTTTTTCTCAGGTTCCACCTTAAGAATGACAGCATATTTGCCTGTTCTTTTGCTTATAAATTCAACCAGCTTAGTTGCCTCAAAAGCTCCTTTCACAGTCACTTCTGAGCTCTTTAGATCTGGCTCTGCACTTTCAACTCCTATATTCAAGAATTTTAATGGGATCAAATTGAATTTACTCCATTATTTTAACTGAGCTTTACAAAATTAATAATGATGGAATCCGAGAAAGTCCAAGATTCGGTTAGTTTTTAAGGGGAACCAACTTAATGGTTAACAAACAAAAGTAGTAAAACACTATGAATTGACTTCAATTCTAAGGAATTCAACAAATTCTAGATCATTGAATATTTTATTCTACTTAAGAATGTATAGGTTGTGAAAAAAGTGTAAGAATATTGAATCATAATATAATACACAGAGCTTACGAATTTTAGAGATTCAAAGAGAAATGAAAACGTATTCCCTAGTTTGCAAATACAGCTGAAAAGGACAGAAAAGCATGATTAGATAACACTACTATATGAATCTACTTTCTGAATAAATCTGAAAAGTTTAGGAAAAGCATAATTCAAATAGCATTTTCATGCACCAAAAGACCAGAATAATGGCAGTTTTTAATCAGGCATTGTATACAAAAATTGAAAATCCAAAAAGAAAAATGATAATTTCATTCCCAAAACATCCTCTTTCACTTTATTATTCTTTAGGCAAAAAATCAAAAAAGAAAAAGAAAAATCACATTATGAGTAAAAATAGTATTTTGGGAGCAAATTTATCATTTCTCAAACAGAAATTACCTTTCATTCTTTGTATGCGCCTTCTTGATCTCTTGAGCACAAGCCTCACAATGCATGTAAACTTTCAAAACTACAGTAATCACTGGAAGCTGAATAAAGTAAAAGCACCAAACACATGAATTTAACTACCCGAAAACAGTAAACAAAATACTAATATAATAAGAAAATAAACCCAAAAAAAAAAATCTTAATAAGAACGAATCAAGAAACCTCTTCTTTTTTCTCTTCAGGCTTGGCAATTTCTTTATTTTCCGGCTTCTTGGTCTCCTCCGGCGGAGGAGGTTTTGGGATCGGAGAAAGAAGCTCCACTTGGCGATGGCTCTTCCTCTGAACCCTCTCTAAAACCTTGAGTGGATCTGCTTTATCACCTTTCACCACCACCTTACTAGCCTTGCAGTCAGTCTCAACTTTCTCCACTCCTAATAAATATAAAACTCATTCATTTAAAAAACAAATTAAATTAAAAACAATTATGGCATGAAAATTAATCGAATAAAAAAAAAAGAAGATCTTTCACCTTCAAACCCGTTGAGGCATCTACGAACTTTTCTAGCACATCCTTCACAATGCATGTAAACTCTTAAGATAATTTCTTGAGGCGGCGGAGGAGCAGCCGCAGCTGGTGGGCTGTCTTTGGATTCCTCCGCTGCCGCAGCCTTCTTCTCAGTCTCCTTCATTACCTCCTCCTTTCTTCTCTTCCTCCACCTTTTATCGCCTCCTCTAGCTTCTTCCCTTCCTAAAACCACCAAATAAAAAAAATACTACAAATCATTCAAAAACACTAAATTGAATACATATTTGTTCATAGCACGAGTTATTTGCTAGTTTTGCATTGAGATAGTAATAAATACAGAAGAAAGAGACGGGAGATCACACCTCACCCATTGCGATATTCAGGTAGAGAAATGGGGTGGAATCAGCTGATTTTGATAAGCTTTGGACTTGAGAGAGTCACAAGAAACACAAACTACAGACGAACTCTATTCCCTTCTCTCTCTACTTTCTTTTTTAACTACTTTTTCTTGACGCACAAATATAATAAAACTCACGATTCTCTAGACTGGGAAAAGGGTGAGAGATTTAAGGAGGAAGAGTGAAGAGAGTATGGGATTCTTTTAACTTCATAGCCATCAGATCTAGAGCACTCATTATCTAGTCATCTTCTGTAACTGACGTGGTTTTTTTTTTTTTCTTTTTTTATAGATGTGACGTCCACGTGCCAACGTTGCGAGTCGGGAACTCCTTGAACTATTTCGGGGATATTCATGCGTTACTTTCTACTACTACCACGTTGATCTGAATATCACAACAAATTCTAGCCGTTCATCTCATCACCCACATATGTCATCAAATTTAATTTATTTCTGCTTTTAGAGGTGTACCAAATTATAACGAGAGGAGAAAGGATACGCATTCCTTGCAATTTTGAGTATTTCGTTTGTAACAATTTTTTTCAAAAACTTATATTACGTATACTTTATTTAATTACATTATTTTATAAATATAGTTAATAAAAAATTATTAAATTACATTATATTTTTAAAAAACTTTATTCAAAAATTTTATTAGTTTTTTAATTTGTACTTGTGACGGTAGCTTTGTTCCTAAAATTATATTCTTTGTCACTTTGCTCTTGATTGATCATGGCCCTACTCTCAACAATTTTTTTTCAACCTACTTTTAACTTTTTATTTTGAAAAATCTATTTATGATCTTTTCAACTGTTTTTTTTTTTTTACCCTTCATTTGAATTTTAAGTTAAAATTAAGATCAACTGCTTTTAACTTTTTTAAAATTAATTTTTACAAAAATTATAATCTAATGAGAACATGTCCCTAAAAATGGTTATCATAGTTAATTCGCACATTTCATTTTAGTACTAGTCACGCCATTGTACTCCAGTCGGGATCTTTAGTGCCACATTTTCAAGTGCCAATTGAGTGCCATTCACAAGGAATTGGCACATCGCGTTCACACTTAGATTAGTTAAATAATTATTAGAGTGTGAACGTAAGGTGACGATTATTTATGAATGGTAATTGAAAAAGTGACATAGAGGATCTTATGTGCATTACACCCCTATTGGAAATCATGTAGATGAACTAGTAATTAGCTACTAAACACTTCATAGCGGTGATATAAAAGAAGGATTAAATTGTCACACCCAAAATTTTGAAGTACTTTCACTCGATTCTTCAATTTCAACTCTCAGCAGAAAGAAATGAGTAGAAGATCGAGCGATTAGAATTCTATTAGTTTACCTCAGAGGTTAGGAGTTCAAATCCAACCAAACACCATTCTCTTTCCCCCAATTGTAACAGTATAAGTTTAATTAAAAAAAAAACTCAAAATAACATGACAAAAGCTTTTTGATTTCTGCCACGGTCTTTAAAGTTTGGAAAAAGTTTCAGTCTAGTCCCTAAGTACAAAATGAAGCACAAAGTGAAGCGTTACAATTGTAAAGTTGCTAGAAATTTATGTTTACTTACCTAAACCTAAATATCCAACAAAAATGTCTATTTACAGTGTGTGTTTGGATACATATACATACATATAAATACACGTGTTGTTCTTATCCGTTATTTTCTTCGCCATTTTTTTGGGGTAATATTGAAGTACGACTTTCTTGGCAGTTTATTTTCCAGCCTAGTTTAGCACTAGGGTTCACAAGTTGAAAAGGCCAAATGCTTCAGCAGCCTATTCAGGAAATAGGAGGGTCACAAAACTAATTTTCTGATATTTGTTGACCATCCACAAAATATTTGCAATTAAAGAAAAACTCAAAAAAAAAGAAAAAACCTATTAAAGCTGTTTGTTACTAACAATTCATTTGTTTTATCATACTATCAAGATGACACACAACTGCCCCATGGTTCACTACTTTCATGAATTCTTCATTTTCACGGCAATTCAATTTTTTTTTCCTGGGATATGTCTTGAAATATCAAGAAAGACGGTTGACGGTAGGGTAAAATTTCCATCTCAAGAAGGTTCGTTTTTTGTTCATTTTCTCAATTAACTTTAATATAGATAACTGTGTCTTGTATGTTCGCATTTTTTTTCCTCGTCAGAAAATCCTTTATATTTATTATCAACTCATTTTATTTTCCTTTCTCCCTTTAGAATGGAATATGAGACTGAGAACAATGAAAGTATTTAGCTTACTTAAACTAAGACGAGAAAAAGAAAAACCCCAGTCAAAAAATATATTTCATAATATGGACATATTCTTTTTTTTAAACATTATATTTATACGATAAAGTATGGTATTCATATGGTACATTTATTAAAATAACAAAATGAGAAGTATAGTAAGTATAACTCCTAAAAGAATAAGGTGCATGTCAACCTTATTGAAGGTAATGATAAATAAATGAGATATATTTTAGGGGGTTGAATCAATCCTTTATCATACCTAAATCTGTGTGTGTGTAGAAATAGTTTTATAATTAATTAATAGGCAGGATAAAAAAGTAATGGTACAGAATAGAGATTTTGAGATCCTACCCTACCTACCCAAACCTATGTTCACCTCTAGAACTCAAACCAAATGTGATCCAGTTATTTCAGATTTTTGGCTTTTGATATTAATTTTTTTGTCCAGTATACTTCAAAGACGTTTTTTCGTTTTCCTGCAAAGGGCAATTTAATTTAGAGGCTATATAGCGTCTGTATCCATGTCCATTTCAAGAGCAGATAAAAAGTTTCTTAACCAACATCATTTCCTTTGTCTTTTTTAACTTAACCAATCAATTCCTTTTGTCTTTTTTAAGTACTTATTTTCAGCTTTTCCTTTTACCTAAAGGTACTTGACTGTTGGTTTATCAACCATTATGTTGGTGCTCTTGTGACTACGAACTTGCCAGGAAGATCTCCACTTCTATACCAAACTGTCAATTTCACAATTCTAGTCACATAAAATTTGCAACGACATCAAAAATCATGGGGCATTATTATTAGGACTACGTGTTTGCACAGTACATTAAGTTGGTGAGATTTATTTTCAAGAACCAAAGAATTACATTATTTCATTTTTTTTATAACACGAGAAAGTGACCATGAAGATCTGAACTGATATACATAACAACAATACCACTAAATGCATGACAACATGTGAATAATAAGGCTAAATTCTTAGACAATCTCCAATGGCAGTATCATATTACATGTTAATTCATTTGGAATTTTTTTAATCATGGCAACAACATATTTTGAATGTGATTTTGTGGTGGTTGTGCTAATTATAGAGGATGGCACCTGCTTACCAAAAAGGAAAAAAGGGTTGAGTACGAATACCTGTTGGATGAACATATTTATGGGCAGCTTTTCTTTAAGTTTAAGGACCCTTTCTTTGCATTGAATTAGAGTTCAGATTTCGGTAGACAGAGAAACACGTTACTAAAAATGAAATGGACCTTTGCTTGTGAAGACGTTGGAGTCACTTTACTGTCAATGTTGGTGTATAGGCTGGATAACTTAATTTTATGTTCTAATTTTGGTACTTCAAATTGAATGCTATAGGACGGATTAGATAAAAAGAAAAGTAGGAATCAATAAATTTTTCTAAATTAAAAACCAGCCAAGAAGGATAAAATTACTTCGACATCTCCAGAAATTTATAGCTGGAATATTTGTTTTTTCTGATTCTTTTCGAACAACTACATTTATCTTCCTCAAAATAACATACAACTAAAATCGCCTTCTGAAAAGAAAAGAAACAAGAGTTCCATGCAATGTGTAAATAAAGATACTAACTTAAGATTAATTGAAAATTTCAAAACGAAAGTATGTGTAAAAGCAATTAGAACTATAAGTACAATTACTAATTCTTTTTGATATATAAAATTTCTAAATCAAGTATTTCTTGGACAATTAATACGTAGTCAATTGGTTAGGAAGTTCTTCATGTGATAGAAATTAATGCGGTATATATGTTTGAGGTGGTCCATAAGAAAAACATCATGACAAGTATTTTTGAGATGGTCCAACATATATAAATTATCCGCAAAAAGTTTGGCGACATTTAACACAAATGGAAGTTTTTTTTTTTTTTTTTTTGAAAATCACACAAATGGAAGTTTTCAATCATGCAGATCATGGACCACCAGATAGATATATGATACTGGACAAACATTAATAATACATTTGAAACTTATCTACAGTTTCGTGTGATTTGTGGAAACGTGAATGTTTGCAGCACCTTTGCGTGTAGCTCAGCCAATGATTTTTTGGTTCAAAGTTTCACAATGTTGATTTTTTTTCTTAATTCTTTAAGGCTGGGTTCTTTCATTTTTTCATAATATTAAATAAAACCTCAAATATCATCATATGAATACACTTTGGATCTTCAGTATTATTTTTCTAATGCCAAATTTAGTGTCAGTGATTATGAATTGTCACCTTACATTCATATGTTAGTAATTATTTGATTTATCCTAAGTGTGATAAGGGTAAATACGAGATACCAACTCCTCATCACTTGCACTAAATTTGGCACTAAAAAAATGAATGAGGATCCGAATTAATGAATTCATTAGTTTATGTTTTTAATAGTTGATTGTACCGGTCTCATATGGCAGCATTTCTTTGCGGTAGTAATCGTTCTATGTGCTTTGCCCACAGAAATGCAAGACTTTGATTCTTCCGAAGTCTTAGCTCAGGTTATTTCGATAGGTATTGAAATCAAGAAAGGTTCTTTAGCTCAATTTGCATAATTAATCATGCTTATGCATATAATAAAACCAAACGCTGTGACACGTAGGGAAATAGAGAATCAAATTTTACAGAGCACAGCAGAAGGGGACAAGAGCACAAAACGATTTTGGAACGATTGACAGTTAGATTTGGCCAAATTTTAAATTCTATAATTTGTAAAGTGTAAATTAAATGATGTATTCACGCAATGCGCTAATTCTTACGATAGCGATCATTAGTTACATTCTGTACAAAATAATTTACGACGATAAATAGACGAAAACTTTGGAAGTTTATTATTCTTTTTTCTGGAAACTAGGGAACAACACATGCCCCGATTTTTAGCAGTTTTCCGCTTCAGTACATCCCTATAGCTGTGCTTTCAAGTTTTTTTATTTACTGCGGTCCAATTCACGCCAAGAATTACGGCCAGGCTGCTCGACTTTCATCACAAATTATGGTCTATACCCTAGATAGAAGCCATAGCTTTCATTTTGTAATTAATATTTTGACAAAAGTGTTCTCATAAGATTAGCCTTTAGGCAGTGTCATAAATTAGATGATTATCTGCAATTCTACAGACTCACAAGTGGGTTCCTACAGGTCTTTCTATATTTCGAATCTGTTAAGAATATATTTCATTCTTTAACATTTGAACGAGGTCAAGAAATTTGGGTTTAATTCTTGCTTCTACGTAGATTCGGTGTTCGATTAAGTATTTCATTACATGCAGAACTACATAACTGAGGAGAAATACAGAACAATAACCACATATACATAGAAGAGTAACAAACTTAATAGCTTTCTTAATTATTATTAATATCTTGTTAAAACCAATTAACTGTTCAATGCGATCCTTCCTATAGTTCACATCGAAAATATCACGTCTTCTATCGTCTGATTTTCGGCTTTGGGCTAATTAGATTAGACCTTCAGCAATAATTCTGAGTCTTTCAAGAAAGGTGAATTATTGGTTCTTTTCATGTCTTCTTCGGACTAAAATTTATGGCTTTTCAGGTAACAGAACATACGTGTGTATGTGTGTGTGTGTGTGTGTGTGTGTCTCTCTCTCTCTCTCTCTCTCTCTCTCTCTCTCTCTCTCTCTCTCTCTATATATATATATATATATATATATATATATATATATATATATATATAGTGGTTAACTTTTAGTCATCTACAATTTTACTACTATTCTGCCAACTCATAAATGCTTCATATAGACAAGGATAGTAATCAACATGAAATGAAACTGGTTAAGACTCTTGTAGATCAAATGGAGCGAAGAAAAATATACGCGAAATTCATTGGAGGTAAAGGTTCCAAGAGACAGTTGACTAGATATCAATGAGATTAAGATGGTAGGTCCAGAGAGTCTTTGTAGATAGACATTGTCGGCCTAGTTGATAAATTAAGATGAGAAAAGATGTGTTTTTTTGAAGTGACTTGATAGACGATTGACTATATAAATCATAAGGTTTATGATTTATATGCTTTCTTAATAATCATTGTGAAAGATATTGCTTTTTACTAATGTTTTGGATTAATTTTGATGTTCATTCTTCACATTTTGTTGGTTGTCATTGAGAAAACCTGATCGATTATTTCTCTTCCTCTAATTAGCTTATAGGTTTCCAAAAAAAATTTCCAAATTTCCTTACTAGAGCTTCATTTCATTGCAAGTTTGTTTATTTGAAGAGTATATGTAAGAGATGATTTATTTGCAGGTTATTGAAGTAGTTTTTTTTTTTTTTTTTTTTTTGAATAAGAGTGTGAGCATTTTATGTCTATAATGCCTTAGGGACAACAAAATAAGCGTTGGAATTTTGAAATGACTTTCATACTTCCTCAGTAATATGAGATCTTACAAAAGTCCACTGCCTTCTACACAAAGGGGAGAAAAACTCCTCGTCAGGATCAAGATAATCTTCTTTCCCCATGCATATATACACACCTCAAATGATCAACTGTACAATTTGGTAACAGATCGAAGATGTTATGCACAAATCGTATTAAAAGCTATGAATTAATGAGATTGAACCCAGAAAAATAATCACATTTTTGGAGATAATAAGTAATATTTTTTTTGAGCAATCACTATTATATTACAAATGTATATTACCTTACACAAGTGAGGTGAACCTCCCAATGGTATGTGGGTGAAACCCCAGATTATTTATCATGCACAATTAAAGATATGGCTCTCTGAAATCTACTTAATCCCCCTCCCTGTAAACCCAAATTCCTAACTAATCTCCCTCCTAGTAAACCCAAATTCCTAATTGCCTAGTTCAACTAACTACTGATCTATTTTCCTTTCTTTTTTTTTTTTGGGTATAAAAAAGCTAGTAACTATTTGTGATACGTCGTAAGTCCCACATCAGTGGGAGACATAGAATTTGTTTGGTATATAATATCCTAGTTTATGAACCACTAATAATTTGGTTTAAGAATTTTGAGCTTGTGGTTTACGATCAAAAGTTATTAGGCCAACTCAAACCCGGAGTGTTACAAATGGTATCAGAGAGAATCTCGTGTGGTCTCTACACAGGTGAGACATGGCCAGCGGTATTGGACCGTGATTACGCAATGTAGCGCAGAATTTGTGTTAAGCTTTGCAAGGACTCAAAGGCTTAAAAGAGAGGGTGAATGTGATACCTCGTAAGTCCCACATCGGTGGGAGACATGGAATTTGTTTGGTATATAATATCTTGAATTATGAACTATTAATAACTTGATTTAAGAATTTTGAACTCTTAATTTACGCTTAAAAGTTATTGCTTATCCTAGATCCCGGGTGTTACACTATTGATCTCTGATCAAGCCATCATAATTACAGTTTGGTGTCAGATGTAATATTGACGTTGCATCTGCTTTTGATAAGTAGATTGAGGATAAACACAATCTGATCAAGCATCAGCATTGGTCGATGTGGAATCTAATCGTTTCTAAAAAGAAAAAGCAAATGATGAATGTGAAATACTGGACTTTTTACTTTCTTGAGAACTATTAGTTGCGATAAGATGTACTTTGTCTGAATGATTAATTAATGACAAACTAAACTTGAGAGATGAATTGTTTTTTCTCTTTGTCAAATGCATCAGAAAAACCATTCATACAATTGATCCAGAAATTCTGTACTTTTGGCGGTTTAAGGCTTCAAATTACAAAAGAATACTAATTATATTTAACTTCAATATAATTTCAAGAACTTTTGAGTATCTTTCCATTTCTAAAATAGTGAAAATCTTTCTCGATTGATTCCATTATTCCTCCATGTGGTTTGTCTAACTAGTGCTTCAAAATATGTAGACTTTTTAGACCCTTACTTTTGCATTTGCTCCTTAATCATGATCACCAGTCTCCATTACATTCTCCAAACTCCTGATTTTTGCCATACACAGGAAGCCAAATTTGCTTATTTGGCTACGTAAGATGCCACATGGTTATCTGGCATGTCATGTTCTAATTCAAAGAGTGCCATGTGTCAAAATGCATAAATTGGACCTACTTCAGATGCCATGTCCCATGCAACATTCCATGCAAAAACTTGACCAAACATTTGCATGATGTTAACTCTCGAACCACCATCGCTAGGTAACGTGTTTCAAAACTTTTTAGCAAGGAACAAGCTTCAAATCCTAAGATTGTATTATATCACAAGAAAACATAACATAAAATCCACACACGCGGCCGAAAGAATGTGGCTCTGCTTCAAAACTTCACCGACCAATTTGTTTATGTGGCTTAATTCGTTTAGGTTATACTTCGCCAATAGAAGATCAAATTGATGAAATTCATGTGGTCCTACAACCTTTTGGAAGAATTTAATGATCCCTCAAGTTTAAGAGAAGAAAAAATAAAGGTGGAGAAAAAGAAGTGAAGAAGGATTTATATATATATATATATATATATATATATATATCTACATCTATATCTATATCTATATATCTATATTATATATATATATATATATATATATATATATATATAACCATGAATGACCTTATGTGATTTAACATTTAACATTTAATATATTTTCTAAAATACCCTTATTTTTTAAGTTATAGTAACATTAAAAAAAGGATACTAATGGAACTACAAAAAATAGACTGATTAAATCCTAATCAAACTCAATCTTCTTTTTAAAGTCTTAGAAACCTTTTACAAGTATAAATTTAAATTAAAATTTTCAAAAATATATATTTATTTTTTAGTATAAAAATTTTATTTTTCTCTTTTATAAAAATATTTTTAATTAATTTGTATATAAAAATAAATTTTATGATCTATTAAAAAATTAAAACAAAAATTATTTTAGCAAACAAAAAGGCAAAACACTAAAAGAGAAATCATTTTTTAAATATTTTGAAATGAAATTAATTTTATATTTTTTAAATTTAACTTTATGGTTAATATTTTAGCACTTAATGTATTTCTTTAAATATCCTTATTTTTTAAGTCTAATTGCATTAAAAATGGACATTTACAGAAACATAAAGAGTTAGATTAATAAGGTTCAAATAAATCTCAACATTCGCTCAATTGTTTTTCAAGTCTTTTTCAATAAATTTAATTTAAATTTAAATTAATAAAAATACAAAAAATGCACAAAATATACAATAAAAGGAATAAAAATCCTTCTCATGAATAAAATTGGAAAGGAATCTAATCCAAAACTGGAAAACTGCCTACTATGCATTAATTTAAATATCATCACTATAATAATAAAACTTTACATTGTTTAAAGAAATATTATATTTACATATAGTAATAATTATACCATGGCTGATTTAGAATTTTTAAAAGTCATGGGAATAGGAGCTAGCATGATATGTAGTGGGTTAAAACATGAAAACTCTTTTTTGTTTGTTCTTTAGTTAAATTATTTTTATGTTTATCTCAATCATTATTTGAATATAGATGATTAAACTTGACACCTTGTTTTCGCTTTAAATACACAAAAAAAAAGCTTGCTTTTTGTTCACAAATAAAAAATAAAGCAAATTACATGCTAGGAGTATAAAGTTAGATAGAAATAACCACATCCTTGTTAAATCAAAATTATTAGAAAACAAAAGAAGGGAATATTTAAAATTTTCCTATCTAATTTTTTTATTTTGATTTAATGGATACTTTCTTGATTATGTGGGAGCATTTCTTTAATTTATCTTTTGTATTAAAATAAAAATAATATCTTAATTTTAAATTTTTTATTCAAGAATTATTATCAGTTATTACATAATAAATCAATTAAATTATTAGCTAGAAACAATCGCTCAAATATTATTATGAATGGACATTATGTTACCTTACTTTAAAATGACATAAAAGTATATAGCATCATGCCATGAAAAATAAAAAATATTACATTTAATTCACCCACACAACTTGAAAATCATAATGCAAAATCAGTTAATCAAAATTCTAAACTTTTGAATTGCATTAAAATTTAAATTTAAAAGATGTAGTAGTTAGTGTGTAGATTAAATTTAAAATCATAAAGATAAAAAATAAAATCATTCTATCATGCATTGATCAATGTGAATTTATAAAAAAAACTTTTTAGAGAAATATAAAATGCCAATCCTATTTTTTAAATTCTAATTTGAACTAAAAATTATTTTAAAAATTTCTACACTATTATACCTTAAATTCATTTAACATAGCCACTTTGTTGTCTTTCTTTACTATGATTTCATTTATATAAATTGAAAATAACAACTTTAGCATATTAAATCTAATACAAAAACAAACTATTATTACACTACCTTACAAAAATATTGAAGTAACTGTAGACACCAAATTTTGACACACCCTTTATAAAAAGGATATATTTTACTTCTTGGAGATACCTTTTAATTTTCAAGGGCTAATTGTAACTTTTGCATAAATTATATCTAATTAGTTGTATCAGGAGCAAAATAATAATTTCACCATGTAAATATTATTTTATTTTAATTTATTTTTTTAATACATAATTTTACTTTTTTTATCATTATTTTTAATTTTAATAATTTTTTGGAGTCATTTAGTATTTATTTAAAATTTTAGTAATTTTTAACTTAATGGCACATTTTTCAATGCATTTTTTTAATTATTTTTTTATGAGAATTTTCAAGTGAAAATTTTTATATGCACATTTTATATATTCATAAATTTTCTGTATAAATTTCATGATTTTAGAAATCGTTTAATATTTATTTCAATATTTTACCTTTTTTCTATTAATAGCATATTTTACAATGTTATATTAATTTTGGAACTTTACGATGAATTTTATTTATTCATTCCTATAACTCCAAATTTTAGTATTTATTGATTTTAGAAATCCAAATATCTTTTATTTTATTTTATTTCATTTGTTTTTTTTTCTTTATGTTCCTTGCAAATTTCTTCCTTTAAAAAAAAAAAAAAAAGAGAGAGAGAGCCAAACAGCAACAACGTTGGTTGCTACTGTTTGCTTTCTGCCATGGCTGCTAGCAGCCATACTTTCTCCCATCATCAAAACCAACTCCATCCTCTAATCATCACTCTCATCCCCACTTGCAATCCCTTCATCAAATTTTGAGGGATTTTGCTCAAATTTTTTTCTCAATTCACCATCATGACATTCACAATTCACAATCTATTCACTGACCCTCTCAGCCTTTCTGTAATTCACACACTTTCTTCTTCATTCTCACTTGACAATTCTCAGCCTTCCTGATTTTCCACTCCACCACACAAACGCATACAACACACACACACATGCACACAACTTCCTTCCACTCTTTCCTTCTCAGCCCTTACCATACAACATACACCTGCACACAAATTCCTTCCACTATTTGTCTTTCCCTTAGTTTATTTGCACAAACACATCAGAAAACAAACACAAACCTGAAAATCAAATATTTGCACACTCTCACTCTCCGCATCGGTTTTTCCCTCTCTTTACCATCTCTACACACCAGCTTCATTCACTCCACAAACACACACTTCACACGCATCAAATTCACAACACACTGCACATACCTGCAACAACACACACACATGCACCTGCATTCCAAACACTCTCGGCACACTCCACACGCACTTCATCTGCACATTCACTCAGAACCATTAAAAAATCACAAACAAGAACACACACATCAGAGAACAAAGTCCATTAGCAACATACACACAAGCAATCACACGCACACAAGATCAAACACACACAGAGCTCACAATTCACACTTCAGGCACACATCACACACCATAAACACGCACATTACACATTAGCACAAACACACGCACCACACACACTGATTCATTCACATACACACGCCTGCAAAACAAAACACACGCATGCACTGCAACACTCAAACATGCACAAGCAACCACACACAATCCACCAAAATCAGCCCCAAATCACTAGAAAAATAGCTCCATTGACACTCGAAATCACCATCCTTAACCACCCAAATTATCACCTACAAAATCAGCATAAAAAAAGGGAAAAAAAAAGAAAAAAGAGAGAGAGCTACAGCCTGTAATCAGGCCATCAAAAACCGTCCCATAACATCGCCACCTGCTTCCCAACAGCCTGCCATCACTAGACAGTCATCACCGCCCAAGCGTCGCCGGAGAACCCACAATTTCCCAATCCACCGCCACCTCTCCTTCCATATCTTCTCAAGTCATGTAAGAAAACTTTTTCCCATCCACTAGTTTTTCCTTGTAAAAGCATTAACCCATTTATACGTATTTAATTTACTCATATTTTTCAAAGAATTAGGAAGTTCAGATAATTGAGGGGGGATCAATTCGGGTTTCGACCGACCCAAATATAAAGAGAGAGAGAGAGAGAGAGAGAGAGAGAGAGAGAGAGAGAGAGAGAGAGAAATCAGAGAGTTGGAGAGAAGAGAGAGAATCAGGGAAAAAGAAGAATGAAGAAAAGAGAAAAAGAGAGGAAAAAAAAGAAATCTGGAAAAGAAGAAAGAAAGAAAAAAGAAAGAAAGAAGAAAGAAAAAATAGGAAAAATTGTAAAAAAAAAAAAAAAAAAAAAAGAAGAGAGAAAATCGGTTAAAAAAAAAAGAAAAAATTTCTGTTATAAAAAACTACGTCGTTTTGGCGTAAAACAATGTATTTTTGATTAATTTCTTTTCTTTTTTTATTATTTGGTTATCAGATTAGTATTTATGTTTTAGCCCCTAGAATTTTGGTTAGTCTTTTATTATGCCTTAAATATTTTTTAATTGTTGCATTTAGATCCTTAAAATTTGTAGATTGACCCTCTAGATTTTAATTTCTCTTTATTTAGATCCTATTAATTTTAATTTAGTTCCAAATCTTGCTAGATTTATATTCTAGTCCTTGAATGTTGCTAAAAATTACAATTGTGTCCTTTAAGTCTTGCTGAAATTACATTTTTATCCCCTAGGTTTGCTCTAGTTTTCATTTTTACTTCCCAAGTTTGCTGGAATTGCAGACCTAGAATGTTGCTGGAAATTGTAAATTTGGTTCCCTATGCATTGCTGAAAATTGCATCTTTGCCCTTATGCATTGCTGGAAATTCTATTTGGCCCTAGAATATTGCTAGAATTTATATTTTTGCTCCCAAGTAGCTAGAACTTGCATTTTCACTCTTGAATGTTGTTAAGAATTATAATTTGGTGTTTAATACTTATTGAAATTTACAAATTGGGGCTTATTGTTGCTGTAAAGTTCATTTTTATCCTTGAATATTGCTGGAAATTGCAATTTAGTTCTTAAGTTTGCTGGAATTTCAATTTGATCCTCAAATGTTGCTGGAAATTTGATTTTTACCCTACCAAACTTGCTGAAATTGCATTTTTTGCCTTTAAATGTTGCTGTAAATTATGTATTATCCCATAACTTTGCTGAAATTACATTTTTAGCCTTAAGTATTGCTGAAAATTTCTATTTTTGGCATTATGCTTGCTGGAAATTATATTTTAGCCTTTTAAATTTGTTGTAAATCATGTTATTACCTTAACTATGGTTTGAAATTGTAATTTCACCCTTTAGTTTGTTGTAAATTATATTTTTACTCTAAGAATGTTGCCTAAATTTCCACTTTTAACCCAAAACCTTGGAACATTTTTATTTTTTGCCAAAAAAAAAAGAATTTAATTAATTCCTCAAGTTTTTTAATTATTTTCCTTTCATATTTTATTTTTATTTTAATGTTCCAAAATTTAGTCTTTTTATATCTAATTAATGCTCAAATTAGTTTCTTTATTTCTCTTTTAGTTATTTTGGTGATTCTTATTTGGGTGTTAAAAGCTTAAGTATGTATTATTGTATTTTATTATTTTTATTTTATTTTTATTTATTTATTTATTTATTTTGTTACTTACACAATTTTCATTTTCTTCCTAAATATTTAATTATTTCTTTTTTTAATTTTTGTTTATTATTGCTATAATTGTTTTGAACTATTGTGGCATGTTTATAGTGATTAATATGAAATTATTTAATTAATGGTTTATTTATTTAAATAATGGTACCTTGATAAGTTTGTTCATGTTGTTAACATTTATACCGAGTCTTCAAATGGGAGGTACCCCTATTACCCTTCCAATATTTCTTTATGTGCTCCTACGCGCTCCTATGTATTTTTTATATGTTTTTTTTTACGTATCTCTTTGTGTTTATTATTTTTATTCATGTGTGAGTATTTATTTATTTATGTCATATTATTTATTTGAATTTAATTTTTTAATTATTCAAAGAAATGTAATAGATAGATAATATTCTATTTAGCAAAAATTTTTTGTAATAGATAGTTTATATTTTTATCTATTTAAAAAAGCTTATGTGTTTTAGATAGAAAATATAATAGATAGGTAGATAGGTCATCTCCTATCTTTTTTCATTTTTAGATTGTAATTAGGCTTCCCCAGTGTAATAGTTAGGGCTTTTGTGTGCTATGTGCTTATGTGTTTTATTTGCTTTCCTTAGGACTTTGCATCTAGAATATTATGCTTATGTGCTATGTGCTCCTATGTGCTATTATCTGCTTTTATGTGATTATTGCTTTAATCTATGTTTTATTTATTTACTTATTTATTATGATATATGTGTATCGTCGCCACACTAGTCCAATGCTAGTTGTGGTTAATTTCGGTTTCTTCGCTATTCCAACGCTAGCGGAGAATTTCTAGAAAATGGGTTAGTCCAATGCTAGACCCTTAGGTCATGTTAGTATTAAAATTATTTCTCGTGTGCATTTCATACCATTTCACATACATTTTCTCTTTTTTAGGCCTTTTTCCATTTTTGCATGTTTTTTTTATGTATTACTATTCTTATTATCTATTTTTACATGTATTTAGTGCTTGACGTTTAGGTTACATTTCACATAGAATCTTAGGTCATTTGTGTGATTTTGTTGATTAGAAATAGTCATCTACTTACGTAGGAAGCGGTGGTGTACATACCGTTCCCTCCTTCCGTGAGTAGGAATACATTAGTCACGAGTACGTTAGTCCCCGTACCCGTTATGTTGCATCTCCACTTTCTTTGTTCACTTATTATCTATATTACTATTTTTCTTTTCTTTTTACATTCCATTTTGCATCTACACTCGTGACTCCATCGAGGTCTAGATTTGGGTTTCGCAATTAATGCGATAATCCGACCAAACCTCAATGGAACATTTTGTCCCTTAACGATATCTATTTTTTAAGTACTAGGTTGCATTCATATAGTTGCATCCAAATGTGATAAAATCTTAGGGTTATATTCGGCAAAATTTGAACTAAACCTCGCAACTAGTTTCGGCTAGGTTGAAAGGTGCCTTAGGCGCGAGCCTTTGCCTTCCCTTTCTTCAACTGTGACTCCCGAACCTTTTTCTCTTGTTTTCAAAGACCTGGAGTTGTCTTAAAAGGGTTTTTCTTGTTTTTCTTATATTTTCTCAAAATTATTTTCTAAATAAATCATTCTCAATTTCTTACCTTTTATAAAACATTTTCTGGTGACTTGGTACACCAAAACTCAATACCAAGTGGCGACTCTCTTTTCACTAAAAACCTTTTTTTAGACTCTATTTTCGGGCCCAAAAAAACTGTCGCATTTTTAAAGTCCCATTTTGGGCCATTTTCTTTTTGTTTTCAAAATAAAGCATTTTCTAAAAATCACATCTTTTGTCAAACTATCTTTTATAAAGCATTTTCTAAAAATTATTTTACAAAAACTTGCACTCTTTTCCAATAAATAAAACATTATTTCTTTTTCTGTCTTTCGAAAAATGGGGTGCGACAGTAACATTCCATGGACCGAGAGGCAAGAAATTTTTTTTAATTAACCTTGATTGAAAAATCTTGAGCAATGCCTAAACTTAATACAGAAAATGGTCCAGAATGGATGGATTTAGAATTTAGGTGAATTAATTGATTACGATATTTATTATTTGAGAAATTTTCATATTTTTTGATTTTGTAATCACATTAGTACATTAACATAAAAAAATAATATTATAAACCTAAACACAAAGTGTCCTAGCCAATTACTTTAAAACCAAAAAATATTATAAAAAATAAATAAGTCAATGTTTCAAGAGACTTGGAATTAAATTTAAAAATATACTCCCACTATAAGAGTCATCAAAAATTGAAATTTTAAAAATGTAAAACCTCATTCTTGCAAAAGGGTCGTCATGTATAACAAGGTTTCACGACTTGTTTAATCATTAAAACTTCTTTATTTTAGAAATATATGATTTTTTATTTAATATAGCATGAGATTTTGAATGTGGCATTTTGAATGCGAATCAATTTTTTTAACAACTCAATCAAGGTAGTTGGACAAATATTTATCATTTTTTAATGCAAAAGTTAATTAGTGTTTCAACTCTATTTAGTATTAAAATGTTTATGTTTTGATAACATACAAAGTAACCAACTGATTATGAAAGGGTTCGATCAAAGAAAAATATATAATTTAGCTAATGAAAGCATTGGGGTACTAGTTAAGTAAACTCTCAACCATTACTTATTCAAAAAATGAAGTTAATTAAAAGAAGTATCTAAATATAAGGATGTCATAAATATGACTTTATGCGTTATAAACGAAAATTTTTGTAGTTTTAAATTTTCACATAACACAAAAGCGAGGCATATTTTATTTATTGGACTTGGAGAGAAAAAGGAAAAACCAAACTGACAGAAAGTGGAGGTGAGAAGTTCAACACATGTAAATGCATTAATTTTTACAATAAATATAAAATACAAGATTTTGCAAGTCTCATGAGGACATAGTTATGAAAAAATTTCAAAACTCATCATTATCATAATATATGATATTTTCATTGGCACTCAAAATTTATATATACTTATTACACAAGTTTGTGAGTTTGGCGAATAACACTTAATGATTCTATTGAGTAATCAATTATGTCAATGTCTATGAAAAAGCCACATAATCAATAATATTAATTCATAAAATGTATTCATTAATTGCTTAAGATCATTAAAATTAGTCAAATTTAAGGAAATCATATATTAAAGAGTACTTCATTATAAATACATTGAAAGTGTATCATTTAAATATTTGAAAGAAAGAAATGGATTATTAGTTTTTTAATATGTGTGTGTGTGTAAAAAATACAACACTAAATGATATTAATTTTTAAGAACATGATATACACAGAGATGTAGTTTCTTTTATATAATTATCTTTATTTTGGAAAAAGAAAATAAAACATAACATGTGTTTTAAAATATTTAGGTGCACAATTTTTTTATGCTTAAAGCATAGAAAAAAGAGATGAATATTGCCAATTATGTGAAAATAAGATAAAATTTTTGATAAAGATAGAATAAAATAGCAACAAAAAATAACCTAACTAAATAAGATAAGTCATCACAAGATTTCAAATGATATGCAAAAAAATAATAATAATAATTGTACATTTTTATTGCATAATCAATCCAAACAAATGATATAACTTAGTTAACTTATTAATTTTACACAATAGTAGCCATATGTTTGTATGCAACAAGCGAGTGCTATTTTTAAAATAATTCATTACTCGAGAGTTAGAATCACTAGAGTTATGTGTGTCTTCACAAAGTATTTATATTACCAATTGAACATGTAAATTGTCCTTATTTGATATGCTCATATGATAAAGTTGTCATCATTCTTATATGCACGGTAGATTTGTTAAAAAAAGAAATCATAATAAACCAATTTAAAATGAGTAAAAGTATCAAAAAAGTTCATGTAGGACCTAAAGTGATTTAAAAATTAAAGTATTTCCTAAAATACCCTTATTTTTTAAATTATAGTTACATTAAAAAAATACTAATGGGACTACAAAAAGTAGATTGATTAAATCCTAATTAAATTCAATCTTCTTTTAAAAGTCTTACAAATCTTTAGCAAGTACAAATTTAAATTAGATTTTTCAAAAATATATATTTATTGTTTAGTATAAAAATTTATATTTTCCTCATTTCTAAAATATTTTTAATTAATTTGTATATAAATTTGAAATTTCATTATCTAAACAAAAAATTATTTTAGCAAAAAAATAAATAAATAAATATGCAAAACACTAAAAGAGAAATCATTTTTTAAATATTTTGAAATTAAATTAATTTTATATTTTTAAAATTTAGCTTTATGTTTGATATTTTAGCACTTAATGTATTTCTTTAAATATCCTTATCTTTTAAGTCCAATCACATTAAAAATGGACATTTACAAAAACATAAAGAGTTAGATTAAAGTCTCATTTAGAAATATTAACTTTGATACAACTATATTAATGTCTCATTTGATACTTTATAGATATAATAGAAATATGTAAAATTATTAGTCAATTTATCAAAAGCTTAGGGATTTCAAGTACAAAATAATAACAAGTTACCTTTTATATGATAACAATTTAAAATTTTCAAAAGTTTTCATAATTTCTTTTGCAAGGATATTTTAAAAAAACCATCACTATTCCAAAACTTTCTTTTGCTATTGGAGACATTCATCTATTCTATTCAAATTCTTTTAGAAAAGAAAATAATATGTGACGCTAAGAAAAACCTAGGGTTTTTTTATCAAATATTACTTATGACATACACATCAAAGGTTTCAATTAATGAGAATTTGTAGCTTAGATCTACGTGTATTGTTCTGTCTATAAATATGTTACTAAGTATAAATATGCTGTCCAAAAAAAGTTATTTCATACAAGAAAATTTACATAGAATTTTGAAGTGGAAATAAAATAAAGGGAATGAGATATCTTGCATTAATAGAATTATTCAATTTGTTGACCTCTTTTTCTTTAAAGTTATGTCTCTGCAATAAGCAACATTATTTGCAGATAACAGACATCAGTTTTGGCAAGCCAAGACGTTTGAAAGAATCTTAAACGTGTAGATTTTTTGGTCACGTTAATCTGGTCAATGATAAATAGAAAACAGCTGCCTTCTGAAACGTTATACATGATGATTGAATATTGATGAAGCAAAAAATACAAATTACTATTTTTTTGTTGTGAAAAAAAAAGTGATTAACACTTGTAATGAATTATTCACATTAAATCTTGGTGATTAGCTCCTAGGAAATAATGCACAGGGAGGTAAAGAACGGAATTTACACAATAGAGAAGAGTAATTACTAATTTGAATATTCTTGAACGAAAAAGGGCGCATATATTTAACTTTACATGTAGATATGCTTTCTATAAATCCTTTAACCAAGAAGCTGATGGCCGATTCTCATAGTTAAAAGAGTTGAAGCCAATGTACTAGTAAATCCAGCTTGTTTTTTTGTCTGAAATTAATAATGACGAGCTCAAATTAAAAGTTGAAAAATTTCCAATCAATACCGTAATATACGGAGAACTAGCATTTGGTATCTCTGAATTTGGAGGTTTATGTAGTCATAACTAAGTATTCACTTTGCATACTTTTTCGTGTATAAATTTTTTTATAACAAGCTTGTCTAGCTAGTTATTTTTTGAGTGATCGATGCATCTTTCTTGTAAAAAGACTACTTTTTAAAAATAAAACTGGTGCAAAAAATTATGAATTATAACAGAAAATAAAATATATGAGTACTTCAAAGCTGATCGTAACCAACATGAAATCGTGAGAGAAAAAGAGAGGCACATGAAATAAGGATATTTTCATACTATTATAACAATTACCCATTTTACCTCTGAAGTTAAAAATGTATAAATTGTGTAGAAAAAGAAGTTTCAGAAGTGCAAAAAGTGACAAATTTTGACCGCACGAAAATGATTACTCCCGCTTTATAATACTAGATGTTAAAAGATAATTCGTTTTATGTAAAAATTCTGTTCAGCTCTTCTGGTAATATGCAATTATCCAGTTTGAAGCCATGAATAAGAATTCAACAGAACACTGGATACATCATAAACTGTCCATGAGCTTAGTAGGAGCCTGAAAAATTGTAGTCACTGAGAGCAAATCTTTCCAGGATAACATTTGTGACAGATGCCAAACTTACTTTTAAAATCAGCAAAATTGCTCAAAGCCACAAAAAATTAGGTCATGGACTTTTAAAACAAAAAATTGCAGATATTTTTTAACTGTTCTATGTCTGGTTTATTCACTCATCATCAGTTGATAATAAGTCAGAAATTCATGCTTGAAATATCGTTGACGTACTGGAAATTAACTACTACTAGTTTGACACGGTTATTGATTATTTCTCCACTGGGAAGTATAATTAAAAAAAAATGGAAAATAGAAAGTAGAAAATGAGAACTTAGGAGTGAAGGAATAAATGTCGATTTTTTGTCCTAGAAAAGCTAGACATATTGGTAAAATTATTTGCCTGGACAAGCATGTGATGATTGATATCCTAGTGGAGACAATTAAGCAAAATTGCACCAAGAGGCACTAATAATACAGCAAAAAAGTTGTATCATCTTTTATGAAGCCGGTGCATGATGACAAAAATATAACTAACTAGTGCATATACCTTTACAATGTTTCAACAAGGCCGTTTTGCTAATAACATGTAAAGTACTCAATCAAAAAGAGGACTCAAAGGGACGTGACACACATGCATGATATATATTGGTGTCCACAAAGCAACCAACAATTTGGTAAATTGTGGCATGGTAGGAAAAGCTGTGGGGACTTGTGAATTATAGGCGTTCAAAATTCACTAGTGTATGATATATTGGTTAGCTCAAAGAATTAGGTGTGGTATCGAGATGCTTCCAATTCGAGTTTTGTTGTCATTATTTTATCGTACTTAGGAAAAGGTTTTACGAGACTAAGTGGTATGCCAACAAATTAGTTTAAGATATTACTTAAAAATCAAAATTTCAGGTCTTACGAGACTAAGTGATATATCAACAAGTTAATTTACGATATTACTTAAAAAACAAAATTCCAAAAGGATTGAACTAGGTGTGACTCTCCACTGGTATTTTAATTGTTATCCTTGCTATTTGTGGAATCTTAATTAATGAGACATTTTTCTTCTTTTGATTAGTAGTCTTGTTACGTTCCTCACTTTATGCACACCTCAAACAAATTTAACTTTTCAACTTAATAAAGTCTTCTCAAATAAAGATGATAGCAAAACTCGAACTAACACGTTGAGATATAAGTCGCATTTTAAGTGGGTCGGGTTTGTTTGAGTACTTGATATGGATAGCCAACTCCAACGGCTACTGGGCAAGTTTAGATTTTGTTCAGTGTTGACGGGCTTCGAGCCCATAGTTTTATTCATATCGAAACACCGTCCCGCTTCTTCCTGTTATAGACTGAGAAAGATTTTTCTGTAGCATTGCATGATGAACAAGGTACGTAACCTCGAATTAAACATCGTAAGCTGATTTTACATAACAAGTACAACTAGTATTAGGCAATACTTAGAATTAATAATTGCTTAAACGAAAAAATTAAACACGTGCAGAACTTGTGTTAGTTAATCAATTCTAAAATAAGATTGATCGTACAGCTTTCCTTTTTTATCTGATTTTAATTTCTGATATTGAAAATTTTATTTTACGATGTTCTCAACTTTTTTTTTTTACCATGCTTTTAGATTTTTAAGCCAAAATCATGAGCAATTGATTTTGATCTTTTTATAAAATTAGTTATTACAAAAATCAAAATTGTTGAGAACAATACCTATTTCTGATATTATTGGCACAATAAAATGAGCTCTTATTTGATTTGGCTAATCCTTATCTTCAAAATATAAAATACATGTGATAATTATAAATAAGTATGTAGAAATAATGAACATTTCAACTTAAAAAATGCCAAGGTCAGAATATATATTGGCATATATTTAACAAAATCAAAAAATAAGAAAGGAGTCTATCCTTTAAAGAAGTTAAAATATCCAAATATAAATTATGTATTTACTAGGCAAGATCAAAGGCCAAGATTCAAGCCTGGCAATATTGCCAGAGCAATAATTTTCCTATTAGAGTAATATTTTGCTCAAAAGTCAATATTGCCCTTAACAAATCAATACCATATATTCTCATTAATGTTTTTGGGCCCTTAATCACTCTCATTCTTTTGTCTCTTCTTAATTGTTTCTTCTCGCTTCTCATCTTGGACTGATTTTTCTCTTTCTTATTTTTATTTTTTATTTTTTGGCTCTCTCTCACACTCACACATTCATTTATGTATTATTTTATGAATCTTTCAATTTGGCTGTGCGCATGACCTTTCTTTTATTGCAATTCTTTAATTTCAATATATTATTATTAATTTTTTGCATTTCAAATTTTATTTTTATAATAAAATCTGATATATCTTAAACAAATAAATAATTAAAAATGCTAAAAAAAAGACTTGTACACCCCCCCCCCACCCAGGATCTCCTTCACTTTATGGATGAAGCTTATTACTAAGTTTTAACATATTTAGTATCCACCTTTTTTCCAAGAGACCACTTTAGGACAATCCCTATATAATCTAAAAAGTTTAATATTATTTTTTAGAATAAATTCAGTAGATTTAGATTAAAACAAGAGAGATTCTAAGAACAATCATAGAGACAATCATGTATAAGCTAAAGAAGTCCTACAATCCATTTACTAATAAAACTCTTAAGAAATTGTGTAAAAAGAAAATTCAAGTAGAGATACTAAGAGGGAATTATTATTATTGGGGGAGGGGCTGTCATGCAATCTTTTTAATAATAAAAGTATTAACAAATCATGCAAAAGAAAAATCAGCAAGAGACAAGAGGAGGGAACTATCGTTTCGGGGGAGATGTTGCTCTGAAAATGGAATGAGAGAGGGAGAGAAGGGATTTAATTTAGGAAGGGAAGTGATTAATGTTAACAAATTATTAATTAGACCATATGATAATGTATGACAATTAATGAGAGAATATATACGTTGACTTGTTGAGGGTAATATTGGCATTTGAGCAAAAATTCATCTGGCATGAAAATTATTGCTCTGCCTAGCTAAGATTCAAGGCTAAAAATTATTGGGCTAAGTATGGGCCAACCCTATTGCTACAGTTTCCTCCCTTTCCCTAAATTATGGGCCAGCCAGTCCACTGTAAAATTAATCAGTTAATTTTGGAGTGTCTTATGTTTGCGTCAGCATTGAACCAGTCCACTACTAAATCACATTGGCTAGATTTTCATGTGCTTAATTACAGGCCCAGAGTCAACATATTGTAATCCAGGGTAGTTTTGAAAGCGCAATAACGCAGCCCATATTTTCTTAATGATTTTAAATATGTTTTGAGAAAAATTCTAGAGAAAATTACAATTTTAATACCAAATGTTTGGGACATTAGTAATTTTAGTCACTAAAGTTTGGACAAAAGCTAATCTGGTACACAAATGTTTCAATTTTCAACATGTTTAGTCCTATTGACTAGTTTTGCCAAAATCTTACTTGAATCCGGTCACGTGATACTCACGTGCCGGTTACAAAAGTTTTCAAAAAAAAAATAGAAAAAAAGAAAAAAATTTTAATTGCCATAATTTGTAATTAAAGACACTAATTTGAATTCACACATGATAAATAAGTAGGTAAAATTAAAAAAATATGCTTGGATAGTGCATCCATTTGTGTGCCTTTAATTACAAATTATGGCAATTAAAATTTTTTTTCTAATTCTTTTCGAAAACTTTTATAATCGGCATGTGAGTATCACGTGACTAGATTCTGGAAAGATTTTGACAAAACTGGTCAATAGGACTAAATGTATTGAAAAATTAAAATATTTGGTATTAGATTTGCTTTCATATAAACTTTAGGGACTAAAATTGCTGATGCTCAAAAATTTGGTACCAAAATTACATTTTTCTCAAAATTCTACACAAGATAATGGCTTTTGATACTTTTCAAATTTAATATGGGATGATCAGTTTTTCTTCCATACATCTACACAAGCAAATACCAAAAAGAAGAAGTCTTACTGTAGTTTTAGGAAGAAAATTTCAGTATACATTTCTACTTATAGAACTTTAAATTATTCCCAAAAATTACAAATGATGCATCAAACTATTTAGATGTTCCATAACATGAAAATAGTGTAAGGACTTGAATCTTGGTCGCAAAAACTACCAAAAAGGAGGGATGAAAAGAAGAAAATGACTAGAATGGTATAAGGAAACCAATTGACACCAAGAAATGTATTATAAAAAAAATCAGATACTCAAACGGTCTTGTTTGTACTGCCATATTGATCTTGCTCGGACTATTTCTGCCTGATCAGCTTCCATACGAAGCAAATGCGTGCATTCCCAATCTTTTCTGCCCTTTTCTGCTGCCTCTCTTGAGGAGGAGCATTCATGGTCTTTTTCGTTGGCTTTCATACTTGTTAAGGACTCTAGCACATTGGACTGCCTGCATTCACGTCTATACTCCAATGTCATGCTTGTAAGATTGTAGTCTTCCAATATTTTGATCGGCACACTCTGCAGGAAAATTGAGGCAAATTCTATGAATAGATTTGATTGATACCAGAAATGATCTCTTATATTTTCACAAGGTTCGATTTTAGAGTTGATTATCAACAAATGAAATTTTTTTAGGCCTTTTGAAACTGAAGCACAATCACTTGTTAAATTCTAAATGGTCATACCTCCAGAATCCACCCTATGTATTTGACATTGTTAACGTGCTGGTTGGCATCCATGTCATTCCATCGAGGCTGGTGCACAAAGACATATCAAAAAATATTGAAACAAAATAATCAAATATAGAATCTTTATTTAAAAAAAATATATATATACATACAGCTAGACCCGATCGGATTCTTTCGGCTGTTTCATCAGTCAATTTTTCAATCTTTTCGCTATCTGCATCTTCCATGGGTATTGAAACTCTATTAAGGTAGAAAGGCTGGACTTCTTCTCTTACTTTATCTGGGATTTTGCATAGTCTTCTTGTTTCTCTATTCATGATCACCCATGTGCTGCATTGGTATGTATGTACAAATTGAATATTAAATTATAGGCAAGTGGAATATAAAATTTTACAGTTCACTTACGGCACAGTACAATATATAAATTAAATAAATTTAGTTTTTTTTTTTGTCACTTAGATGTATTATTAGTGAACACTTTTTCGCTGTGATAATGTAACAGGAAATAAAATTTCTTAATAAATTGATCACCTTGTTGCCCTTGTAATAATTTTTTGAGTATTATAGTCTCGAATTATCCAGTCCCGACGCATTGCATTCTTACCAGCTGCAGCTACCCATGTATCTATCTCAACAACATCACCCCTAGAAGAATATTTCTCCAACGGTTAGGAAGATATATAGTTAAACAATAGATAATTGATGTTGAAGAATATGTTAGTTGGGCTAACAATGAAGAGGTAATTTTTGTTTAATTACTTTTCTTTCAATGTCATTATATATTTTTAATCTTCATTGATTAATTCACATCCATAATTACGCATCATTAGATAATCAGATGACTAATTTTCATTGAAAAGAGTATAAACTTTCATGCAAGAACAAATTAAGCTACGGGTTAGAATACAAAATGTACTTACTCCCTCAATGGTAGTGCAACACAAGTCACCTGCGTAGCCAATTATAGTCACTGTTTATGTCATAATATGCTGCAAATTGGTCAATAATTGGATGGTGAAAACGTACCAAGAGCTGTATTTCTCGACCTGGATATGAATCCGAGTGACTACCCAAATGAGTTTCCTGAGGCTCATCTCACGAGTTGAACCAAAACCATTACCACCCACACCAGAGCTTGCTACATGATTAAGAGCTGTCTCCTATATTCATTATCAACGTAGTCACACAATCAAGAAATCTTTTAGTTATTCCAAATTTCTAGTCCAAAACAATATTGGATTCATTTTGCATGCAATACTTTTATTTTCTCGTTATCAAATGAAAAATGGATGGAGATACAATTAGTGATGTGATTCATAAAATCTGTTGATTGCATGCCTAACTAAAAATTCTAGTTTTGGATAATTTCAAACTAATATAGGGCTTGTTCTCAATAACTTCTAATTTTTATAAAAATTGATTTAGAAAAGTTGAAAATCAGTTGCTCTTGATTTTGACTTAAAAAAAATCCAAAACATAGTTAAAAAAGTAGTTGAAAATATCACAAAGTATATTGTTCAAAAATCAAAAGTTAAAACCAGGTAGAAAAAAACTATTAAGAACAGACCCATAGAAGAATTTGTGAACTAATGTAAATAATTTCATGGTATTTGATTTACTGAGAAATAATAATAATTCGGTCTTTTGGAAAATTGAAATTATTTGAAAAAAAAAAGGATAAAGAACCAACCTGAAGAAGATTCATAATTGTTTCCATGGTGGCAGTCTTGTCTGGTCCAATTTCATAGGACCTGATAACGAAAGATTGTCTGTAAACAAATCGGTCTTCAACAAATCTTCCAAGAAGATATTCATGATTTAGCTCTTCATTGCTGTTTCCTTTCACCAATTCACAATTTTCTTGTGCTAAATACGGTTCCCCATCAACATAAATGCCATTTACTTTGTTTCCATTAACTGTTCCAATACTGCTAGGCCGCCCTGTGGTCGCATTCACCTTCAAGCTATGCTTCAGATGACGACCACCGGACAACAAACAACCGGCAAATTTTACAATTGGGACGCCCACATTCTGATTCTTGATCAACTGTGGCTGCTTGAACAGATTTTCTGAATAATTCAGGCCAGCATTTTTTATCAAGGCCATCTTTATTGTGCTGACATTAATTCCTCTTGGACAAGTAATATGATCATGAAATGAACAAAATCTAAGTTATGTTTATCAAATGCTAATTGATGTACCTCCTGGCTAATATTTTTTTCTTTTGTGCCTAGAGATTGAGATCGGTAGGTAATCTACTTGGAGAAAGAAGAGAATTAGCTTTAGAAGAAATGCAAACTTCCTTGAAACTAAAATAATTGTATCAAAATGAGAATAAAGGATGAGTATTGGAGTGGATTTTGTAGCTCAACAACTTAATTGGGTGGGGGAGAAAGCTAAGACTTGTTCATCATCAAATTACACGCAAAAATAGTATCCAATATGTGGTACAGTTAGTACGTAATAGCTTTGCATGGTGGTTAATGGTTATGTCATCACAATTCACCGGCAGTTGATGCATTTTAGATAGGTATGTATCCGGAATTTACCGTGCCAATTCTGGCATCGTTCTTTGGCTAGAAACAAGGAGAGCCCTTAAACTATTTTCTGTTCTTTGCATTTGAGACGTTAGAGGAAATGTATCCGAGAAGGAAAAATGAAATGTGTTGCAAGGAAATCTTATTTTTTTTCTTTTTTAATTTTTGTAGGCATGTTGCAAGGAATTTAGTTTGCCTTTTAAAGACCACCAAAAAACAAAAAGAAGAATATCAAAGCGTATTATATTGTAACTATGGACATGGATTAGATTGAGTAATGTCATAATCATAAGGATTCACTTAATGAAGTTAAATTGACTGGCTTTTGGTCTTAAACCAATTGTTTATTACTTGTGCACACTTAGCAGTTCCAATCCCTAAGCTTGGTTTTGTAATGGCATTTTTATCAATAAATAGATATTTTCGGTGGAGAAATAATTTGGTTCAAGTGAAACTCTAAACTTTACAAGAAGAAAGGTAAAAGGAGAGGTTTAAAAATAAAACAAAAAATCACGCAATTACTTGACTAATATCTATACCGAATAAGCAAATCGTATATTATATACATCAAAATAGATCATTGCTCGAAGCCCAAACTAATTATTTCACAGCATAAGATTATTGATCCAACAATCCTATCCTGTATAATCTTGTCCAATCTCCTAAAGCGAAGGAACCCTGATAAGCCCAATGGGCACCTCAGCTGATTGCTAGCTCACACTTGCACAAGTGATGATAGTAGTTCAAATTGAACATAAGATCTAAGCATAGGAAGTCCTACAGGTTTTATAACTTTGCAAGTTAAGATTCAACTAAAAAAAAAAAAATAAATAATAATAATAAAATAGAGCTACTGGGCTAATGATCCAGTGGTCAGGAAAGACCTTAAACAAAAAAATAAAATAAAGCCAGTGGGCTAACGAGCTTGTGGTTAGGGGAGACTCTTAAAGTCTTCCCTAACTACTAGGCCGTTAGCCCACAGTATCCCCTTAAGGTCTTTCCTGCCACAAGTCTTGGAATCAAATTTCGCTTGTAACAGTTAAGAATTTAGGTTTACAGGGAGGGGGGTTAGGTACATTTTGGGGAGTTATACCTCTAATTGTGTATGACAAACAGTTTGGGACGTCTCTTAGCGCACCATTGAGAGCCTCACTCCAGTTTTGTAAAGCAACAAATATTGTAATATAACAGTGATTGATAAAAAAATAAAAAAATAAAATAAAATAGGAAAATCTTACCTTAATATCATGTAAATCATGTACAGATTTAGTACCATGTATCTTACGCCTAGTGGAGGAGAGTAACCAGCATTTTCAAATTTTCAAGTAAGATGATCATGAATTTAGTAATAACTGTGCCTAATATAATAATCCAATTCAATGTTGTTGATTCTCTTTGATTGTCAATCAAGAAAAACAGAAAATTTTCTCAAACACTTTACTTTTGCCAAAAAGTATAGCTATGGCAATCTAGGGAAAAAATTGTTGTTGGTGGAAATTGTTCTCACTTCAGATTTTATATTTATAGACTGCACATTAATTTCAAAACATAAGCTACATAACCTTTTTTTTTTTTTTTTGGTGTAGTAATGAAAATTATAGTTTATATAGAAAACAAACGTTTGTAACAGAAATCAATAATGTTACAGAATTTATAACTGAAATAATTAATCCTCAATTATTCTTTGAAACAATTATAACTCATAAATTAATACTTCATAAACATGGTAAACGTCAAAGTTAAAAATTCATCCAATGCATTGATTTATTAAAATACACCAAATCAAAGAACCTCTTGTTCATTTCACATCCACTTTGCTAAAATAAATGTCATCCACAATTCACTTCAAACCTTTTTAAAAAATAAGTTACATTTGTTAAAGATTAATCCTTTCCTTAAACGTAATCAAATGATATCTGACAGCTGCTTTTCAACTGCGATAGGCCAAGACATCAAACAGCCACGCACGCAATCAAGAAAGAGTTAGACTCACAGGTGACTTAAGATAATCAGCCCACTGGTCCATATCCATGGAAATGTATATAATACACCACGTGCATTGTCACGTGGTGTATTAGAACTAATAATTTATCGTTATGTGACAATAGTGAGTCTATTTTGTATTATTTAGCGATATATGATTGGTTCTAGTGCATCACGTGACACGTCACACGTCACGTGGCATGCGTGGTGCACGTAATGCTCACTCCATATCCATATACCTGGGCTCTAACCATGTTGCCATGTGTCACCGACCTTCGTCCATCAAAAGTGCATCAAACACGTGGGCAAAATTTAAATAGTGATTAAGACATGTTACAAATAAAAATTTAAGTAATTATTTATGGTTACTTATAAATAAACATTAGTAACCATTTATATTTATTTTTTATTTTTTTCTATAAAAAAAAATGTATATATATATATATATATATATATATAAGTGGTTACTAATGTGACTAAATATTTTTAAATTTTTGAAAAATAAAGGAAAATGAGGGAGGTTCCACTGAGGAAGTGGTGATCTACCTTTATATATTGGTAAGATAAGATATTAATTTGCAAAATACATAAATAAAAAAGAAAGAAACAATTAAGTATAGATTTATCTGTATAAAGAAACTTAATGTAGAAAAAAACAGATCCACCGTACCGAGGAAACTTAAATGAATTTTTATCCTAGGAAAAGAAATAGTTCTTCTGTTTAAATTAAATATCAAAATTGGTATAAATATTTCTTAAAATATGAATATTGAACTGTGAATCTATTATAATGCTTTTACATAATAAATTTGAGGGTATTAAAAAGAGTGGTGGTCATTTGCTCTTAATTTTCTCGTTAAATGTTGATTATATAATATAATGGATAGGGGATATTTTGTATTTTCTCTTCAAAATTTTAAATATTTTTAGCTTCTTTGTACTTTATCAAGCTCATATATATTCAACTTGGAAGGAACGTACTACTATTAATGTTTTATTTTAAATATGGAATTACCAAAAAGTTTCCATCATAAATACTAAATAAATATGAAACTAAATTCGAAAATTTGAGCTGTATGATTTATTTTTTCCACATTTCCATATATTAAAGCAATAAAAAAAATATTTCATCACATATAAAATGTATATTTTTAACTAGAACACTCATTAATAAAAAAATTCTATCCTGATACTTCTAAAGCCAAAGTAGTCAAAGTCCCAAAGAAAACGCCAATTACCCATCTGTTGTCACATTATTAATTAAAGAACTATATCCTTCATATGACTCCTACTGATCTGGCCGGTGATAAACATAATTACACACGACTAATGCCGAATCAGATGCCGATTTTAACCTTAAAATTCCCGCCACGCGTCTTCCATTTTTTCTATATAATTCCAAAGTCACATCATTAAAGGAATGAAATCCACGTTTGTATTGTCTTAATCTTTTAGCTTCATCTGTACTCTTACCTCTTCCGCTGCAAACCATAACCGTTTTCTCATAGATTTTAGCCGCTTTTAGTTTCTTATTGCGAGATTTTGATAACTGTTCAAGAAGAAGAAGAAGAAGAAGAAGAAGTTGTAACAAATGGGTCGTGTCTGGACTTTCCTCACTTGTGTTCTCTCAGCAGCTGGGTAAATTTATTGGACAAAATATGATTCTTTTTTTCTTTTGGGGGCTTAATATAATTTCCCAAGTTTTCATGTTTTTTGAATTTGCAGGCCAACAATGATGCTACTCTATCCTCTGTAAGTGGGCTTTCGTTTTCTTTACCTCTTTTTGGAGTCTTCTAATTGTTTTTCCAAATTAGAGACAGTTCCAATTCTGTCAAATAAATCCCTCCATTTTCTAATACGTCCTTCTGAAAATTTATATTTATAACTAAGATTTTGATGGTGGATTTATGTCAGGTATGCTTCTATTATGGCAATAGAGAGCCCTTCAAAACTGGACGATGAGCAGTGGCTTGCTTATTGGATTCTGTATTCTTTCATTACCTTAGTTGAGATTCTGATTCAACCCATCATAGAATGGTATGCACATAAAAATAAACAGAATTGGATTTTATTTTTTGGGTCCACAAAAGAAAGATTTTTTGGTGATCTGATTTTTTCTTGATTTTGATGGAATTGATGACAGGATACCAATTTGGTATACTCTGAAGCTAGCATTTGTAGCATGGTTGGTTCTGCCACACTTCCGAGGATCTGCCTTCATTTATGATAAGTTTGTTAGGCAGAAGATAATCAAGAGATATGGAGTAATAAGCCAGCATATTTACAAAAACAACTCTCCAGATGGCAAAAGCAATGGCAAGAGCAAAGGCAAAAGCAAATTTGTGGATTTTATTACTAATAAAAAGGTAGGAATATGCTTAATTTTTTCCCTTTATTTTTTGGTGGTAGTGAAAAAGAAATTTGTGATACAAGGAACATGAACTGACATATTCACTCTTCAAAAGAAGATTGGATTTATTTGTTGTTCAAAAAGGGCAAGGCAAATTGAATGATTTTTAAGGGGAATTTGTAGGTATAGAGATCGAGTAGTCTTTATTTGAATATTTTATTTAATTATACAACTAGAACATAAAACCTTACTTTTATTGGAAAATCTAATTGGATTTTAACAACTCTTAACAAACTTCTTACATGCTCCATACTAGTCCGAAGAAGCTTGAACTTTGGAATTGGATCTATTCGGATTATGTGGGTGACTTTTGGCTTATTTTGTTTAATATGAGTAATCAAAATTGTAAAGTATTAATATTTGTTGATTGAATTTACTGGCTTGACAGGGTGAACACGAAGCTTACTGAGGGACAAGAGGATTGAAGGCTTTTGCTTTTCTGCCGGCTTTTGTACTTTTTCTTTGTAAATTTGTAACACTTGCTATTTGTTCGATTGTCTTTTGTTGATCTAGTTTTGGTTCTTGATCTTCCACTTTGTATAAATCTCTGGACTGTTGTAACTTCTAGTGTACCAACAAACGTTAAATCAATTAGTATAACTTGCTCTAGTAACTTCTCCGAGAGTTTTTCAATCAATTTGGTGGGGTCTTTTTTATCGAACAATAGTTATTTAATAAAAGAAAACCTTCAATCGGTCCAAACCTTTTTGCTTTTCGGATCAAGCCAAGTCATAGACAATTTAGTGTGAACATCAAAACATTAATAAACTAACGACAAACTGTAGTTCTTTTTTGTCCATCAGCCATAAATGTTCAATATACAAAGTACAGCGGAGGAAAGTAGAAACGCCATCTGAAACCATGTTAAATTTGTTATTAGACGGAGAAATGAAGCATCAGCTAGTTGATCAGCTTCGTTTAAGTAGGATTGTCTAGTTAATCTCCCTTAATTCTTTAAGGGCTTGTTTTCAATAATTTTTTAAATTTGATTTTAGCTTTTGATTTTTAAAAAATTTATTTTGTGATGTTTTGAATTGTTTTTTTTTACTATATTTTAAAATTTTTTAAAATTAAATCAAGAGCAACTGATTTTTAACTTTTTTAAATCATTTTTTATAAAAATTAAAAGTTATTGAGAACAAGTCTTAAATTAAATATATATGATGTATTTAGCATTTTGTCTGCTATATCCACCATGATCTTTAAATCAAAGATAATATTATCTTGCTAATTTCTTTTTGAGATTAGTATTTTGATTTCTTTTTTCCCCCTTTTTCCTTTCATTTAGGTGGTCAATAATACTGGTTGATATATTAACTATTTTTTTTCCTTTTTTCCTTTCATTTAGGTGGTCAATAATACTGGTTGATATATTAACTAGAATGTATGATGGTGTGACCAGTAAGTTGGAGCTTGACCTACTCTTTGTTAGCTTGGACTATTGGACGTAATCTTCATTTATTTGACTTCCTTTCAACAATATTTGTCACATATTAGACTTGCAAACTCAACGTATGACCAGAGTCTTAGTATTTAAGTCTAACTATTTAGGCTCCATTCTTGTTAACCTAAAATAGATATTTTAAATTAGATTTGAGTGCATAAACTTATACATTTGTACATGTTACTTAATTTTTTCGATGTGAGACAAGTCCTTATTAGGTTGTGTGTTCTCGTAAAGTTCAGTCTTAGTACATATCATGATCCGAACTCTCCATTCAGTTTTATTAAACTCTAAAAGTATAGCTTGTACGGACTTTAGTGGCTTTCACCATTAAGTTGATGCAGCACTTAATTTCTTCACTTTCTTGTGTAGGGCGGTTCAATACTACTGACTTAGTCTCGCTTCATATATAAACTACGTAAGATTCCCTCTAATACTATTTATCGCGTTTCGACCAGCGCCCAGCGCGGGAGGGTATCACAATATTAGTTTTAGATTTAATGATTAGGCCGTGATTGACAAATTTTTGGCCCACCTATGCTGCGAGGGGATATGTTAAAAAAATCAATCCTTGTGATTGTGCTTCGACATTCTAATTCGCATTGGGGATTTTTTTTTAAAATATAAATGATGTTACCAATTTTTTTTTTTTGTCAGAATGATGTTACCAATTGTTATTACTTATTAATGTTGCCAATTGTTTCTAACTGTGTCTTACTGAGAGTACGTTTCTCATACGTGAAACATAAAATGCAACTGTAATACAAGCAACCAGGCAAGCCGTTATTACGGATGCGAGTATTCGCAATTTATGTCCCTTTCATTTATTATAATTTAAAATATGCGTAACATGTTAGTTAAAATGTGTAATTATACTAAAATACTGGTGTAATTTTGTTGAAGAATGTTATAACTATTTATCACTTCAAAACGATGTTGTTCTTTCATTTTTTGGGTTTAATTTTGTCTATTCATTTTTTACCTTCAAATTTAGACCATTAACTCGTGAGAAATGAAACTTATGAAACCTGATTTCCACGACACAGTAATAGTTTTTGCAAATTCCTGGAGCAACAAGGGGGTCATGTCCAAAGAAATTGTGCGTCCATAACTTTTTTATGAATACACATACCTCGAATTATATGGCTATTTTCAAATCCTTTCGTGCAAGATGATTTGCAAATTTAGGTCTAGAACATAGATCGCCTATACTTATAAATTGTATGTTTTCCTAGTCCCAATCTGTGAAATAGTACAATATACAAAAGATTAGCACTTTTCCTTTAATAAATTATTTAGTTACTCAAATGACGCGTCAGAAAACATTGTAGTGTCGGATCTTCATATGCTTGCACAACAAGAATTCATACTCTTAATTGCTTCAATTTTAACAGCCAAAAAACTAATATATGACAAACTTTATACTTTTTAAGCTACACACATTAGATATCGCCCTAATAACTAGATAGAAAAGCATTCCAGTTGCTTGTGTGTGTGTGTGTGTGTGAGAGAGAGAGAGAGAGAGAGGGTTTTTAATTACATACATTAGGCATTGCCCAGATAAATACTAGTTAGAATAAAATTCAAGTTTTGTGTGTGTGTGTGTGTGAGAGAGAGAGAGAGAGAGGTGTCTAGTAATAAAGTCATTAGTCAAAAATTTTTTCTTCATTGCAAATTTAATACTTTGTTTCTTAAGAAAAATCTTTAATACTATCCTTTGTAAACTAAGATAAAAAAATTCCACCTGCGCATATGTATTTATTTCGTTAATAAATTTCTCATCAATCCATTTTACTTTCCCACGAATCCAATTTGTTTTTGTCGAAATAAAAGTACATCTTTTATAGGATAATTACTGTAAAAATAGTTCAATTCATGTAAATAAATTGTAAACCAAAAAAAAAAACAAAAAGGCTAGATAAAGGAAATCCAAAAACATGCAACCCAACACCTGTATGGTTCTGATTTCTGATACAGCTGCTATGTACGTATCCGGTCTAAATGCCAATGTCTGACCACATTCGTCTTGATTCTCCTCAAAACCTCACCCCATTTATGACATGTTATGCTGATGCACAATCCACTATTCTTTGGGATTGTTGTAGAGATAATGTGTGTGTGTTTATATATATATATATAACAAAGACAAAAAAAAAAAAAAAAACTTAAATCAGAAATTTCTCAAAGGATCAACACTCGAGAGTGAATACAGATGAGCAAATGTCACCAAACCGCTTAGACAATACACGTGTCATATTCATTCCATGCAATTATGCCACCAACATCAACACCACTGCTGCCAAATTTAGTTGCATGCAAAGCATATATATCCATCATTTTTATCACAAGAATTTATCACTTTTGGAAAAATCCCATTAATTTTCTCAACTAGGTGTTGTTTGTTACTAGTATTATGGATCTGATTAATACGTTCTTGAACTTAATAGCTCTTCCTTTCAGCTTCTTCAGCTTGTTACTTTTCTTGCCACCTTTCACAGCTTTCAAGCTCTTCCTCTCCACCGTACGCTACCTCTTCAGTGAAGATGTTGCTGGTAAAGTTGTTGTCATTACGGGAGCTTCCTCCGGCATTGGCGAGGTAGATCAATTCCTCAAGGGTTTAGTACTAGAATTATTGTAATTATTACCCCCCAAAATTGTCGCAATTGGTTTTTGTAAGTCCAATTATCGAATTTCCAATGGGTATTTCAGTTTTTTTTTTTTGAGCTTCTAAAAAGTCCTTCTTTCAACGAATTTTATATTTTAATTTACTAAATAAATACTTATGAACCATCTATTCAATTAGCTTTGTTCGCCCTTTTTAACTCATTGTGACACCGCTAATTGCTAGCGTGACTTTTGATTATGTCAATTTTTGTGAGAAAAAGTTAATTTAACTTAAAAAAACATATTTTTATTTTTGTATTTTTAGCATGTTGCCTATGAGTATGCTAGAAGAGGGGCATGTTTAGTTCTTGCTGCTAGGAGAGAAAAAAGTCTGTTGGAAGTTGCTGACCGGGCTCTTGAGATGGGATCACCTGATGTCGTAGTTATTCGTGCTGATTTATCCAACGTTGATGACTGCAGAAGGATTGTTGATCGAACTATGAATCATTTTGGTCGACGTACGCTACCTGTATCCTTTTTTACATTTTAATTTTTGTTGTTTTTGGGCAAATTTAGATTAGTAATGGGTTTTGTTTTCTTGTTTATATAAATATGCAGTGGATCATCTGGTGAATAATGCCGGATTGAGCGCAGTTGCTATGTTTGAAGAGGTGGAGGATATCACCGCATTTAGACCTGTTATGGTAAGTAAGATATATGATGGGCAATATTTTCAAGCAAATTTTTTGATCTCCGAAATGCTCTAAGTCCTTAAGAGAAATATAAAATAAAATAAAATAAGAAATAAAATAAAAAGAAACATTTGAATTTGCTTGTGTCCTATAAGAGGAATAAAAAAGTAAGGCTGGATGACCATTTATTTGTGGTATCCCACTTAGCGGCGTACAAAGTATTGAAAGAGAAGAGGGGCATATTGCTGAGATGAAAGAGGTAAATTTTTATGAGAAACTTGTAAAATTTTGTATTAATTATTTTGTAACTTACTACTTTCTTGAAAAAATTTTATGAGAAACTTGTTGACCTATCATTACTTCATTTTCCGAGGAAAAGAATAAGTGATTTTACACATGGAAAAAATTTCAAAAACGTTTGATAACCCATCATTACTTCATTTTCTGAGGAGAAAATGAAGTGAAAGTTATTGTTTACGAGAATTGAAATTATTTGGATAGATTGAAAAGATGAGTAAGGTATTCAATATAACCTATGACCATAGGAGTATTATTCTGTATACCTTACTGTTCTTAGCGGATATGGCTCAGGGTGATGGTTAATTCAGATGGTTGGACTGTTGGCCATGATCAATTTTCTAAATTTTTCTTCAGGTCACTGAGTAATATTTTGGCTTGTGTTGGCAGGATATCAATTTTTGGGGATCCGTTTACATGACCAGATTTGCACTTCCATATCTTAGAAACAGCAAAGGAAGGGTCATTGTCCTTTCTTCGTCTGCTTCATGGTTGCCTGCACCGAGGTTGCATGTTTACAATGTGAGAATCTTAATTGCTGTTCCAATTTCTGATTTCTTTGCAATCATCTCTCTTTGCTTTTACTCCAAAAAAAAAAAAAAAGGGGTTAAAATGGTTACTTTTTATGTAGGCAAGCAAAGCTGCACTGCTACAATTTTTTGACACTTTGAGAATTGAGTTTGGGCCTGATGTTGGAGTCACAATTGTAACTCCTGGATTCATAGAGTCTGAATTAACCCAAGGCAAATTCATTGGAAAAGCAGGAAACATAGAAATCGACCCGGACCTGAGGGATGTAAGTACTACAACTGGCTTTGCTCTGCATTTGTCATGTTTTACATTAATGAAAATGGCATATCCAATAAAAGAAGTTGATTGTTTCTATTTCTCTGTGGAATAGACTCAAGTCAGCATAATTCCAGTCGAACGAGCAGATGATTGCGCGAAAGCAATTGTTAATGGTGCTTGTCGAGGGGATAGATACGTGACAGAGCCATCATGGTTCAAGTATACGTACTTCTGGAAAGCGTTCTGCCCTGAAATTATTGATTTTGTGTACCGCATGCTGTATATTGCTGGTCCGGAATCTTCGTCTGAGGATGCAATTGGCAAGAAACTGGTGGAATACACTGGAGCAGACAAAATACTTTACCCAGAGACCATCAGAGTTGCTCAGCCAAAGACCGAGTAATTTGAAACCGTTGAGAATTGGTACCGTTGTCTTGTTCATAAGTTTGTGATCTGTTGTATGGTTCTAGTGTCTGTTTTTCTTCTGTTAGTTTTCTGATGCTTCAATCTAAGATTAGATTTATGTGTGGAAAATTATGGGAGTAAACGTCAGGGTTGCAGATCTGTGTCTTTTAGCTAATATATATGCGTTACAAATTCAAATTGTCTGTGCCATGTAGTTCTAATATTGGCTGCTTGTTGCATGATGTTATGCATTTGTTGCATTTCCAGTGTCGCACCTGTCTCTGATTTTAGAGATGATGATGAATATTCCTAGCCTTTCATTATTTTGCCAAACAACATTTTTGTAAGTGTGCTTATTAATCAGCCAACTGACGCTATTGTTTCTTCATCAACCAACTTACTGTGGTTTCAGGTCTTCTTTCAATTCATGGTTTGCAACTTGTAATTTAACGATATGCTTTCAGCTTCTTTAAATTCATGTTATGCAACTTGTAATTTAACGAATAATATGTCTATTGTATTTTCAATAATTATGTCTCTTAGTTATCAATTAACTCACACTCCTGTTAATATTAGTGATACACGTAAGTGATTATATATATCACTTTTTAAGTGATATTACATGAATATAACACCAAAGTGTAAAACCACGGAACAGGGGGTGGGTTGATGATGAAATACACTAACAGGAGTGTGAGTTTTTTTTTGGCTGGTTGATGATGAAATACACTAAAAAAAAAAAAAAAAAAACTCACACTCCTGCTGGTGTATCTCATCATCAACCAACTCACTGTTCCGTGGTTTTACACTTTGTGTTATATTTATGTAGTATCACTTAAAAAGTGATATATATAATCACTAATATTAAGAGAGGGGACGTGTATCGCTAAGACAAAATGCGTCAAACGATCCAAAGTCCTAAAATCTTGCGCAAAGAGACTGGAAATATAAACCTAAATCCACAACTCAACCCAAAAGGCAATTGCTGACTTTTGGGAGGAGCCGTGGGACTTATCTAAAGGTCAGACTCTTTCGACTCAACCGATGTGGGACAAAGGGAGAGGGGAGACGCGACCAGACTCGGACTCAATGGAGTCCATTGAGTCCGAGTCTGGTCGCGTCTCCCCTCTCCCTTTGTCCCACATCGGTTGAGTCGAAAGAGTCTGACCTTTAGATAAGTCCCACGGCTCCTCCCAAAAGTCAGCAATTGCCTTTTGGATTGAGTTGTAGATTTAGGTTTATCTTCAAAAAAAAAAAAAAGAGACTGGAAATAATTTTAGGAACCCTGTTTGTCTTATTATAAGTGACATATGCATGAGGGTTCTATTCCATGCTTGGTGAGACTTTATCAAGGACCGAGTTTACAGATCTTGCTGTAAACTCAACGGTAACCATCAAAGTTCAGTCAGTGGACTCACAGAGTCTTAGTGGCTCAAATTTGAATCGACCTGTGGCCTAGTCCATTTCAAAAAAATTCCATCGTTTACAGGGAAGTTGCACCATTAGAAAATCACAAATTACCATGCTTATTTATATTGACTTGAAACATTTTACTAAAAAATGGAGGGAGTAAGAGTACAAGTTAATATTTGAACAAGCATTAACTCCACAAATTACCATGTTTATTTATATGGACTTGAAAAATTTTACTAAACAATGGAGGAAGTAGGAGTACAAATTAATATTTGAATAAACATTAACTTTGGTTACATCAACAAGTTGTTCACTTACAAACAATCATCCGTGCGAGATCCATGTCGGGTTAGATTCCTTGTCTAATTTTTTTGGTGTTTAACTACATCTAATACAAAATTACGTCATATCATTATAAAAGTACGTTTTATTACTAAATAGAATAGCGTAATTTTATATAATTTCACATTGATATATAGTTTTATATTGAACCCATGTACCCAACTCGTGCACATAAGCTACACACAAACCTATTGAACAAATTAATGTCATTAATGAACGTTACCCTTTTTCGTTATACATTTTATTTATAAAAGAATATGGCAAAGGGAAAATTTCGCAAACCTCTATTGTGATTTTTGACCATTTGCCTCGCACCCTTTTAACTTAAAATATTACACTTATATTTTTTTATTTCCTTTTATAACAAAAGACACATTCCTAGTGAATGTAAAATTTTATACCTAACTTGTCCGTGTGATAGTTGGCTAGAAAGAGTTGTAACTTATTTAGTTGTAGCAAAGGGTTCTTACAAACTAAAATTGTAAAATAAAAGTAAATACATAACTTATTTATCAAATATTACAACAATTGAATTTTTGGGGTTAAAAGTGTTGCATTGTTAGTCTTCTACTCAAAAAAATGTTTATCGCTTTATTGAACTATTGGTCCTTTATTTTCAATACTCACATAATCCATCTTATTTTTACATGTCACGACAATTCAACCTACTAAGAATTTCACAAATACAAGTATAATGAATAAATTGATAAAAGAATTGAAATTAAAAAATTTCTCATATTGCAATTAATCCAAAAACTAGCATTAGCCTTATAGATCACAACAACTAATTCATCAAAAATTTTACAGACAAAATCATAATGAATAAATTGACAATTTATCTATTTCATTCTCATGTTTGGTATAGATATTTTAAGTTGAAAAATCCTTTTCAACTTTTTTCTAAAAAACTAATCCTCGACAAAATTTTGGGAAAGCCCTCTCCAACTTCAATTTGGAAAGATAAAAAAGAATAGGAATCAATTTTATACCTAACATATTTCTACTTATTCTTTTTAGCTTTGGATATATTTAATAATTTTTTTTATTTTTATTTAGGTTACTTATAACTTTAACTAATAATTGTAAGTGGTTTTTAAATCGCAACTAGATTTTTTTTCTGTTTGTTATAAAAAAATGTTTAGGATACTATGTTTAACTTTTATACAAGTATGTAATAACCAGCTTTTTGATAAATTAAATGTAAATAAGATAAATATAAAATATGAATGTTTTGTTTTATTGCTATTTTTTATGTTCTTAATTATATTGCTGATATTACAAAAAATTAATACAATCAATTTAATTTAATAAGAATATCAATCATTTTAAGACATAAAACTAATGCACCACAAACAAACAAACAAAATATGTTATATTCTAGTACAAAATAATTCAAGATAATTAAGTCAAATTATTATAGATTTTATTCCATTTTGATATCTATATATGATTATACCAAGTATTGGAGAATAAAATAGGAATTCTATTTTGACTTAGGTTACCAAATAGTGGATCGAAAAACTTCTTATTATCCGTTTGGGTGGAAATATATTTCAGATAGAAAAGTCTTTCCATTTTGAGCCATTCCACTATACTAAACATAAGGTTAGTGGTATAGTAATGTTATTTATACTAATGGTGTAATAACTATCTTACTCTTTATAAAATGGGAATAATTATTTTTGTATTATAATCATGTGTCATTTTTTGTATTTTCAATAAATATTATATTAGTATAAAAAATTCTTATTTTGAGTTAGCTCTTCCTTTCTCATAATTTCATGTTAATTATGATTCGTTTTGAACTATTCATAAAATTTGGTCTCTCCCTCAAATATTTTTTTCACCAATTTCAAATTTTTATTCAAATTAATCTTTTTAGTGTACACACTCATTGTGTGTGCATCAATTACTAGTTTACCATAAACAAGTAAATATTCATGATAGATTTTAAATTTTACCATCAAACTATAGATTTTAAATTTTAGGAAAAAGAATACTTTCCCTAGACAGATTCCTTGCGAACCAAACGAGACCTATATACTTTTAGATATTAAGCTAATATTATTGTTTAATGTACCATTACTTTTTGAAATTATATTAAATATATTTTTAACCTGATTTTAAAATTTATATTTTTAGAATCTCAAAGTTTGAATGAGGTTTCTCAACTTCCTTCGTGGAATGAACAATCTAATTGAAATGAATGCTGCATGTTTAAACTTGTTTATTTATTTTAATAATCTTGAAATTATATTCATTTTTTTAGAGTAAAAAATAATTCAAATTATTTGCATACAAATTCAAAATTTATACTTATCGAATAGAGTTCAAACTTAGCTTTTTAAAACTTTCCATTATCCACTTATACAAAATTAAAGCATAAAAAATTTATCCAGAAAAGGTAACTAATTGTCCTCCGTTGGATATTTTCAGTTTCAATATGATTCTCCGGAATCCCTCGTTTTCAGCTGTTACCTTCGACCATATTAAGATTCACAAGAATCCTACCAAGATTCAAATTGCTGTATCTGAAAAAAGGTCAATGATTCGCTACTTTTCCTACTTAGCACTAATCTATAACTCCTCCGTCACCCAGCACACGCACAACACACAGTAGTTGTGAACACTTCCCAATCAGTTCAGAATTTCTCTCCAAAAAGCACAGGTACCCATCTTTTCTTTTTTTTTTCCCCCTATTATTTTTTTCAGTTATTCTTTTGTTAAATTTTTTTGATTTCTGCTTTCTGGGCTTTCTTTATTGCTCATTTTTGAATATTTAATCTTGTTTTTTCTTTATGTTTTGACGTGAATACCTATTTATATGATTTTTTTTTTGATAAATTGATAGCATCCATCCCAAATTCTTAATTGTTCTTTTTGTTAGTGTGTACACCTTTTTGTTGAGCTTTATTTGTTGATTTGTAAATTGGGTTTTCTCTATTTTCGGTTTGTAATGAGAGGAAAGATATGCATTTTATCATGGGAAGAAAGGAAAAAAGGAGAAAATTTTCAGAAGTTGAAGTACTAGTCCTCAGTTTCATGACATTTTTCTTTGATTTTTTTCAATTGATTGATCTTCTTGTGCTGAACAAATGGCAGGTTGGGGGCTTTTGGGAAGTTTGAAGATGGCAGTCTCCATGAAAGCTATGTCATTGATAGTAGCCTCGCTGGGTGTGTTGTCCTTCGTATTTGGAGTGGTTGCTGAAAACAAGAAGGTTAAATTCTCAAAATCTATTTTAAAAGTTGAATCTTGTTAATTCCTTCATTGGATTGCTTGTTGTCTCTTTGGGTTTCATGTGTGTGCTTAGGTGCAAGATTTTGTATGATTGCCTTAAGCATGAATAGAATGGTAATCAGATTTCTTACGATTTATGTGGCTTGCTTTTTCTGCTATGAACGAAAAAACTTATGAAAAAATTTTCACTTCGAGTTTATGAATTTCCTTTGCTTTGCCAATCTATCTAGAAAAAGTAAAACAGTCCTTTTTTTTTTTTTTTTTATGTTTGTGGGTATGTTTATTATTCTTGATTGTTCTGTTTGTGCTTTCTGATTATGAGTTGACCATTATTTGCACCATGGATTAACGAGAGACGGAGTTAGGCACAGATGATACTTCTGCCAGGAGGTGAATGCGTGAGATGGATGAAGGTGTGCGAAAGAAATCAGACAAAGAAAATGAAACATGAGTGGGAGTAGAGACATGGCATAGACAATACGATGATTGTAAAGAGGGAGAGAGCTAAAAGGAAAAGATGAGGAATAAAAACGACATTTGTGAATTATATGCAAAAACATGGGAAAATATCAAGGGCTATTTTTGGAAAACAGAATTTAATTATATTGAAATACAGGTATCTTATGGAAAATTATCCAAGTCAGGGTCCAGTTCTTGAGCAGCATTTTTACACGCATGAACAACAAGATTGGCGATCTTTCAGAGTTATTCACCTAATTAAGCACTTCAGTGCTGGAGTGGGTGGAAAATTAAGCAAACTTATAGAAGGATAAAGTAATAGCCATGAATGTTCTTTAATCTGTGTATATTGTTGAGTATGCTTGAATATCTCATGTTTTCAACCATTGCCTGAAGAAGAAATGCATTTTGTATTTTCGTGTGGGCAGTTTGTTGATTGTATGCTGAACAATTGGCACTTGATATGTAAATTATATTGCCAAAAGTGAAAGATAAATCATTTGTATCCTTTACTTTCAGTGCTCTGGAAAGTACAGACAAAGTTACTGATGTAAACATGCATTTGTGACAACCCCTGGGGGTATTAGTCATATATTTATGTCCCCAATACTTCTGTTATAAAACCTGTTAAATAGACATTAATGTTCTCCATCTTAAACATCTGACCTTTTTTCTTAATTTTTTTTTTTTTTTTTTGTTTGCTTGTTTGAAACTGCAGCCTCCTTCTGGTACTCCAATAACAATGAAAGGTGTTGTCATGTGCAAGTATCCATCTGATCCCTCTGTAGCACTGGGCTTTCTATCTGTTGTGTTTCTTCTTGCCTCTAGTGTGGCTGGATACTACTCCTTGTTTTACCCCTACAAAGGGAAGTCTGTTCCACAGACTGCTTTGTTCCGGAACACTGGATTTTCGGTTTTTTTCAATATTGCTCTGTGAGTTCTCTTATCTGTTTTGCTTGTCTTTTAAAACTTGTTTCTTGGTTTATGCTGAAAGATTTCTTAAGCCCGTCTTCTTTCGGTTTTGCTTCAACCACCCTTTTTCTTCCTCCTAAACTAGTGCCACATAAGTTCTGCTCTGCCTTTTCACTGGTTTCGCTATAATTGTAATGCTTGGATAGCTTATTATGCTTTGGAGACAAAGTTTATGATACTATTATTGCAATTCTTGTGTCTTACTAAGTAACTGATATTGTTAATAGTGATGTACAAATTAAAGACTAATCATGATATAAGACTTTTAAATTCATAAGCAGCATGAGCTTTGTGAAATGGTGTTCATATTTTTATACTTAATCCAGTCAAGAACACATCTTGTGTTGTAACAATGTCTCCGTGATGCTTGTGGAGTTGGATCACTTTTGTTGAAAATTTATCAGAACAATATTCTTGAGATTAATCAATATTCTTGTAAGATAAGATGTGCTAGAAAAGGCACGATGCACCAACACAGATTGTTGAATACTTTGATTGAGAAAATGAAGTAGATTGATAAATTATTAGGACAATGTTTCAAAATTGAAAATGGTACTCGAGGAGTATGTGGACTGATAAGTAATGGCCCTTGGTTAAACCTGGAATATAATAACTGCATGGGCTCAAAGTCCGGATTAGTAATGAGTTTAGCCTCATAGGAATCAATGAAAACATTGAATATTGAATACTTGAACAATGGTGGATATTTTAATTCCTACACGTGATGCTGTATCTCCATTATCCATCAATTTTTTTTTTTGATGGACCATTATCCATCAACTTGATTGCGTTATATTTTCCTAATTTTTGCTGTCTTATCAATTCCCATATTCATTTTTTATTTTACATATACTTATCTTGTTTTTTGAACTGTCACTGCTGAATGAAGGGCCTTGACGGGATTAGCTTTAGCAATGCTATTATGGCCAACAATCACTGAACAACTGCACCTGAGTCGTACGATTCATCACAATCTGCAAACAGATTGTCCTACTGCCAAGACTGGTCTTCTTGGTGGAGGAGCCTTTCTGTCTCTGGATTCCACTCTTTTCTGGTTGGTCTCATTGATGCTAGCTGACAATGCTCGAGAGGACTATCTTGAAGAGGGAGATGGTGTAGAACCTGTAAAGGGCACTGTTTAGTATGCATTCTGTCCGCAAAAAAATCTTTTTAGCTTTGATGTTCTATCTTTAGTTCATGTGGATATATGCAAAAATTATTCAGTGATGAAGAATGCAAGCATTGTTCCCTTTTGTTGTGTTATTTCCATGGTCATCATATCTATGGTTATCTCCTTTTTACTCATGAACTTGCATCTCGTGCTTATCCAAAAAAATTTATTTTTGTTTAGATAGGATTTCAAACAGAGATCCAAGAACTTCACAAGTAACATTTTTGTGGGAGTTCAAAATTATGTGACTTAATTTCACCCTCTGACAATGAGGGATGGTTGGGACACAAATTTAGTCTTGTGGTATTGATTTTGCAAAGGACGTCCAATCATTTTTGCATAATCCGACAGAAGACTTTCAATAACTTTTGCATAATTTGAGATGAGTTTTTCTAACCCGTGCCATTAGGTTTTTTACCAAATATTTCACTTCCAAGTTAACATCTGCATCTCTTTTTCTGTGTCTTTAGACTCTTGGATTATAGGATCTTTGCTGGTGTTGCAGATGGATCGCGAGACAAGCCAAGACTTCACATCAAAGTTTAGTAAAAGCAGATGATAAAAGCACCATGAAGTTTTCCAAAGGCTTGGTTTATGCTAAAACTCGTATTTTCTAATAAGGTGAATGGCTTGAATTTTTCTTTAGCAGAATCAGAATATAGAGGGGGGTTAAAATTATTATTAAAGAAAATAATAAAACTAAGAAATTATAAGTTTTTGGAAGGCAAGAACTAGTCTGGTAGTAGATGCTGACCTTATTCACATTTTATATGGAACTCAAAATTTCATTCCATATTGGGTAAACAGAAAAAATTAAAAATTGGAAGAAAATAAAAGAAAACTATGCTAAATTAGAATTTAATTAAATAATTATACTAACAGTATAACATTACGTTCCCCGTATGTCCACTGGTACATTATAACTTTTTAACATGTTAATCCTTTATTTCCCATTGGATTCTAAATCGTCTCATTTCTTGTCGTCAAACTTGATTTAATGAGGAAATATTCATGTTAATTTACAAACAAAAGACAAAGTAAGAAAGTTAGATATAGATTATCGGGTATGAAACCTCAAAGTCTTATATGGTTGTTAATTAACCCTTAAATACTTTCAATCCCTTATACATTCAATGCTAAATATGATGAAACAATTGAATTCCTCGATACACTCATGGTTCTGTAATCCTTTATGAGTCATGACATCCAGGCACTAATAACATCAGTATTTATTCTTTTCAGTGGTATTATCCATTCTATGGTTGCTGTCCAAAGCCTACTATTTCATTAATTGGACAAGGTCTGTAGTGATGCCACGTAATTTCATCGCAATAATATCATAATTTTTTTTTTCAAATAGCGGTTAGTTATTAAAGAATTTTATTTTGGAAAACTTGTTTTTTTTTTTTTTAGTAACGGAATAACAGAACAACATTTTCTCATTAATGTCATTAAATATTGCCCCAGTTTCGTCTGCTCTTGTAACTTTATATAATGAAGAAAAAAACTTTGTTGCCTAAATATCAACAAGCAAAATGAGTCATAATTTAACAAGAAGTCTTTGGCTTTTTCTTCTTGTTTCAGTTTTTCTTACTCAAACCAAAAATGTCATTGCCGTCTTTGACAAATATAATGTTCATGTAGTGAATGGTCTTCCCAATAATGATTTTCCCTTGGTGATTCATTGTAAATCGAAAGACAATGATTTGGGAGTTCATAACCTTTATGTAGGCAATGATTTCAATTGGGGATTTCATCAGAACTTATGGGAAACTACTTTATTCTTTTGCCATTTCCAGTGGAATAAGAAGCAAACGAGTTTCAGCGTGTTTGATCGATACTTGTCATATGAAATTTGTTTGCCTACCCATTTGTGTTATTGGTTGGTGAAGGATAACGGATTTTATCTTTCCAATGTTACCAACCCATCTCCAGATAACTTGGTGAAATGGAATCGATGGCCATAAGTCTTTCAATGTTTCTGCTTACTTCAATAAAAGACAAAAAACAATTTCTTATTTCCTTGAGTTTCTGTATTGAGCTTTCTTTAATTTGTATATTTTCAATATATACAAATACACACACACACACAAATACATATATCTGTGTGTATCTGTGTATGTGTATGTGTATGTGTATATAAATATGTACATACATAAGCGCACAAATATATATTCCAAATGCGCTTTTAAATCACAAAATAAAGTTCTATATAATAAAGATACTCGATGACATTCACACAGTCTATTATGCTTATTACAGTGAAAATTTTTTTTTAGCAATGTCCTAGTTAAATTAAAAGGATTTACAAGAACTCGGCAGAACAAGTTAACTAGAAATTCTGTTTATGCTTCTGCATGCCAAGGTATTTTCATATGGCTTTTTTGATGTTTGCAAGCTCAAGCATGAACATTATAAAATACAATTGGCGTAGCAAAATATCAGTTTATTCACTTGGCTCAGGCATGAATGCCTTGGACTATACTTTGATGAATGAAGATGTTTTATGTGTTTATCTTCAGTGTTACAATTTTTTGACATAACTTTTGGGCAAAAATTTTATTGTTGAGTATATCGGACTATATAATTTATTAAACGCAAGAGAAATAGACCATTCTCAGATGTGAGTGGAAAAACAAAAATAAAAGAGATATGCAATACAATCAATTCATGCAAGCGGACTACACGTCAGTTGAGTTTTGATTTTTATTACAATCCTCTTAATATTTGGTTTCCATAATTTGTACAATTATTGTATACAGTATCAATTTGTGTCAATTGCTATGCATACTAATTTTGCTATTTTATTCACGTTACTCATGCTATTTATTCTATGATTTGAAATTGGAGATTGGATTCTTGTTTATTCCAACTGGATGCTTATTTACTGACTTTTGTGTGAGATGTTAGACTAGGGGCACTATGGGTAAACTGATGGTCGGTACTGTAATTCCATATATTCTTTTAGTATGAATTGTGTATAAAGTACTCTTGAGCTTTTGAACATCTCATTTAGTGCATGCAATGTTTTAAAGACCAAATTGGACTCGCTGGTTCGACCGGTCGAATCGACCAGTTATGGTTCTGGTCAAATTTACATACTAGATTGACTATACTAGAGAATTGTTGATGTAGACACCAAATTTTGACACACTATTTATTTTCACACACTGGGGGGCATGTTTGCGATTTTTGGGATAAATTTTAATTTTTAATTTTTAATTTTCAATAATCCGGGGGGGGGGCAAAATAGTAATTTTATCTGTAAATACTTTTCTACCAGATTTTGGGGGTTTTAAATTCATATTTTTACTTTTATGTGAATTTGTTAATTTTTTATGATTTTTTTGGATTTAAATTGGTATTCTTTATATTTTTACTAGCATAAGGGCAAAATGGTAATTTCACCTCGCGAATGCCATTTTAGCTCATTTTAAGTTCCAAATTCATTTTTCAAATTCTTGAGGCCTGTTTCTGAATTTTCTTAATTTTTTTTTAGAGACGATAACTATTTTTCTGCAAATTTTCATTGCTCAAGGGCAAAATCGTTATTTTATAAATTAAATTAATTTTTGTCAAATTTTGAGTTGAAAAGGCATTTTCCAGTGTTTTAAGATTATTTTTAATTTTTGGTAATTTTTTGAGGTCAATAGCTATTTTTTTTCGAATTTTCATTGCTCAAGGGCAAAATCGTCATTTTACAGATTAAATTCATTTTTGTCAAATTTTGAGTCGAAAAGGCATTTTCCAGTGTTTTAAGATTATTTTTAATTTTTGATAATTTTTTGAGATCAATAGCTATTTTTCCTCGAATTTTCATTGCCCAAGGGCAAAATCGTCATTTTACAGATTAAATTCATTTTTTGTCAAATTTTGAGTCCTAAATACATTTTCTAGTGTTTTAAGCTTACTCTTATTTTTTGGTAATTTTTTGATGTCAATAGCTATTTTTCTGTGAATTTTCGTCATCCAAGGGCAAAATTGTCATTTTACATTCCAAACTCATTTTTCACCAGTTTTTTGGTCCCAAATTCTTTTTAAGATTTTAAACATATTTCTAAGTTTCTAATTTTTTTCAAAGTGAATTAGTGTTAATGAATTTATTATTTATATTTTTCTTGATTTTTTTATTATTATTGTGAAAGAATAAATTTTTAAAGGATAAAGTTGTGATTTTTGTAGTCAAGGGTATTTTGGTCTTTTAATCCATTTCTTGGAGGTTAAGACTTGTGTAGTATAAATACCTCACTTAGGATTAAAGAAAAGATGAAAAATGGAAAACCCTAAAACACTTCTTCTTTTGTGATTTTTTAAATCAAAACACACACACTTCACACTACAAAAAAACACACAACAGCCGTTAGTTTCATTTTCTCGGTTACTGTTCCCGATTTCAATCTACTATTCATCAATATCTGCCGTGAAGTAACTGTTCATCTCATCATCAGGTTCATCTTCAACATCAGGTTAATTTCCAACTTCAAAAGGGTAATTCCTTAATTCTTTTCTTTTTATTTTGATCCATTTTCTGTCATTTTGTAAATCTGATTACGTTTTTAATTGTTTGAAATTTTTTGTTGAATTTTGGGTTTGAATTTTTTTCAATTTCGTTTCTGTTTTTGTGTTATTGTTTCTAGATTATGTTTCCTCTTTCTTTTTCTCACCACCGTCTCTGCCTCCCTTCTCCACCATCGTGAATCACTTGCTCTGAATCTCTCCTCTGCCAACCGTCTTCCACCACCGGTCATTCACAACCACAGCTTCAAATCACTACTCCACTGCCACCAAAAAATCATCACCAACACTACCCAAATCTATTCGTCATCACCTTCCTCCACTTGCCCAAACCCCAATTTCAGTTACCAAAATACACCCCCCAACATCACAAGTTCCAGAAAATCACACCACCAGTCTCTCTCCTTAGCCATTCACGGACAACAACAACAACCAAATCCCACAAATCACCATCTCCTAAGTTAGCACAAAATTAAACCTAGAAAATTCCCCTGCAACCACCAAGAACAGAATCATCACCAGACTATCAAAACCTTCCAATCCCATCGCCACCCGTTACCTGCAAAAGAAAACAACCAGACAGCCAATTTGACCACAATCACATAAGGCCAACGAACCCAGTCCTTTGTCAATCAAGAACCTCTACCTTAAGCCCAATTTTCAGTCCTTCAACCAGCCAAATTCACTAGCAATCTTCCACCAGTCAAACAAAACTACCACCAAACAATCGAAATCCTCCAAACCACCTTCAAACCTGCAGAAAAAACCCACAATTAGAAGCCACAGAATCTGCAATCATTCTCACCAAATCAAACCACCATTCCACCACAGGCGCCATTGCTCTCCACTCACTGCCTTCACCAACACACACCACAACAACCCATCCCTTTTACCAGTTTATCTCAATTTCATTGAGGAAACCCTCAATTTGGGAAAATTAAATTCTGTATTCCAAATAAATAGAGAAAGACTTAGAGAGATGTGAGGGCTGGGCAGATAAGCAAAGAGAGATGAGAGTGAGATGGAGGGAGGAAGACAAACGGAGAAGAGAACTGAGAGACCAGAGAGATAAAAGACAACAGAGGGAGAAAGATTGAGCTGGAGCTAAGAACGGAAAGGGCTGGAGAGAAGAAGTCACAGAGAAATAGAAGGGAAAAGAGAGAGTGTTTGGGCGAGAGAACAGCAAGATAACAGAAAGAAAAAAGCTGAGAGAGAGAAGACGTGCGAAAGAGAAGGAGAATCTAGAGAGAGAGAGAGAGAGAGAGAGAGATGGACAGGAAGATAACAGAGATTCGGGTAAGGGAGAAAGAAAGAAGAGAGAAGGAAAGAGTTCAGAAGAAAAGAGAAGAGAAGGCGAGACAGGGGAGGAGGAGAATAAGTCTGGTGAGAAGAAGAAAAAATGAAAAAAAAAAAGAATTGTGGGAATTTTTGGAAAGATGAATTTTGAGGGTTAATTATTTTTGTCTTCAGCCGATTTTGGAGGAAATCTAAGTGTTCTGTTTTCTTTTTATGTGTTTATTTTTTTAGTTTAGCTAATCTTTAAGTAGTTTATATATATATATATATATATATATATATATTGATTCAATTTGGTTGTGATTTAGTAATTAGCTTGGTTAATTTGGATTAATTAGTCTAGTCTTAATTCATTTTGGGCATTTTAAATTTTGTTTTATCACAAATTAATTTATTTAGGTTTAAGTGTCCGTTTTCTTTGGCCTTATTGATGACCCCTTTAAGATTTCATTTTTATGCAATTTAGTCCCTCTCTTTTATATTGGCCCCTAAATTTTTTATTTGTCTCAATTAGATTCATAATTTGTAAATTCACTCCTTACTCGAATTTATTGTTTCACTCACAATTTGTTTTAATTTGCATCTTTACCCCCTAGGCTGGTGTAGATTTCAATTTTTGTCTCAATTAGTTTAAATTTATCATTTCGGCCCCTATTTACTTTACTTTCATTTTCCCCCTCTAACTTGCTATAATTTACATTCTTCTAATGATGTTAGTACTTCGTAAATTACTCTTTATTTTATTAAATAGTTGTCCCTTTAACCCGTGCGTTCGTTTTTAAGCTTTGGTACCGGATCTCCAAAGAGGTATCCCGATTTCTTGTTATTTTTCTTTATGTGCTCCAACGTGCTCTAATGTGATATTTTATGCAATTTTTATGCGTTTCTTATTTTATGCACTTTTTGCGTATTTATTTATTTTGTGTTATTTAATTTTAAATTTTATTATTTTGACGAAAAAAGTAATATTTTGTATTTAGTTAGTCAATGTAATAGTTAAATATTTTTCTCATATTTTAGTAAAAATTTGTGTCTAGATAGAAAGTGTAATAGATAGGGCATTTTTAATTTCCCCCTTAAATTGTAAATCAAACCCCCCGATGTAATAGTTAGTGTTTATTTGCTTTTGTGTGCTTAGTGTGCTTATATGTTTTACCGCTTTCTTAGGATTTTTGCATCTAGAATATTATGCTTATGTGTTATGTGCTCCTATGTGATCTTAAATGTTTTTATATGTTTAATTTGCTTTTAATTCATGCTTAAATGTTCAATTCATGATTTATGATATTCCGTCACCGCACTAGTCCAACGCTAGTTGTGGCTTTATTTTCTCTCGCTAGTCCAACGCTAGTGAGACTTTTTAGAACGGGCTAGTCCAATGCTAGACCCTTAGGACATTTTAGTGTTAAGAGCATTCGTGTGCATTTCTCATCTCATTTCACACACTTTTAGTTTTTCTTTTCATTTGGCGTGATTTTATTATTACTATTAGTATTATTATTATTATTTAGTATTATTATTATTATTATTTTTACATATTTTTAAAATGCATGACATATAGGTTGCATTTCACTTAGACTTTAAGACATTTGTGTGATTTGACTAGAAATAGTCGCCTACTCACGTGGGAAGCGGTGACGTACAGGCCGTTCCCCCTTTTGTGAGTAGAAATATTCAGTCACGAGATACTAGTCCCCCGTACCCGTCATGTTGCATTCCCACTTTCTTCGGCCACTTATTATCTATATTATTATTTTCTTTTCTTTTTGCATTTCATTTTTGCATTCACACTCGTGACTCCCTCGAGGTCTCGACTCGGGTTTCGCAATTAATGCGATAATTCCGACCAAGCCTCGACGGAACATTTTCGACCCTCCCGATACTCTACATTTAGATTTAGGATTTGCATTCATTTAATACACGTCCAAAACGCGATAGAATTTAGGGTTAATTTAGGAAATTTTGATTAAGCCTCGCAACTAGCCTTCGGCTAGGTTGAAAGGGTGCCTTAGGCGTAAAGCCTTTGCCTTCCCTTTCTTCAAATGTGACTCCCGGACCCTTTTTCTCTCGTTTTTTCATAGACCGGAGTCGAAAAAGGGTTTTAAAAGATTTTTCTAAAATTTTATTTTATTTTATTTTGTTTTATTAAATGACTTTTTCGGGTGACTTGGTACACCCTAACTCAGTACCAAGTGGCGACTCCATTTTTAAAAATAAAACCCTTTTTCAAAAAATTATTTGGCCAAACCTGTCGCACTTTTAGTCTCAGGCCTTGTTTTCTTTTAAAATATCATTTTTCTTAAAATACACTTTTTTTACTAAAATTTAATTTTTCACACACGCGCACGGTTTTTCCCAAAACTTGCTTTGTTAAAAAGGGTCTCGGACCGGATCGTCTTTTCGGGACGCGACAGGCAGCGACCCCACAAGCACCCTTTTGCTTCACGATTTTTTGTGGGCGCGACAGTTGAAAATTGTCAAAATCGTATGGATTGCTTGAACCAATTTAAACCGTGAACCAAAGTTCTGTAATTGTTTCAACTAGTTCAAAAAAAAAGAATGCTTTTTTAAAAACCTTAATGTTATTAATTACTAATTACTAATTTTAGGATATGGTAGTGTTTTTTGTTTATGTTTTTGTAAATACAATTGATATGAATTTATTTTGAATTTACAATTTAAAAATTTATTTGTGAAAGTTCAATTTTTTTTTATTTAACTTTTTGTTAGGTGATTCTTATATTAGTCCATAGAATGTCCAAGTATTTATACATTTTATTTTTAAAAAAAAATTTTTGAACTATGGTTGAACCGCGGCCCAATCACTTCACCAGTTCAGTTATCGGTTTGGGTTTCAAAACATTGAGTGCATGTAAAAGTTTTGACTAATAATAATATATCTAGAAACGGTATCTGTGTAAATTGTCCTTCCTTGCCATTTCAGCAACAAATTTTTGTCCCGATCAAGGGAAAACTCTTAAATAGATTCAGTCCACGGCCTCACTTGTGGATCTTGTGGTTTAAAATAATGCTACATAAGTATCTTTACATTACTTTATTACGTCGGCATGTATCATTATACTCATGTGGTACTCTTTTATACCACAAAGTCCATAGATAGGATCGTGAACCTAATTCACCTAAAAATCTTCCCCCATCAAAGCCCAACATTGAGATTGTCATGTTAAGGAATAAAAATTCAAAAATTTCTAAAACAAAATTTACTCCCTTCCCTTGAAAGAGTAAATGGTACATATGCTACTACATCATTATTAGGTTTGTGTTTTTAAGAAAAATTGTACATCTCAAAACATTATTTATTATTAATTTGTCAAATGTTATTTGTGTACATGAAATATTATCAACCATTCATGTTGTCTACGTGAGATTTTGGCCATATTTCTATAATTCGTTTGCTTACTTTGCAGAAGCAGGTCATTAGTTTAAATGGAGAGTGTATAAATAATCTCCAACCCCCCCCCCCCCCCCTTTTCTCTCTTCTTTTCTCTCCACAAATCACAACCATCTTAGCTCAACCTCCCCCTGAAAAAAATGTAGAAAATGATTCCTTCGACCTCCAATTTCATGTGTGCAAACTTTTAAGGTGAAAAACTAGGACAATATTTTCTTCTATGCCTAAATATTTTGAAAAAATAGAAAAGCAACATCTTTGTCCAGATAAACAAATTAATTAAAACATATTAGTACAATGTTCTGGCCAATGGAGGTGCCGTTCCGCATAAAAACTGATCTTCCGATCTTTGTTCAAGAGCTAGAGAAGTAAATTTCAAAATTCAAAGTGAACGCTACCGTGTTTCATTTTTGGGAACTAAAACTCACCTCCAAGAATTATCATGATAGCTACACAGATTTCTCCTCTGAATGCAAGTTTGAAATTATATTGACCTTCCTTCAGATTCTAGGATTTTTCTTGATTGAACCTGCTCCACAGGTCCTATCTTTGGACCAAATGATGGATAAATGAGCCACCAAAGCTCGGTGGACTCCATCGAGCCTTGGTGGCTCACATCTCACTGTTGGGTCCATAAGTCCAATCCGTGGACTGTGTTCATGTAAGAATGCACCCAAATTTTACACCAAATTGCATATAGTCCAGATCCTCTATTCAACTTTTTGTGGTTTCTAATGGTGTCTAATATAAAACTAAATTTTATCATTATCAAATTATACAAAACTACGTCATACTATTTAGTGACATAACATAATTTTGTATTAGATATAGTTGAACGCCAAAATAAATTCAACAAAGGATATGATTCGAATTTAGTCCAGACCCTTTGTCCAATATTTTGTGATTTGCAATAGTGTCTAATATAAACTAAGTCGTATCACTATGACACTATACAAAACTAAGTAATATTGAAAGTTTGTTTGGAGTTTTGAAACTAGTTTGTTAAATAACAATTGATAATGAACATAGATTCTTGCATGTAAAAAATATTCACAAAAGAAGAAAAGGGATGCACTTTTTCTGGCCAAGAAATGTTAAAAAAGAGAGTCAATGTAAGCGTCTAAATAAGAGGAAATGGTCTATGTAGTTAAGATAAATCTAAAATAATGTTATAATCAATAACCAAATTTTCCTATGTAGCACAATCAAGAATGAGGTTTTGCCGTCAGCAAATGAGTTCGGTCATTGCTCGAGTGCGTTGAAGAGATGCATGACCGGACATTAAATAGATTCTTGGCTTGTCTACCCGTTGGTAATACTTTTTTAAAACTCCTCCTTTTCTTCCCTTTTTTCACTTCTTCGGTCACAGGTACCTGTAAGGACAACAAAGGTAATATAAATGATTTGTTTCTAATATTCATCTTTACCAATATGTAATATTAATTTTTATTCCTCATTTCGCCGGAATTCTTTTTTTCTTGGGCTAAATGTAGATCAAGTTCTTTGCTTTAATAACCTCCTTGTGAATGACAATAATTAATAATCATAACTGCTGAGAGTTTTTAAAAGTCAGACTCTTGTGTTTCTTTTCTGAAATTGGACCCAAATTAAAGTTTAAAACTTTCAATATGTAATTCAGAATTATTGTTTTGAATTTCTTAGTAATTTGGAAAAGTCATAACACTTATGTACTTCATCTAAATTATAAACAATATATTTCCAGTTAATAACCAAATAAAAGATTTTCTTTGTACATAGCTGCATGCATGATAAATTCAATACCTTTAATGGTACAGGATCATCACCAATTGGAGCCATGTCTGTGAAATCATCATCAACTCCTGCATTGGATAATTCCAGTCTAATTAATAAGGAAACTGAAATAATTATCTCGATAAATGTATATTCTTCATTTATCAAATAATGAAGATGACTAACCATTCTCTTTTTTGCTCGTGTTATCTATGAAGTATACTCTGAAACTTGGTGAGCCTGGAAAAACTTCATCATCTTCATGATGCCTGAGTATTCTTCCATCATCTTCATCATCCTCTTCCTCTTCCTCGTCGCCTTCTTCTTCGTTTTTAATATCTCCATCCAAGATAGGTTCAATTTTGGCCTCATTATCATCTATGGCCAATGCTTTATTTATTCTTCCTTCTTGTTCTTCATCTTTACCCTTTTCTGTTGAAGTTTCCTCCTTAGATTTGACATCTTTACTGCTATTATCACCCACCCTCTCAGGAGATCCCCGTTTTGATCCCTCAGATGTGACACAGCCGCGAGTTTCTTCTTGTAAAGGCAAGTTCTTCCCAGTTTTATTCAACAAAGGTTGAGTTGTTGTAACAATTTCATCATCTTCTTTATCTTCCAAAAGCAATTCTTTCTTCGAAGGCGTCGAGTCTCTCAATGCTTTAGGATGTTTCTGTCTCCTGATTTCTTCTAACCGGAGGAGGAAGAGAGGACGAGCCTTTGCCGGTAACACGTCGCCATTGTCGTCCAATCTTGAAGAACCACAGCCCATTATTTTAGATGTCTATTAGGTGCATGATAGGAGAAAAAATGGATGCTGAAAAGTTGAGGGAAATGGGAAAAGGAATTCCAATTGTTTTACTGAGGATTATAAACCTTCAATTTGGTCGCCATGCGTTTTTTTAGGAACAGATTTACATGCTAAATTTTAGAAAGGAAAAAATGGAAAGATTTGTGAAGCAGCTGTTTTTGGACTCATTTTGAAGAATAATTTGTTTCTGTTAAATTGAACTTACAATGGATTAGTTGTTTTTATGAATGGACTTGTGGTATAAATCATTTGTTTTTCTATTTTAAAGGAAACAAGGAATTGTGAACCCCATCTTTTCCATGGACAATTCGAAGGTCTTTGTTGAGAAAACAAAATTTCTTTTGTTGATAATGGTAAATATATTGGTAAAAGACAAAACCCAAAAACAGAAAAAATTGTGGAGAAGAAAATAGAAAATTTTTACAAATATAATGCAATATTCAAATGTAAAGAAAAAAATTAATACAAAGTAATAGTTTTTATGAAGATTCAGAAAATACTGGACTTGTCAATTAATTAACTACTCTGCTTAATTAAGCTAACTTTACAAATCATGCTGTAAATTGTACTTATAGCAAATGGATATTGGATAAAATCTTCATTGACTTTCAAAGTAAATAAGGATATATGAATAGAAATCAATTGTTTTAGTCGGTTAACGTAATTGACAGTTTATTTACTTAAATGATCTTATGAAAACCTGTCAAATATACATGTATCCTTTTATTCACTCATATTGCTCCAAAATTGAAATCAAACATTTCAATATAAGGACAGAAAAGGTAAAGTACATACGTGGGTGTGTGTGTGTGATACATACATACATTCATACAAACACACACATACATGTGTGTGTGATGAAAACGTTGTAAACAAAGATTTTCTTAAAATGGAACAAACTAAAGATGTTTTTAGAATTATTCTCTGAGTTACAATTTTTTGTGATTAATACATAACGAGTATTTTGCATTTCCAACCGTCACAATCTTTACTCATTTTTGGAACTAGTCATCCCAAAAACTACAAAAACATTTTCTTGAAACTATTTCATCAGTATGCGCGATTGCAGCCGCTTGTGCAACACACGAAAATGATTCCCACTTTTTGAAGTTCTCTCAAAGCTATTTTAAGACACAAATAATACTTAACTTATCTTTTACAAGTGTCATTAAAAATTCAGCGCCTAATGGGTGCAATCGTTTTAAAAATACTTCGTGCGTGATTTAAAGAGACGAGATCAGTGAGCACATATCAACTCATTAATATATGTTTATTAAGTGATAATTTCAAATTAACCTTTCCCGAGTAAGATATTAGTATTTTTACATCTTCATACATATTTATATTTTTTGAAAAAAATTCTATTTTCACTTTTGGATCTCCACTTGCAAATTCTAGATGAGTTTTTGTAGGGTATGTTATGTTTTTCCAAAAGCATTCTAAGAAATTGATTGCTCGAAAATTTTCCATTGAAAAGAAACTGATAAAGCAAAAACATTGTGTGCAAAAAATTTAATCACTTTGTCGGATTTGAGATGAGGATGTGGTGACTGTTGAGGATTAATTATTAGCAAGTGCTCAAGTTTTTCACAATTCAATTGTATATAGGAAATTCAGTCGCTTTTATTTTTACTAAATCTTTAAATATAGATAACTTCTTTTTTTGAGGAATGAATTCAACTCAGAGAATTTCTCAATGATTAAAAGAATTTCAACTTCAAAAAATAGAACTCCTTCAGACATATGGTATAAACAATCTCAAACGAACAAATTGCTATAACATTCAAAATTGTTTTTAATTTATCAATGAGCTCAAATTCTGTTTAAGTTTTCCTTAATTATTATATAAACTAAGCCCAAAAGAGCTTTTATTAGCCCATATTTGAGTCAAGTATAAATAAATTATATATTCATATATAAATTTCAATTATCAAATATTAGCCGAGTTCAAGATTTTAATCAACACCAAATCCTATGGATTTGATTAGTTACTAAACAAATCTCGATCGAGCTCTAATTAAGCTGAACTTAGCTTGAGTATAGAATATGGAATAGCTTAGTTTGTATTTTACCCCAGTATGTAAGCTAGCTTTGAATTTAGAGACTATTTTCTTACATATTGTTTTTACTAGTTTAATTTTGAATTCTACAAAAGATAAGTCCTGTAAGTTAATTTCCTGAACACTTTCCAATTTTCCTAGAATTATCCTTATGAATTCTTTCCTTGTTTTTGTTTACCCGACTGCTTTAAACGAAGCTACATTTTACTAATTCTCTACCTCCAAAAGTTTATTTCACAGTTTAACAAACTCTCCTCTATTTTCTTCCTGCATATTATAATTCCCATCCTAAATTCTTTGCAAAAATGAGGCATTTTTTTAGTCATTCCACCTCACCCGCATCCACCACCACTCAATGCTTTAAGCATATCCCTCCATAAGTTCTCCAAAAAATTAAGGCTATCACTTTATCATATGCTCCTACTCTTCTATCACTGAATTTTGTGAACCTTTATATCTCTCCTTAGGATGGTTGAAGCCACATCAACAAAGCTGTCGCATTAGGGGGTGGAGATAGGCACTAATTATATATGAAACATTCATAAAACTTATTCTTTAAAAAAAAATTAAGTTTATTCAACATGCATGTCAGAAAGATTGCGTTACCATGGGATGAAGCGATGATATGCAAAAGCAATCACCCTGTTTGGTTGATTTGTTTACGAATGGGATGATCTATATACCAATTAGAATGGTTTCACACAGTGATTCTGAATTCAAGAATCAACAATACATTCTTTTTGTTAATTTTATATTCCCCGTTATTTCACACCGCCAAGTACACAATATTTCCCTTTCCTACATCCAGCTTTTTTGCTGGCATAATTTCCAGCAAATAAACTCCGTCTGAAGGTTTTGTTTCGATAATTAATTACTTAGAGATATTAAAAAAAAAAGTATTCCAACATTTGCAAGGGTTGATTGATATTTATTCTGTTAATAACGTGGCTCGTCTTGACTTGGTTGTGTGGAAACACTTTAGTATAAAATTAGGCACATTGCCTTTAGAATAACAAAAAGAAGTCCAATGGCATGCATGTGGAATCCTGTTTTCAAGCCTTTCCTTTACAGCGGATTCTTACAAAAGTTGATGAGTATATGCCTTGCTTGCTTCTTCCCCAATCTCTCTTTCATTATCATAATCTGGTTCCATATAATGTGCTACTTTTTTATAGAAAAAGCTAAAGATTCTAATGCTTGCTAGTCCAACAGTTGGACAGAAATATTATAGCGGTTGACTTTAATGATCAAATACCCCTTTTTTTTTATAGAAAAAATGGGTACGTTGATTTCAATGGCAACTAGAGATTCTTTTTTTTTTTTTTTGGTTTATAATTTATTTCACTAGATCCAAAATTTGGTTCTGTTGACTTTCTGTTCAGATGTTGGGAGAAATCTTTGTCTCAGTTTGCATGTGTTTTTGCACATCTTCAATTTCTTTGCTCAGAAGGTACAGCCGAAAAGCCTATGCTAATGATTGAATTTTCTAAGGGGGTGTTTGGTTTAGGGAATCAAAGAGGGGTATGGATATCATAAGTAATGATACCCATTATTGATGTTTGTAAAACAATTATCACTATCATTTAATGGGAATAATAGTGATTAATTGGCGTGTTAATGATTTTTCCTAAAATACTATTTTATCAAGCTCATTAACCTTTATGATTAAGGACAAAAAGACACCCACTAAAAAATTAAATATCTGAGTCACGCACCCCTATACTATTCTCTCTCTCTCTTTGTTTTGTCTTTTGATTTTGAATATTTTTTATTAGTACTTTATAAAATTTTATATAATTTTTTAATAATTTTTTTTACATTCAATTTTTTTTTATAAAAATTTGAATTGAAAATCAAAGATATATAGTACTCTCTGTTAATACAAAAAAAAAACTTTTGTTAAGGTTATTATTTGCATAAAACTCAAATTAGAGCATAGCTATATTTAAAATTGAAAAAGTCTTTTTAGAAATTTTCTTTAGAAAGACACAAAATAAGAAATCTTAAAGATATTTATATCATAAATAAAAGCTTTAAAATTTTAAAAATTTTAAAATTTACTTGAAAATTATTCTAGTAAACCAAACAAGTATTTTTATAATAATACACATTCCATTATTAAACAAAAGATATTGGGGGAATCATCAAAATCCATACTCATAGTAGGGTTAATGATACTCATAGTGATAGCGATTGAGAAATTTGAACCAAATAGCTGCCTAAAATTTTCACTTTTCACACTCTAAAAAACTTTAAAAAGTACCCAAAAAAGAAAAAAAAAGCAAATAAACTAAATCAGAAGAAGAAAATAATTAAAGAAAATTAGATCATTTCTGAAATGAGATAAACTCAAGAAACGCAAATTATACATTAATGTGGCTACAAGTTTCATCATAATCTGTCTGATTAGAAGAGACCTCAGTCAGAACACTTGGATCAGAGGATGAGGTCGAACTTATTTCACTCAAATTGCCAATCATGAAATTTTCGAATCTAGGCTGGTCCGTTCTTAGATTATGCTTAGCTATATTGTAATCCTTGCAAAACTGTAGAGTTTCATCTCCTGTTCTTGTGCATCCTTTCTTCAAGAATATATGGCATAGAACCCAATTGCCCAGTTGAACCACGGAATTCTGCACATGACAAATGTCTCACTAAGCAAAGCATAATTTCAATTAAATATCCTCTGGGAAAGCATAAATTCCATTAGGAATTCTGCACAATTTCAATTGATTCTTTTGGGACGGCATAAATTCGATACATTATTAGGAATGCATAATATACGGTGCCTCCGAAGCCATGCAGAAGCTATGTGATCATAGAGAATCTTATTCCGCGTTTGACAAATATTAGCAATTCCTTGGAGGAAAATGCTATCACGATGCTATTTTATTCAAAAAAAAAAAAAGTAGAGAATTTTTCCAAAAACTAAGATAGATTCTTTAGTAACTTACCATTAACTAAACAAAATTGGGATTTTGTGATTGAGTGGTGGGGATTATCTCATAGAATCTTTGAGTCTTTAACTGTTATTATTGAACTATGTAGTTGGATAGATGATGTTATATCATCAGATGGAAAGGATGCTGTCTGCATTATTGCACAAGTTGAATGTCTGATCATAAATAAAATACTTAAATTGTTGTTTGGCATATAAAAAAAAAAATACCACCTTCTTACGAAAATTTACAATTTTTTTGGTAGTTTGGATGACGTAGTGTCACTATCATTGTTATACGCTTAGACATATAATATATATATTAACTTATTTAGTATTTTAGTATTGTTAAACGAGATAAGTTAATAATATTTAATTACAAACACCAGACATGATGTGTCTTGATTTAATGATTAACTATTTAATTCATATGGACTATCAACTTGTCCAACCACTGATTAGTTATATACGCTCCAAATGCCAAAGAATCAAGTAGGAGCATTTGTTTTATGAGTGTTTTTTCGCTTGAATAAGTTTTGAGCAGAATATAATGATATATAATGCCATCCATTGGCTGAAAAATGATACCTGAGAAGATTTGATATTTTGTTGGTTGCAGCAAGCTGTTTTTCCTGTGAACATAAGGCGATATTCATGCATGATCCAATCAGTTCTAGAGCCATGTGGAGGCTTCCCTCTATAGAACACCAATGTCTTCCTTAATCCCATAAGTGGTTTTCTTCTTGAAGACACAATTTGTTTGTCAACACCAGTTGCCTTCCAATAACCAGCATCAGTAGCTCTATTCGTACGGTTACCGTTAGGGTACTTGGCCTCCTTGTAGCTGAAGAAATATCTGTCTTGCTCTGAATCACCTATAAATATTAAATGTAGCTCAGCATTAAATCCAGCAATGGAAGCTTAATGGAAAAAGAGTACAGCTATTGCCCTCTCAAAATGGTATAGATAACAAAAATTCAGTTTTATTGGTGCATATGACTGGACTATTTGACACTAAGAAAGTCTCTATTCTTATTTTTCGGTTAGATAATGTCGATCAAGCTAGCTAGCCCATAAGCGAAGTGATTATATTCCACTACTCATTGAACTTCGTTGCAAGAGACAGTCAGTTTTGATAAACGTTAAATTTTTGGAACTATCTCAAGCTGAGAAAGTTAACGTAGAGGATGAAACTGCACGTAAATACCTGGCAGATCCCATGGATCATGTCTGCAGATATTGATTTCAGGAATGATTGAAGCAGGCAAAGGACAAGAAAACGTCTTACGTAACAAATATTGGAAGACAATCTCTTCATCCGTCGGCTGAAATCGAAAACCAGGAGGCAGCTTGATTACTCCATCTTTAGCAAAATTCAAACAGCCCATGTGTTAATTAAATCCTTAAATTCCCCGAACACTTAGCCTCAGTTCAGACAAAGAGAGAAATGTATGAGGAGGCCTTGCACCATAGAAGTAAAGGGATGGCTCTTTATAGTAGTGGATTGAGACAAGAGGTGACGGGATGTATACTCATAATAAGAAGCTTCAAATTTAAGAAAGAAATATCAGAATTCTTTTCTTTTTCTATTGTTCAATGGTCCCTGAAGATCAACCAACTTTTTCTTTTTTCCTCCACATAACAAAGGTAAGTATAAAATAGTAAAGAGAGACAGCAAGTCAGCTGTCTATAGTTGTCAATACAATTTGCGATCTTAAGGATTAAGATTCTAATTTTGTTTAACAAACTATAACACGACCATATGGTTAAATTATATGCGTGTTTTCAACCTAAGTACGATTGAAAATGTGTTACATTACTCAATTTATAATTCAATTTAGTTTAATAATGTATTAATGATAATAAACATTATGTACATCTAGTAGTTAGATGTTTACGTTTAACTGACAAGTATTAAGAATTAGGTTTTGTAATTACATCTATGATCATCAACGACAACTGCAGAGTACAATATCACATATATGTATATGTGTATACACACACAAAAGCAGTAGAAGAATGCACAAATGCAATGATATATAAGAACATTTCTGACCCTTTAAATATTATTTCTCATGTTGAACCGCAATCATTCAAATTAAAAAAAAAAAACTCACCTATCAATCTTATTACACCTATTATGCCCGTAGAGGGCGTCACTCCAACTATTAGTAATTGACAATGTTTAAATGTCTTATCATGAATGACACAAAGTAACTCATTATGAGCCTTGGATTTAGAAAAAGAGTTGTTTGGCTACATCTAGATGATAAAGTGTTTAATGAGATTGAATATCTTACAAACCAAGCTATTTTAAATTACCATTTTGTTGAGTTAAACCTTCGTAGGAGAATCTAATGTCATTTGTTTATCGGTTCTTTATTGGTCTATTTATCTTTACAATATTGACTGGCAGAGGCATAAATCTTTCAATTTTCTTAAGCGGGAAAGTTGGTTGATTCTTTTGAAATACAGTTCCATTTCTAAAGAGGAAGGAAAGAAAAGAAAATGACAAAGAGATTCTCAGATTCTCCTGTCTCAGTGAAACAACTGGCCTTGATTCTCTAACTCCTTCCATAATCATTTTGCTTACCATTATTTATGATCCTGCCTACATACCACGTTCTAGAGTGCATTAGCCGCAATGTAATTTATCCTATCTTTTTTGCAAGAAAAGAAAAGGCATTTCATTTATTTAGTTTCCAGAATAATGAAATACAAAATTTCAGTTAATTATTTAGGAAATTTGGGCTTTTCTTTTATTTTCTTTTCTATTTCCTTCTTTTTGTTTCTTAATTCTTTTTTATCTTTTCGTATTTGAGTTCGCTTTAGGATTGTTTACAGGTTAATACGTTTGCTTACGATGGCTTTGACACTGACTTTTTTCACTAAACTAGTATTTGATTTCTTTGAAAATGGATGTCTGACATAAAAAGTTCATCGATCCACCTCTATAATTAGGTGAGAATTTGGCAGAGTGAAATAGCTTATGTCTTTCTTTTGATTTGATTTAGAAAAAATAGGACTAATTGATTTCAAAGTGAAAAGCATGAAAAAAAGCTACATGCTTTCAAAAAAAAGTAAAAATCTCGAAACCATTGACTGAGAGAGGATCGGATAGGTGCTTTCCTTCGTTCAGAAGGCGTTGCTAGCTTTTGTTGCTCCATGCATAATGGTGATAAAAGTCATAAAGTTAATTCACGAACGAAAGCAGCAAAAAATGCATGCATGCTTGCAATTTCTTAATATTTCTTTTTTCTCTGGCGAAGAAACGTCTATTTGTTTATTCAATACTGAAGAATTCTTCCTTATCACTCTATTAATTCCAAACTGAATATATAATTGTAGCCTAAACGAAAATAGAATACTAGTTTATTACCATCACTAGGCACGAATAATAGTAGCCTAAAAAAAATTTTGAATACTAGTCTATTACCGTCACTAGGGACGAATATTAGTTTTTTTGGGTCAAACGTCAACTGTGTCTTATACTACTCTTAACTTATTCTATAGGTGAGGCTAAACTGGGCTTCAAAAGAATTGGTGAAAACTAAATCACTATACTACTTCTAACCTACTCTATGAATGAGGTCCAAATAGGCTCCAAAAGAATCGATGGGAACTAAACCACTGTTGAATCATATGACTATGCTATGCACCTATTTTGATGGGAGACAGGGTTCGAATCCTTAATTTTACATCCACTTAAGCCTCAAAGGCTCTGTGTTGGCCGCTTGGTTGGCTGACTAGGCACGGATGTTAAGATATGGTTATTTAGAGGACAAAAATTAAACATGTGAACTCAGTACCATTTTTGGTGTACAAACTACAAGATATTTAAATAGGTTTATACCGTACATACTAAAGGAGTATTGACCAATATCATATGCACCTTAATCTGAGTTCCACTCAGATACGAATAATGTTTAGGAACAAATAGGACATATTTTATTTTATTTTTTGGTTAGACCACCCGCTAAATCCAAAGTCACTGCCTTGACTAATCTGAATTCGGCCTGGGTTGCACCCACAGAGTACGACTCTTGCTCGGGGTTAAGGCCTGGCCCTGGGCTGTTAAACTTGACAGACACAACTAGTGTCAAACCGCGGACCTCGTGTAGCATTCACAAGCTGTTCACCACTTGTGCCTAGCCACTAGGTTAAATAGGACTTATTTGAAACATATAAAGATATCTTTCTTGTAACCTATCATTTGTAACTTGTATGTCATTCCATTAGTCGTAGCTTATGTATCTTTTATATCTTAACTTACCTCATATATTATGCCAAAAAAAAAATTTTTTTTTTTGGGATAAACCTACACTATTACATGGGAAAAAGGAAATTTAGTGTTGGTGAAATTCGAACCTTCGACTTTTGGAGTGTAGTCATAAAATTCTAACCGCTTGACCATGTATTGGTTCTCAACGTACCTCATATAAACTTACATCCTAGTTTCACACCCATCAAATAAGAGTGGGCTGTAGACGTCGCAAAATTTGTAGACGAAGGGAGAAACACTTAACAAGACTTGTATATTAAAGTGTCATTGACTGGGAATTGTGAGTAGCCCAATGTTAAGAACTCTGCAACGCGGAATACAATTAGAAATAGCCCAATTGGAACCCTGAACTGGTTCATATTTTCCTTCTATCAGAAAAAAGGTCAAACCAATTGGAAATAGCCCAATTGGTAAAGGGATCTTTCCCTTGCATCATAGGTTCGAACCCCAACCATCATAGTTAGGAAAATTAAAAAAAAAAAGGGAGAGGCAAAGTGTTAGGTATATTGGGATCTACATTTGAAATTGCATGTAATAAAAATATGGGACTCTTTATTTTAAACTGTGGGAGACAAAGAAGAAAAAATCAACGAACAAATTGCAGATTACTGGTTTTTGGTTTTTAATATTCTGATTGGACTTTAAAGCTTACATTAATAAGTACAACAAAAGAAGGCTTTGAGATTCGAACCTTTTACAAAATGTTCCACGTGCCCCAGCCCAAGCTTGTCTATGGTTATGGGCCAAATTTAAACACAGCTGGATTGGAGCCCAATATTCAGTAGTAACTGTTTTCTTAGGGTTTATCAAGGGGAGAGTACCCAATCCAAACCCCTTATCAAAAAAAATACCAGGTAGCTAGCACACTTCTCAATTTCTTATGGATGATTCAAAGATCAGCTCCCCGGAATTGCAGCAATTTCTTACTGTGAGTCTTTCAAATTGTTCTTTGTTTCTGATTTTCCTTTTTTCTTTAATTTTTGACGTTGAATAAAGGGATTTTTTAGAATTTTTTTCACCTAGAAATATGAGATTTTAATGCTGTTGATATTGATTTTACATAGCCCTTTAAGTCTAGAAATCACTCTGGCCATAAAGATTGAATTTTTATTGCTTCTGGGTTGATCCTTGAATGTTAGGATACGTGCCAGAATGAGTTATTTGTTTTAGGGAATTTAAATATTTGATCTTATGGTGGTGGTTATTGTCCATGAAGTGATTGAATCTTGATGCTGTTATTGAAAAGAAGTTTCCCTTTAATCATAATTTCTACCAACGTGAAGATTGATTTTTGTTTTTTTTTTGTTTTTTTTGGTTTTATGCAATTGTATTCATTTATGCAAGTACTAATTGGTGGTAAAGAATGATTATTGTAGGAGGATCTACGGGAATTTCATGAAAGATTAGGATGGAAATATACGTTTTTCTGCAAGAAAAATTATATCTTGGAATCTTTGGGAGTTTATCCTGGTAAGAAGGAGAAAAGATACTTTAGTGTATTCTTGGTGTTAACAAGACAAAATGGGTTGGAAATAATGTATACTTGACATCCTTTATGAAATTCCAAGATACTTTTAAAGGAAAATGGGATGAATTTGTTGGAAACCAGAAGTTCTTCAGATCCTCAGAAAAACTGTTGATCTCACGGCACTGCAGGTTGTTATTGTAATGGTACCGCAATAAGCAATAGATGAGTATGTGCTAACAATGACATATTTTAAATAGTCCAAAATAAAGTTCCATGTGTTGTACAAGATAAAAGCAAATGTTTTATTAGTTGCTTTTTAACTATTAATATTTAAAAAGATTGTTATGGGGTGATGAAAAGGTTAGCATTTTTTTTTTGTTTTTGGTAAATGGTCTTTAGAGATGAATAATGAGTTTTTTGAACCTTTTATAGAGAGCCTTTGGTACTGCAGTAAAATGTGGCAACGTTTTTTTTATTAACTAATAAATGTGTAGTTTCTACTATAAGAGTATAACCTGTTACATTACATTTTGATGAAGTTAGATATAAGGATAAATGTACTTGTTTTGGCATTTAGATATAAGGATAAATGTATGCTTTGAATACCAGCCTGAAAGAGATAGGAATGGCAAGTTATTTTATTTTGGACCTTAATGCTTGGGAGGAGAAAAATAGAGAAGAAAGAAAACACTGGGAAAGAAAATTAGTTGTTTTTCTTTTTTGGGAGTTCTAAATGAAGGAAAAGGTAAAGAATCAAGAAAGAAGGCTCTTATGTTTTCTGCACTCTTCTGGAAATTAATGGAAGGAAAAAAAAAAAAGTGAGTTGAAGAAAGCTTCTAATTTCTCAAATCTTCCTTATCAAAGCAACTGTTCAGCTCAATAGAAAGGTTTTACATGTTGAATTACTTACAAATTTTCTTTTCTCTTCCTTGTGACTTCAGTTTAAAACAAGGAAGCTGCTTTTCTTCTTTCTGAAACTCCCCAACAAAAATTCTTGTTTTTTCTCTTTTCTTCTCATTGCATCAAGCTCTTTTCTTTTATGTTGCTTCTGTTAAGTTTCCAAATATTGGGTTAGATCTGTTTGTATTTAATGTGTGTCTCTTTGAAGTTTTTCCATGAGGAAATTGTTGTAGTGTATAATTGTTGGAGAGAAGATGGATTTGATATGGCACAAGTACTAAAGCTTGTCCTAGAAGTGTTTACTCCAAAAGACTTATGTATTACTGCTGCGAGGGTCAAGATGTTATGAGAAATTGGTGGTAGAAATGAATCAGAACTAGGGATCTCCTGACAGACCTATGGGATGTTTTTGATATTTTTTAAAAGCGGTAGATATATATCTGTCCTGAGCACAAATTGTTAATAACGTGGTCATGATCTGTTATTGCAGATGATTATATTCTATATTCATTGTAGATGACCATAAATAATTGAGTAAAAGGAACACAAAAATTCTAGTCCTGTATTTTTCAGAAAATGTTAACTTTGTACTAAAATAACTACTTTTACCAGCTGTAGCAAAGAAGTTAGCAACTGAAAGTATACTCGGGCCGTCATCTAAGTAGTTTTTTTCTTCTTTGTTTTCTGAATTTTCCTTTATTCTTTCTTGAAATACTGAAATAATCCTTGAATTGGTACTAAACTAGTTATATCGCCAAGCCAAATCTGCTTCAGAATTTGGGAAGTGGCTGTGTCATGAGCTGTGAGTTTTATTGCATCTTTGAATAAGTGTGTGGTATCTGCCATTGTTGCCTTGTAAATTAATTTCTTTTACCCCAGGTATGCATGTGGGATCGCAATCTGTTCCCTTGTAGATTGGTTTTCCTAGCCATCACGCTTGGTCACTTTGAAAAGATGAATACTTTTTATTTGTATTCTAGAAAATAGTGTCAGGTTTCCTGTTTCTACAAACATTCCTGCTGACAAGTGATGTCATGTGACTGTTCCGACATTCTTTGGTCAGCATAAACTGCTAAACAATAATGTCAGGTGTTATGCGTGCACAAATTTTTACACCTGAACAAATTTTTAATGTGGATTATGTAATCTTTGCAGCAAGAGAAGGAAAAAGCTATGGTTAACGAAATGGTTGCAAAGCTTACTCATGTCTGCTGGGATAAATGCATTACCAGTGCTCCCGGAAGCAAGTTTAGCTCCAGCGAAACCACCTGTCTCACAAACTGCGCCCAACGCTATCTGGATATGAGTATGATAATAATGAAACGCTTTCAATCCATGCACTAACGATTATTTCAGCATCAAAGTGGGATAGTATGATGTTACTTTTATTAATCTAAATTTTGTCAATCTGGGTTTTTAATCCTCCTGTTTTGACTAGTTAATGCTTGATTATTCAACTGTAATTCCTTTTCTGTATTGCTACTGCACCCGATTCTGTCCTTTTTTGGCTTTTCTATGAATCCAGATATGAGTTATATTTCCTGCTGCTTGGTGTGTTAAATAACTTCCATGATCTCACTATTCCAAAACGTGACTTCCACAATACTTTTGTCTGGACCTCTGCCTGTCCAACGAACACTTTGTCATCAAAACCAACAAAAGTGTCAAATCATGTTTGACAAACATATGGCGATCGGTCCAGGATTTATGAACTGTTGAATTCAATATGCCACAATCATTTCCTTGCCAAATTAGTTCATTAGTTATTTGCTGCAAATTTCTGCAAGTTGAGTGTTTCGCGCAGTCAACAAGTCGTTACAGGAATCGAAACAAGCACAAGCCTTCACAAATATGAACTAATATCCTTCAAGATACAGGGTCAAACTATTCGGGAACCAGCCCAGAACACATTTTGACCTTTTCAACAGATATGCCACTCTAAGAAATCGATTTCCAACCGACAACGCCTAAATGATATAATGTCACTTTTGACTTAGATTCAGAGATTACATCAGGCATGAGGTAGAATGTTATTTACTCTGAACACACTTTTACAGAAATAAACTACAACAATTGTAGTCTCCCCTAGTATGGAAAAGCTTTTATTCAGTAAAATTTTGGTAAGTGTCCAGGCTGTAACGATAATCAAATCAG